>OY292410.1:4555000-4780000 GCA_958496275.1 Zele albiditarsus
ATCGCAATCGAGGGTTAAAGAAAAATAACAAATAGTGGAATTGAAACAAAAACCGCAAAACTCTTAATCCTTTAGATATAACAGTATCTTCCTCAAAAGTGAGACTAAAACCTCGTCTCTTAGCGTAAAAGAGAACGGCCGTGTCTTGTCACGGTGGCGAGATGGCGGGAAATTTAAATGTACTTGTCTCAAGACGCGGCCGCCTCTCTTGATTTTGTGTACTTTTCAATGCGTGATCGTAAAAAAACCTGAGTTTCAGTCCAGAAGCTAGTCATAAGATACATGTATACATCTAGGTCGAAAGGAAAACTGAAGTGATTCGTATATATTTTGACCCTTTGAATAAGAATCCGTTATCAAAAAAAAAAATCGAGAATTACCCCTAGGTTTCGTTCAAACAATGACTCCTCACAGGAATGAGAAGAAATTTTTTTTTTCATACTATCAGAGAAACAATGTGTGAAAATCATTTTGAAATTTTTTTCCACCTAATCATTATTTAAACGAAACTCAGGTGTAATTTTCGAATTTCAGAGTAGATATTATTATTCAAGGGGTCAAAATACATGAAAGTCATCACACTTTTCCTCTTGGCATTAATATCCACACAACTCTCATGACCAACTCCTCAACTATTCATCATATTTTTCGTCTGTCTATTCGTTTGTCTGTTTATTACTTTCATCGGGCAAAAAAGCTGTGTACATCCAAAATGTATGATCCACATGCTCTAAAACCAAACTTTCCAGTTAGGAACTCAAGAAAGATACTCGCGTTTCATTCCCATTTTCACTGGATATATTCCATTCATTTCTACCTTGCGTCGTCAAATATTTTTTTAGGAAATGAAAATGTATCCTTCATCGAACTCTAAGAGGGTTCTCGCAAGTTTTAAGACTGTGAATTGATTATATGTTTTCCTCAATTGATAACTCTGTGATTCCTTTGAAATAATTGCGTTAAAAAACTCTCCGGAAAAGTTGCAAAACATTGGAGTCATAACGGCTCATAGTCAAGCACACGAAGGTCAGAAAATGTTTTGGGAAAACCACTTCTTTTCCCCCAAAATTACGTCTGTCAATGTGGCGCACATATTATTTTTCGAACTTGTGTATCAATTGAATTCACAAAAAGTTCCACTGATTCGCGTCTGAATTCCTCATGGTACGAACTAGACTCGGAAGTTTTTTTCTTTCAAATCTCCGTTAGTTTTTCAGAATTTCATTTTGAGGTGATTCTAGTCGACACTACAAGGACACAACCTTTGCGATCACAAAAACATTTCGATTTGGAATTTCAGATAAATATAAAGGTTAAAATCATCCTCGCATGAGAATTCATCAGGTTCGATATCTATTAAAACTGGATAATTAATATTAAAACGTTCAAGTCAAGTCACATTTTCAAAATAATATTTCTTTATATGAATATGGAACCAGGTGATGAATCTAGTTTATTGTTAGAATATTATTCGATATTTGAATTTTCGATGTATATTTATAAATCTACTATATTTCGGAATTAAAAAACCATAAACTATGTAAACTATCACACAAGCCTGTTTTCTCGCGATTCTATTCGAAGCCCGAATACCGCAAGATTTCGCCCGTTATTTCTGAGGTTTGGATCTACAAAATTATTCTCCATTTGATCGAGTGATAACACTGAGAGAAAAAAGTTCCTGGATCAAGACGCGAATGTCTGGGTCCAATGTCTCAAGCTGTTGGAAATTGACAAAGACTTAGTGCTTTGGATCAAAACTGCGAAGGATTGGTGACCCCTAAACCTTAATGACTTGATCCAAGACGTTGTTACCTTGATGCCAACCCATTATTTGGCTTCGCCTGATACTTTTTCGTCTCGTATTGGGGTTAAGGGATCGGTCCAAACGCGTACCGTTTCGGACTAAGACATTATGTTCTCAAAACAAGGCCGTCGCGTTCTTGAACCAAACCCATATGTCTTTGGATGGTAAACGATGTACTATTCCCTTGACTCAGGAACACGCTGTCTTGATCCAATATTTTACGTCTTCGGATCAAGCCACTGAATGGCTTGACTCAACGGCATAAGTCTTCGTCAATTTTCAACAGCTTGAGGCATTAGACCAAGACATTCGCGTCTTGATCCAGGAACTTTTTTCTCTCAGTGAACGATCTTGAAATTTAGGAGAGTCTGTATAAGAAAATTATAAATGTGGTGCCGCCCGAAATGCGTATTTATTTGCTAAAATGCTATCGTTCAAGCGGTGCTAATTTATCCAAAATATGTGGCCGTGTTCTCAAAGCGTTTGTGGAGCTTTGATATTGATAACAGGAAATATATAAATCGTTGGTTCACATTGACTTGCTGTCTGTTTATTAATTTCATGAACGATTTTCTCGACGTAGTCAGTATCCTGTATCTCCAACCAATTCCCGCCGCGCTACAAAACGATCAAGCGATATGTTGATAATTGATATGGAAATTTACATCACAATTGCGCACCCTAGCGGACCAAGTTCACGCGTGACAACACGCCGTTGACGTTAATTCTTTCAAACGGTCAACGATAGGTGGACGAGTATTTTGTGTCAACTTTTCGATTATCGACGCATGCTTGTTCGTTCCGAGAACTGAAAATTCACGCGTATTTCACACTGACGTTCGTACTTTCCAATAACGCTTATGCGACGGTCATGTTTGTATCATTTTTGAGAAAATCGACACAAAGTCGACGAGATTCAGTCATGTCAATATTTGGATTCTCAACGCTAAATTGACCTTCCTTCTTCGGTCGGTACCGTCGTTATAGACACATAATCAACGCGATGAAATTCTGTCCTCATTTCCATCCTCAACGCAAATTTGATCGTCATTTTCATGGTAACTTTATAGTTATCGACGCTGTAACTGATTCGTGTAAACACTATTGACGTAAAATTATGTGAAAAATGGTTATACTTGAAATGGAAAAGAATAAAAAATGGGATAGATCCAATATCCTGAGGTATTTTTGTAACTATTTCACTCTATCATGATATCATATCTCTTCCGTCCGGTGTTGTTCATCAGTTGTCAATAATTTTAGCCGCATTAACGATGAACATCTCTTGAACACACGGAGTGCACTGCATTGAACTCAAGTATATAAAAAAATTTGGCTAAGATAGACTTGCCTAGTACTTTTCATCGTCTCAGTGAATCGTATTGATCATCAAAATGAAGGATGAATTTTCGATTCACTATGCGCGTATTTCCCCAGTATCTTAATTCATACATTTTTGAGAGGATACGATTTCATTTTGGATTCATATAATTCATATTAAGAACAGAAAGACGAACAGCAATTGAATTCGAACACATTGGGTGTGTGAAGTGTTGAGTGTGAACATTTTCTGGCCGGACACGTTTAGTTGAGGTTCGTTGCGATTGGTCGAAAAAAGTGTGGCGCCATATTGGTAATTCGGTATATGTGCCATAACTGGGAATGGTTATTAATTTGAATTAATCTTGGCATTTAATACAAATCACAACGATGAATGGAACGGGAAGATGTTCGAACTGACGACAAATAAAGATTTGCATGAAAAATCCAAAATGGTGAGTATAAAAAAAAATTAGGTTTCTAGATATTGGGCCAAGCAACTTAATACATTAAACAAAAAAGTTTTATTTGTAGATTACGCTTATGCTTCCGAATATTTCCGGAATGTCGAAAAACAATTCCAGGGAAAAGCTGTTGATAACAAAGGTAAAACCTGTTATTTATATTTTTGTGGTCTTTCCTATTTTGTAGCAAACTTTGTAAACATTTCATGCGTACTTGAAAACTTCTGACAGGTAAATTTGTACACAGTATGCCTTGTATAGATACCGGTTTATCAGTCAGGAAATAGCAATCAATCAATTAATAAAAAAAAATAGAAATCAAGAAATAGAAGAAGGTATTTCAAGGCACTAGTATAGGTGTTCTGAATTGCGATACATATATTCTTGAAAAAATATTATTCAACAAGTCTTTTTTTACATCATTATTATTTATGAGTGTAATTTGTAAAAACTTTTCTGTGCAGAGACTTGTTCCGATCAGGAAGCATCCAGTGCTTCAGCCGCGTCGAACCACGGACAAGATACCGCTGAATCTCTTGAGATTGGAAATGAGTGGACAGCTGCAGCGACAAAACTTTTACTGACAGAGTACAAAAACCGAACGGAAGATTTTCGAAATCCAAAAATCAAGAAAAAAAAATTGTGGCAACAAATCGAAGGTGCCTTCAAGGAGAAAAATCTGAACATTGATAGCACTTCGATCCACAACAAATTCCGGAACATGAAGCAGTGGTACAGCAAAATAAAGAAAAATGATTCCAAAAGGACGACTGGCACTGGGCGCAAGTCGTGGCTATGCACCACAGAAATGGACGATATTTTTCATAACGATGAATCGGTAAACTTTTCAGCCGGCGGAAGTGTCGCCACCATGGAGGATCGTAATGTATCGATGCCTACGGACATCAGGTAAATATTGAATTCGTCGGTTGTGTTTGATAATAGTTTACTTGAACTCGTTGTCAAGATCAATGAATGAATGGCTACAGCATTAAAAATTTCAGATTTTCCTTGTATAAACGAAACTAAAATTTCTGTTGAATTTGAAAGGCTAATTACGAAAAAAAGATTTGCCTATTTACGAATGTGTTTAGTTTCAAAAATGGAATATTCTCCAGCTCTATTTAATTAAATTAGTTTATCTTTAATGAAACACCGTATGAAGGATTGTTGCGATGAAAAACTATTTCCAGTCCAGTAACTGCAGTAAACAATTGTCATTTGTAAATATTGTCATATAGGATTTCACTTTCTTATTATTGATATTTTTGTTTGTGGTTTTATAACGAAGAGAATGATGAAAATTAAGAAGCTACCGCAGGTTCCGTGCAGCCGATAAATGCTGCAACAAGATCATCAAACAAATCGGCAAACGGTAGGAAACTGTACTATCGACGACAGAAGCAACTGGAGATTGACGCCGAAAATTAAAAGCATTGAAGGAGTTGGGGGAAAAAATGCACTTGGCAAGGAAATCGCGGGAAAAATTTGCCCTGATGCAAATCGAGAAGACTGCACATTTGACTGCTGCATTAAATGCTCTGACGCAAGTATTGAAAGAATTTTCAAATAACTTAAAGAACCTTGCTGGTAAATCCTTACCAGATAACCTTTTTTAACAGTGCCATTTCATTAGTTGATATCTCGAGTAGTGATAAACAAAACCCAATAGTTATTATGACTAACTATTTTTCAATAATTTTCCGTAGTACATTTGACAACATGAGCATGATTTAACGCTTATTTTGTCGACAGCTCGTCCTGTGATCGATTCACCCCCTCCCCCCATTTTACGTTGAAGTAACAGTTGTAAGATTCAGGTTGGAACGGTCGTAAACGTTCCTTTTGTTTATAACCGTTTATAAATAAAACGTTCATAAACGTTTCTTCATTCGAGCGAGTAAGACATAAAGATCGTTATTCGGACACTCGGATACAGAGTTTATTATTACACTCTCGTAACATACTAAAATAAGAAGTGAAGAAATGGACCACATTTTGAACATTTAACGTGAAAAATTGGTGGAACCGGTAGATGCTAATGTGGTCAATGTTCTAAACCAAAGTATGCATAATCAAAAAAATAAAGGGGTTAATTCCGCAATACAACGATCATCAATTTTACTCGCATTCCTGGATGAGAAGAGAAGTGTTTATGGTAAGCAACAAACAAGAAATGAAAATTCACGATGTAACGTTATTTTTCTACAATCTGTATTACTAAATGTATTTGCAATCACAATAAATTGGCAACATTTCAATTCCTTCTGCAGGAGTTGGAAAATGTAGTAAGACCGCATGTACCAGATGGCGGTATGGCCTTGCAAAAAAAAATGCTACTGACAATTTGGCTTCTAGCAACACCGGAGATCTTCCGTTCTGTTGCTGATACATTTGATGTCGGAAAAACTCCCGCTTATTTTGCATTTAGGGAAATCGTTGAAGCTTCAGCTGGCCTTTTACCGGAATATGTGAGATGGCCCGGTCCAGAACAATGCAATGATATTGAAGCTGTGAGTTTAGAAAAATTAATGTTTTTTAAACATTTCATTGAAATTACTATTTATATATAAAATATTATATGAGTCGTTTGTTAATGATTTTGTTTTGTACTGTTCAAAGGCTTTTCATTCACGTCAAGCGAGGTTCCCTGGAGTAATTCGTGCCATTGATGGGTGTCATATTGAAATGAAGCAACTCCCAGGAAATGCAAATGACTATTACAATAGACATAGGACCCATTTAATTATCCTGCAAGGTATAAGAGGTTCGAGAAAACATCCTACATTATTAATGGAATAATGCTTTCAAACAGTTTTGCTATTTGTTATCTTACAGGTACATGTGATCACAGAAGGAGATTTATCGATGGGTTAATAGGAAGACCAGGGCACATGATGCATCGGTTCTTCGAAGCTCGCCATTATTCAGGTCACTAAATAATGCAGAAAACCCGCTATTACCACCGGAAAAACATATTCTCGGAGATTCTGCATATCCATTATCTGTAAATGTTTTAACACCATTCAGAGGTAATGGTCATCTTCGTGAACGGCAGACATCATATAATACCAAACATGCATCGTTGAGATCGGTCATAGAACGAGCGTTCGGTTTGTTGAAGTCGAAGTTTCGTCGGTTATTCTATTTCAATGTGAAGTCAGTTGGAATGGCTAACAAAATTATTGCAACATCATGTACTTTGCATAATTTTATTTTGATGAATGGTGACGGTAATATTGGAAATAATATAAACCTCCCAAACAACAACGTGCACGATGATCCCAATGATTATGGCGATCTTGAAAATGATAGAGATCTTGAAGATATGCCTTCACGGTAAATATTTGCAATATTTTCATCAAAAGGATCCATTAACTTGTCTTGCAAAATTTGCATAATGCTTTCTTTTTTAGCACTTTGTTACTTCGGACTCTTTGGAGTACAACAATTCGAGGTCACATTTTATATTTAGGTCATCATGTCCGGTCGGAAGTTTCTCAAATAAAACTAAGAATACAGCGATTTGAGATGAACAAGTAAAATGTTCTGATGATCACCACGAAGCACTACTTGTGGAACGGGGTTCAACAAAGAAGGCGCTTACTTCGTCTACAAATTATTTTTTGTATCAGGAATTTTGGTCAAGTAAAGTTAAAACATAATATAATTACTCTGAATTGTTAGTTTTATAAAAATAAATTTAACTGCTGTCGAAAAAAAAATATTAAAAATACTAATTTATCACACCTCTGACTACCCTTAACCCCTTAATTTTTAGATTATGCATACCTTGGTTTAGAACATTGACCACATTAGCATCTACCGGTTCAACCAATTCTTCACGTAAAATGTTCAAAATGTGGTCCATTTCTCCACTTCTTATTAACACTTCCACTTCAGTATGTTACGAATGAGTGTAATAATAAACGGTGTATCCAAGTGTCCGAAACGGTCTTTACGTCTTACTCGCTCGAAGGAAGAAACGTTTATGAACGTTATTCATATTGCACTTTGAACTCTTCGATTCCTTCCATCGTTGTGATTTGTATTTAATTTGGGTAAATGCCAAGATTAATTCAAGAACTAAAGATTCCCTGTTATGGCACATATACCGAATTACCAATATGGCGCCACACTTTTTCCGACCAATCGCAACGCACCTCGACTAAACGTGTCCGGCCAGAAAATGTTCACACTCAACACTTCTCAACGTTTAGTTCGGCCAAACACACCTATTGTAATTATTTCAGAAATTATCAAAATTGGGATGAAAAATGACATACATTGTGCTCAACATCTATACTTTTATTTACCTTCTAATGAGTGATAGAAAATTCTCATCTCTTATATCAGATTGTAATAAGTACCGAGTTTCAGTTTTCCCGCTCCAGTCATTTCGAGCACATGAGTTTAACGTTGAAAACCGTATGCAAACTGTTTTTGGTGATATCGGAAGTTGGACAATGATGAATTATGGAGACTTTTCATCTTTGGTACGCGATTCAAAAAAGTTTCGAGTTTTAATTTTTCGTTTGAGCCGTTTCCAATACCACGTGATTCAAACGTTGGAAAACGCATGAAAACGGTATTCCTAGTCAAACCAGATGTGGGATAAAGATCAGTGAGGAAAATTCCTCATCTTTCGTATTGGAAGTAAAAAACTATCAAGTTTCAAATTCCTCGTTCCAGCTGTTTCGAGTACAACCCGATTTAAGCTTTTGAAAATGCATGAAAACTGTATTTTCGGCCAAACCAGGAGTTAAAGATTAATCAGACGTATCAATTATTAATCTCGTGGACCATATTTGAAAAGTTGTCAAATTTCAATTTTTACGCTCCCACTGTTTCCTAGATCACGCGCCTTAGGCTACAGACGGACTTTTGTTCGTACAACTGTCTTATATATGGTGACATCACCACAAATTGATCATGTCCAGTCGTTCAGAAAGTCTTGTTTCCGGGTATTACAATACTTTCTTAATCACCAAAGTGATGAAAAGTGAGAAGAGGATTAAAGTATCTGTTTCAAATCAATTGCTATTTAGATCCGAATTGACGTGATTAAGTAGCAATTTCTGTCTAGTGGGCTCATCATTGTCGTGAGATTAATTGGAAGTAACGACATGTATTTGATCGATGGACAGGATATAACGATTGATATTAAAATTTCATAATAGATGAAGAAAAATTACAAGATTATACAAATAATACTTTATAGATTTGTAGACTTTCACTTTCTTACCAACTATTTGATGCGGTGCAAAATGCTGAATCACTCATAGGCACTGGACATCTTACATGATGATTGGCACGCTGGACGGTTTATCGCCTCTCAGCGAAGAGTCAGCTCACTTTACGTGGATATAACTATTTTCCATACAATCGCTGTACAAAGTATCCGCGCATGTAGTCAGATGGAAAGGGATACATTCTCAAAGATTTATTGATAGTTCAATAAATTATTATATTTTTTACGAATGACTATATAAATGAAATACTCAATTGTAATAAAAACATTATCGTATTACATAAAACTTGTAATAAATAATTGGAACAAAATTATCTGTAGACAAACTGCACATGACATACTGTAAACGTTGAATAATTATCGGCGTGAAAGAATTGTTATTGAAAACGAAAATTGGGACATAAATCATTGTCCCATCGTTTGGTAATAAATTGTTACTTTATCGAATTTACCTGTTCAATGAAATTTCAATCACCTGTTAGTTAGTGTTTCATTTCATCTTCTTGATTAATAAGCCTTGGAGAGAATAAATTATATGTTCAGCAAAAAAAGCGTTACACTGTTTTAGTGCGATCATGTCAATCTCGATAGTTGGCTTCATTTTGCTCATGAACAGCTTCATTCAAAAATGCGACCAGCTTGAATCATCAAGAGCGTCGTGTGAAACAATTGCATTTGCCTCTCCATTTGCCATGAAGAAAATATACGTAGTGTTTATACCAGCGATGGTGATTTCAACTTATATCATCGACAAAATATAATGTCTTACGGTCAACTTGATGCACAATGTGTGAAAGAAAATAATCGATTATTCCTCGTGATAGCTAACAATCCTTGATCTCATCCCGTCGCCGCTGTTATTTATTTGCGGATTGAAAATTATATGACCGCAATCGCGAAAATAACAATGACTTCAGTGGTGTTTGTCACGATGTTGAACAAGAATCGAGGCGCTATAATAATTATTTTTGGCACCTAAGAAAGTGAGCATTCATGTATGAGTTCTAATGATTATGAATTTTTCACGCCAGATGGAAATCAACCTGGAAGTCTTGAAAGAATTCAGTTTCTTCCCACATCCCCATTCGCATCGCTACATCACTATGTAGGCGATGGTTTTGACTTTCTCCTTGTTATTGAATTATAATTAAATAAATAATAATCATTCATGGAATAACAGCGTCATGTGAGTGATTTTTTGACAAAAGTGTATAATTTTTCAGTCGTTTATTATTACCAGAGATATTTTTGTAAGTGAGTAATAATGTCAGTAATAAAATAATAACTAAAAATCATCCGCAAACAAAAGTATACTGTCAAATTTTTTTAATAAAGTTTATTAACAATAGTTCATCAACGGATGAAACAAAAACATCAATATTCATTATAACTTTAAATCGTTCAAATTATTCTCATCAAATATTGGATGGTGGCTTCGTTACGTGGGACCCTTACTAGCCCTATCTCGGTCAGTAAACCACGCAGATCATCGGGATGATTATATTATATGATCGCCCAATTATCCGATGACGATGAGTAAGATGACGATAACAAATAATAATAAATAAATAATTTTAAATTGTATAATTTGCGACAATTCATAACCATATGTATCAATCGCTCTTTGGTTGATGAAAGGGTGTATGACGCATAATAGCATTGTTGCTGTTGAGTATAAATAATTATTCAAAATAAATGTATAAGCATGTCCTCGTTCCAATCATACAATAGGCGACATCTTGAGTCCGACTGACACCGAAAGTTTTATTTTATCGACGCTCTGAACTTTTGCGGTAGTACCAGATCTCTGCTACCAGAGATGAGTAGATTATCTACTCATCGCTGCTGGTAGTACTATCACAGATGAGTAGACTACTGATCTACTCATCTCTGCTGGTACTATTAAGGGATAGTAGAGTCATGTGGTAGATTCGTGCGATGGTAACACTGTCAGGCGAGGAAACGGAATGGGTGCCAAAATCACAATCGTTGCATTGCATATGTATGAAATTACGAGTCTATAACAATGAATGTGACTTCATAAATGTTACGATCTCTAGACTAGCAGTATCTAATATAATTTGGAAATTATAGGGAAATATATGGGAAATCATGTTGCATTTATTATAGTTTATTTGGATTCTTTATCATACTGAAATGAATCAATCGGCGTGTAGAAAAAAATCTGAATTTTTTCGATCATAATTCCTTGGAGCTGGAGTAATTCCTCCGAGAGAGTGAGAGAGGGAAGTAAAGAAGAAATTATGCACAAAATCCAGTAACTTCTAGTTACTAAAGTCCTGCTTTGAATACTAATCGAAATGCAATATGATAATTATAAATATTACGAAGTGATGAAACCAAAAAGAAAGAGACGAAAGGTCAATAATTTTATTTCAACTACTGACAAAACCAGAACTGATGCGGCAAAATTAGGAACAAAATTTTATACAATAATATCGATTATAAACAAATGAAATTTCACCAAATAAAGTAGTTAGAGTGAGGAACCAATCACTCCATTAGTTTCCAACGAAGATATGTGCCGACGGCACATACCAACCGTTCAAATATTCTTCCCGCCCAAAACTGAAGTATATTCTTTCTCATAACTACATACTTTCAGGTCATATTATTCGTTTTCATCCACCTGCAGCCAACTTCATGCAGCATGAGCGAGTTATTTGACATATGTCAAAATTTATGATTGCCAAATGAGCAATTGATTTCCCTGGGAAAAGTTCAGGCAGAGAAAAAGAAAACAATAATAAGGTGTACAAAAATTTATAACAAATTTAACCTTTGGAGGCGAAGACGTGAAATCGTCCGTGAGTGATTATCGAGCAGGCATATACATCGACGATGAAGTGGCAGTGATGCGTTTGAAGGGGAAAAATGATACAAAGTCATTTCATAGCGTCTATAAGATGCTCTCACGTATATGTCGTAAGTTGATGACTATCAATCTATCCACTCAATCATACATTAAGGATAAATTAATTTCTGTAAGCAAATTTTAATTCCATCATTTATTTGGAATATGAAACATATATGACATTCACAATGGTCGTAATTTTAGTTATAAACAAAAACGAATAATTATGTTTGATTGAATAAATGATGATTTGGGTCATGGATGTAAATCAATTTTGGTAATAAATATATCAACAGGCGCTGTGGATAAAGGACAACTCGATGGTTTCATGGCCGATGGTGGAGTACCATCATTGAAGAGTGGTCATAATTCACAAAATATGGGTTTCGCATCACAGACAACGCGACAGAGTTCGGATTCATCTAATAATAAAGGATACGTGGGCCAATGTCAATCATTGCGACAGGGCTCAGATGCACCGAGCACAGTATACGCTGTGGGTCCGTATGCATCAAAAGTATTGAGAAATCTCAATGATCAACGATTGAAAAATCAATTCAGTGATGTGGGCCTAGTCGCTGGAGACAGAATTATCAGAGCACACCGATCGGTATTAGCTGCAGGCAGTGCTTATTTCAATGCAATGTTCACTGGTGGACTTGTTGAGGAACAACAGGAATTAGTTGAAATACATGCAATAACAGCGAATATCTTGACAATGCTTGTTGATTTTATTTATACTGGTAATGTAAATATTACACAAGACAATGTTCAAGAATTATTCGCCGCTGCGGATATGCTAGAGTTGGATGAAGTTGTTTCAGGATGTATTACTTATCTTCAACAACAGTTACATTATTCTAATGCCCTTGGAATTTATAGGTAATAATTTTCGTGAATAGGTGATAGACTGTTCACAGCTGAGAATATTTTGTATCATTCGTTCTTTTTATTTCTCATTTTTAAGATTTGCAGAGGCACATAATCGCCTAGATCTAATGGAGACTGCCTTACGGTTCATCGAAGTCAATTTTCCTCAGGTATCTCAGGAGGAAGAGTTCCTGGATTTGCCCAAAGAATATCTCGTTCATTTTCTCAGTAGTGAATATATTCATGTTGACACAGAATTCCAAGTAAATATCCGCAGTTAAGGGAGTATTCGCATTTAGAAATCCGAAAACAAAAGTTTTTATCATTCGTTTATAGAAATTAAACCTCAAATTTGGATTCTGTTAGCAAATGTTTCTTATATCTTGAAGGTATTATTGGTACAATATTATTTCAAGAAAAAAATATGATGTAGCTATTGTAGCAGTCAGTTCTTGACACTGTCTAATTAACATACGGTGACTGTGATTGCATCATCTTTTGTTGATCGAAAAAGGAGAAAAGAAATAATATTCATATACATTCTGGAAGATTGCTCCTATAAACCCTACGAGCAATCATTTCCGTACAACAGTCTAAACAAATATGACAAGTTAGAGATAAGTTATTTATGAATAGTTCCAATTCAACTAACGGATATAGAACTATCGTATACAAATTGAGAATATATATAGTTTTTAAAAATTCCTTTCTTAATCCTACTTTTTCCCAACTCCAATCCTTTAGAACTGTTCGAAAGACATCTTTTCGTCATTTATTCTAGGCTCATACTCCAATAACAGAAAATATGAGGGAATGGATAATCAAATTATACGATAACTGTTACATGCGAATACCCTCTTTGCTGTTTCAATGATTCACCAGTATTTATATTTAAAGATTTTTGATTAATTCCAAAAACAATTTTCACAGGTCTTCCAAGCTGCCTACAAATGGATAACACATGATGTACCCGGAAGACGTTGCTATGTATTTGAAATTCTTGGTCATATAAGACTTCGTTTGTGTTCACTCACACGTTTAGAAACTGTAATCCTTGAGTGCAAAGATGCAAGTTTAATTGTTGCCCTTCGGTCAATACAAAAAGATCTCATATCAAATAAAGGATGTCTTGTGCCATTGCGTGCTCAACCACGAATATGTGCTAAGAAAAATATCCTTGTAATTGGTGGTTCGAAACGTGAACACACAGCTGATAGTTGGGCAAGAAATGCTGAGAGTACATATGAGACAATCGAGAAGTACGATACATTCACTGGACAATGGAGTGAAGTGGCGCCGATTGGAATAGGACGAATATTGCCGGGTGTTGCATTACTCGATGGAAAAGTTTATGTTGTCGGTGGTGAACTGGAATCGTGTATAATAGCTAATGGAGAGTGTTATGATCCACGTGACAATGTTTGGAACTCAATTGCATGTATGGTGGAACCGAGATGTGAATTTGGCCTTTGCGAATTGGATAATTGTCTTTATGCATTTGGTGGTTGGGTCGGTGAGGATATTGGCGGGACAATTGAAACTTATGATCCAATTAATGATATATGGGCACTGCATGGCGAACTTCCTGAACCGCGTTTTAGCATGGGTGTTGTTGCATATGAAGGATTAATTTATATTGTTGGCGGTTGCACTCACGATAGCAGACACCGCCAGGACGTGATGAGTTACAATCCTGTGACGCGAGAATGGATTGATCTTGCGCCAATGTTAACACCACGATCACAAATGGGTATTACAATATTAGACGGCTATATTTATGTTGTCGGCGGGATGAATAAGAGTCAGGAAGTGCTGACGTCAGTGGAGAGATATTCATTTGAAAAGGTGGATAGCAATAAAAAGTTTTTATTTCAGACGCAACAAGAAAACGTTAATTTTTTTTCCTCTGTACAGAATAAATGGACAGCTGTTGCGCCAATGAACATGGGACGATCTTATCCGGCGGTGGCAGCAGCTGACGGTCGTCTTTACGTGATCGGTGGCGATCAATCGAGAGAAATAAATTTCTATCGTACTCAAATAACCATATCCACAGTAGAGAGTTATGATCCAAATTCAAATAAGTGGAGTGAATGCGCATCATTACCAACAAGTCGTGGTGAAGCCGCAGCAATAATCGCCCCTTTTTGATCTTGATATTACAATGAAGTGCGCGAATTACTTCAAAACATTGTTCATGCTTGACCATCACTATTTTCACATTTTATTGATATTTTCCTTGTTTTTTGTTTTTAATGGTGAAACGAAAAAAATACTTAGGGTAAATTTGATAATCAAACTGGTCATATTCCTATTTGTGATATTCTATATTGCGATATTTGAGTCATTTTTTTCTCTTGTAAGCACCAGAGTGTAGTTAATATAAATGCAAGTAATTTTTACATATTATATATCGACAATTAATTCTCAAGAATAGGAAAATAAATATGGACATGATGAGAACATTACGACGAAATTTTATTCAAAAATATAAAAAATTATGGAAGTTATGAAATTCAAAACGTAGGTTCCCAAAAAAATTCCGCCTTGTCGAGGACAATTATAACAGTAGAATGGCTAATTCGAAAACTGAAAAATAAATAAATTACACTACTGTCAGAAGGGCTGTGAGAAATAAAACTTTCGAGAATAAAGTTCGCAATGGATGGTGGAGTAATAGCATCACCGAATACGAATATTATCGTACAGGCGTGATTCCAATTGAATAATTCGTTTTCACATTCCAATTGGTTATGTCTTGAAAAATGTAGTGTCGAAAAAAATACGATCTAAATTTAATTTTGATTCAAATGAGTCGGGACTCGTTCCGTAATAAATAATTGTATCTTCGTCAATTTTCAAAATTTCGATATATGGTATTCCAATAACATATTTTAAAAAATTCATCGAGGTTGAATGAAAAATGGAAACAAAATGGAAATTCGTAGAATTTCACCCTAATGTTCGTTTTTCTGTCCTTTTATTAAACTATACAAAGATTGGCGAGTTATAGCTCACACATAAATTAAACGAGATTCATCATTAAGTTTAACATAGAAATAACAACAAAAATTTTATTCGGTCAAAATCTTCGATTATTATCAATGTTAATGTTTATTAATTATTGGCGCGATATCGCGGACAATATTCGTGTTGATTTGTGGGGTAGTATGAAAGAGAGTAGAAAGATGGGAGAGACAACACAATGGCCTTCATTCAAAAACACTCAGGCGTCTAAAAATGGATAATTTAATCATATTCTTATGATCAGATTAAGTGTTAAATAGCTGTTGAACAATTGATTGCGAATGATTATCAGATGAAGAGAACAGAAAGAAAGGGAAAAAAGGAATCGTTTACTACTATCTTGTCCATCTGACACAGCCAACGGGGGGAGTAGTAGAGGATTCATCAATTATTGTACAGTATACATCGCTACAACGCAACTAATGGAATTGCACTCGTGTGCTCATCGATTTTTCCAAAGAGAATTAACAGAGATAAAAAACAAAGAAATAAATAAAAACAGAATATATATAGGTATATAAATTGAAAAAAAAGATAGTTATTGCTACATCAATGCAAGAAAAACTCGAAACACATTACTAATATCGCATGTTATGCCATTTTTTATACAATAAATGAAGCGTAAAATTAATATTATCCAAAGTGTCTATGTCAAATAATAATGAAAATAACTGAAAAAAAAATATATATATGCTTCCACAAATGACTCATGATATTATATAATTATCGACGACATAATAAATCGTGTGGCGTGATGATAAATTAATTAATTCATCCATATGTGTATTATACAGGAAAATGGACGTATTACACAATATTGAAGAAAAAAAAAACAAGTCATCAAACTCGGTTGCACTTCAAAAAAAAAAAGTATAAATTTTCCGAAAGCAAATAATATATATATGATGAAATTATGTTAGGCCAAGTAAATTTCTCAGTTTTTATCGCGTCCGTTTCGTGATCCCGTAGTGAATTATCATTTACGTTCAATGAAAAACAATGAAATTGTCAAGAATAAAAATGCATTTCATGGGTGAGTATACGGACTTGTATATTAGTCACGGTGTTTTTGAAAGCTTGTGGATTTCTTTCAGACATTTGGCGCAACTTGAAAAGCAACGACGACCAACAGTCACGAAGTTTTTTGATATATGACTCTTCGAGTTTTGGTAGGATTGTATTGAGCCTTGTTATTTCTTCTTGTTGGAGATTCACGCGTTCTTCAAGAGACGATGCGGGTTCCGCTAATGCTCCCTGATATCCTGGATAACCAAGTTCACGATCCCGTTTCCACGTTACCCGATAAAATGTTACAATGTCCTCGATAAAATTTGCAAGAGACAACAGCATTGCCTCCACATTAATTTCGTCTGAATAATTTTCAGACTTCCGGTTACTTGACAGCATATTCTGCGCCGCTGTTTCGCATCAGATATTTCGAGGAAAACTTGCGTTGAGCAACTTGGTTTTTCTTGATCCGTTGATCAATTGACAGAGGATATCTTAATGATACCCGGGGATGATTGATACACGGAATATTATATCGTATAAAAATATTTCCATAATAAATGTATGTAAATGAAACATAGCAAATTCATATGGCATTATATTTTTGCGCCACGTCGGATCCTCGACTGTCAATTTGTATATATAGAAATTATTTGTATATATCGGAAAACAATGACAACGCTACTGAAAACGACTATGAATTGCAAAATGTTTCAAAACGTAGTGTCATCCACTGAAATTATTGTGCAATGTCTAATTTGTTGATGAGTATGCATTGTATGAGTAAGATGGGACAATGTAGCAATAAAAATAATCAGGAATTCCGCCAAATGATTATCGGTAACTGGATAGTCTTCAATTAAACATAAAACGTCTTCACGACGCGAGTTATTCAAGTAATTATTGGCTTTCTTGGAGTTTTTACATCATCTCATGGAACGACTGAATCTCACCAGATGTAAACGAAGATTGACAAACTAAAATTGATTCAAAACAGTTCCGTGTGCAGTGAACCATTACATAAAAGAGGGAAAGAAAATTATTGAGGAAAAAAAAAAAGATGAAGCGTTTTTTAACGTGTTATTAAACAACACAGGAGAATGACGACTGGTGCCATTCCGTAATAAGGAAGTGATAACTGTGAGTAGTCCTTGAAATTGATTATGCACCGAGCTGAGAAAAAAAATCGATTACTTTTGGTTGAAACGAAGGAATATAAATGAAAATAGTGAACAATACGCGTTGAATATTGATACATTAACGGTTGCATCAGAATCACAATAGATCTGATATAAATAATCATTCAATTCCATATACATATATGTATATATATTTATAGCTCAATGTATACTTTTTATATCTGACGATACCGTGTACAGAATTGGATCGATATCATTTTATTTACATTGCGATATTATTCGATATTGTATAAATACCATTCTATAAATATCAAAGCGGAAGTTTGTACATAATGATGTATATATGAAAGTAGAATTGAGAATAATTGTATTACTGGTAATACCTTGATATTTTTTCATTATTATCTTTTCTTTGTCGAAAGATAACGACGAGGTAAACGAGTGTATCATTGAAAAATTCTTTCTATAATATTATTTTTTTTTGTCTACATAGAATGATGCGTTTATATAGAATAATATATCGTCCTATTAAGACATATATTCTGGAGACTGTTGCAGAACTTGAATTGATGGAGTGACAGGAATTTATAACGGACACTCAAGTATGTATCTCAAGAGAGGTATAGAGTTGAGATATATACCACTTGAGGTATATCTCGAGAGGTCTTGGCTTTATGCAGATTTCTGTATAAGGGGGCAGTAGTTCGTGCCAGTCCTCATGGGTCATTCATGTCAAGAATTGTGACAACCATTAAACTCCTTTCTCTCGATCTCTATTTCATCCTTATCTGGAACATATTTTACCATTTATTCACTCATCATTAATTAATCGATGGAGATTAAATATGTTTCATTCACTTCGTATCTGTATACGCATATGAAATTTTATACTCTCACACATTTCAATTTTCCAAAGGACTTCTATCATACGCTTGATTTGATGAGATCATCGAATGATAAACTGCAGAAAAAAAGACGATTTTTTTAAATCCCAAATATCCATATCTTACCCTGAAATTATGCTCCACACGATTTTTGTTTATTCATTAAAAGTTGTTATTGGAAAGCAACTTTATAAATATTTATATGTCATATCATCCTGCGTAATCTTGTGAATATATCGGAAGACAATGGTTGATCAATGATATTGAACATTTTTTTTTTGTCAGATTCGACGAAGGTGAGATCGATTAGTGTTAATGGTTTTCCAATTGCAAAGTTTAATTAATTCAAGACCAGTGATGGTTATTGCACAGTTAATTAATTACCAACGAATAATTCAATACTGCTCGTTGACTATGTACTGCCACTTCAGAGTTAATTTTAATACCAAATTTTTTTCACGGTGTATCACTTCATTTGAAACCTTTCGCATTCTTTAACGATGCAAAATGAGTTTTTCATCTGATTCCTGGAGGGAAATAGCTTGGTGAAAACTAAAGTAAAGTATAAAATAGAAGAAAAAATGAGAAACGAAAATAATAACAATGTTTAGGATGCGACATTTTGTCCTACCTCGAACCTCTCTACAACCCTCATCCTTCCTCGTTAGAAAGTTTCCTCGCTCATTTCCGGCGGGTAGGGAGTTTTAAATTCTGAATTATTGGAGCGCCGTTATTCAACGCGTGTATAAGAGTAACTATATGTATACCTATAGTATGTGGATACGTTGCGCTAGGTTTTGTCTACAGGGCTCATAAAGATTCATTTGTATTGTGATTTTATGGCTTCTATCATGGTAAATGGTAAATTCAAGAGAATGTAATGGCATTTTTCATTGTCTATATTTCATATCTTCATGTTTCTTTTTTTTTTTTTTTTACAAATTACTAATTTTATCACGTCACTTTTTTTTGTCCATGAATATAAATATTTTGAACTGTGTATTGGAATGAATTCAGAAGAGAATATGAACGAGATAACAAGCACAGTAATATTTTATTTTCCATTTTTTGTGATCTCTTTTTCTCCATATGAATATATAATAATATACCTCGCCCATCTCCGTTCTATTTGAGTGTTATATTTTCACACACAACACGACTCATGTGACTTAATGCTTCATATGTGTTCTGCAAACAGAGTGCACGCCTTCCATGTCACACTTCCAATATTTTCATGTGCATTATCACTCAATCATTAAATACAAACAGGACTAATCCATTTTCTTACCTTTTTTCTTTTCCACTATTGCGTCCCTATTATCAAAGAGATTAATTTTCGATAACAAGATTCAATTATCCTACATGAATGAATGATTAATCAATATATGACAGCATATATACATGTACATGCAAGGAAGAATATTAATTTAATATTCAATACGATGTTTTATGATCTGGCTAGAACTTTTCTTTTCCGTTTTACGGGTTAATAATTTATGTGTGTATAGCTTTTACGATACTCAATCTCTTCACGTACTCGCCTGCATACCTACCACTCATTGTCTATTTAGAATTTGTGCCTCTGCACGATATTGGTACATGAACTAAACTGAGATAGATTTCGCTTCAGTATATATGAGAAGACACTGAGATTTAGTTGGCCATTCGACCTGTGGCAATGCAAATCTTATACGCATTCACGTCGAGTGTGATACAACATTGAGAACAATGTATCACATCTCTTTTCAGTATGTGTGAACGCGAATAAGAGCTCCACGATATTTGTATGATGTATTCACGCGGCATCGAGCATACATAATACGCGCTTGATGTACATTGGGCGCTAGATATTCAGTTGAATGCGCAGTTTATGTCTGTACCGAGTACATTTTGTCTATATGTATATACATGAATATGATGATGCATATACTCGATCCTCCGTGCGTTGTGAATTAATAATATTATCTGAGCGACACAACTGTGTCAAAACGATAAAAAAAGCTATGTCGACAATTTATCAAAATTTATTTCTCGACATGAAATAAAAGGAATGAATAAAAAGTTCATTCCACTTTTTTTTACATTCCATAAGTTTAAATGATAAAATATATATTTTGTTAGGCTGCAAATTTACTTTCATAATTGATGTAACTAATCAAATTTCGGCACCGTGTCAAGCGTATACATAAAACATTTGTATGAACACATGTTTATCCGTCAGTCTGTCGACAGTTTGAATATGTTTTTAGTTTGGGTGTCAAGGGAAAAAGGAAAATTGTCATGTCCCATTCATATCCGACCGTGTTTATATATGTTTTCAGATATTGCACTTGAATATTCGATTGACAACTGCGATGAAAAATATCGGTCAAATCGCCCGGTCGACACTTGCAATACTTTTTTTTTCTCCTGTTCATCTTATCAGTTTGTCAAGAAATGCATAGTCACCGATAAGGATTATCTATGTCATTATTATTTATATTAAAGCAGGAAGAGCACATGAACGACGGAACGAAAAAGAATCATATGGAACGATAAATAATGATAATAAATAATCGCATTGACAAAAATAACAATTAAAAAATAATGCATTAGTCATTACTTGGATGATGCGTATTGGAATCCATCTTACATTACTCATTAAAAATAAATGCAGAATGGAATTTAGTTTGCATCACCCGTTGGAAGGTGATGTCCAATGAATTAGCAATGTATTATACAAATATAAAATGAAATCTGTCACATTCATTGGCCAATAATATAGTTGTTCCAATTCTCTCAGATTACTTTTACCTGGGATTGAAATCAAAGTTTAGTTGAACACTTATACGATATTGTTAGATGAGAGTATCATAAATAGGAAATGTATTTGAATATCATTTTATCTGTTTGTTTCCAAATTAACTGGATGATATGTAAATATTGAAGCACAAATAATTATTATATATGAATAGAATACCAATAACTTGAATATTTCTCTGATAAACTGAAAAATGAATGAGCATTTTAATTTTTCAAATCAATTTCGCCGGGAATGTATTATTCGTCGAACGACTTTCAGACAAATTAATATTCATGAATTTATCTCTCAACAATTTCAATTTATCATATCACTAGGATATTGTTTATTGGTACTTACTATGCAATAGAAAAAACCATATAAGACCTTCACAGCTATTTGTTCTTGACCGCAGGTAGTATCAGTTGACTGGACTACTTGATCCTCACTACAACAAATTTCACCGAAGATATCGAGTGTAACATCGGAGTTTCGTATTGCCTTGATTGTATATACGAATAGCGTGGACCTAGAGGGTTGTTTGGCATTAGCTAATCTCTCTCTCTCTCTCTCCATCTCCCTTCTTTGATGTATTTCACCCTAGATTTTCCTCAAGAAAAAGGAGACATAGTCGTTATAGTCCTGTGATTTCACAGCCCATTGAATCTTCATATTCTACAAGGGTGTGCAATAACTATTTGTAAATGTGCATTATTTATATTCACATAATAATATGTGTATTGTGCTTTAGCGAAATTGAATGAATCAAATAATTTTACAAGTCTATGTTATATTTTTCTTCTCCACCCAGTGGACTTTGTGTGTAAATAGTTAGATGGAGGAATAGCAACACAACTAACATAAACAGAAGCGGCCGGAGCAATTTGCGTACACTACACACATGGGAATGGCAAATGACGAGTTAGCTTCTATTCTGACTATGCTTGGTTATAATCATTACGTTGTTTGCCAGAAGAGATGTAGAAACAGAGCGAGAGTAAGAGAAAGAGAGCGAGGGAGAGCGAGAGAATGTGAGTGAGGCAAGTTATCCGAGAGTAAGGCGAAGGATGTAAAGGGATGTGTGCGGTAGGAAACGCCGGGGGCTTGCAATAACGTTAGTCCGCCGGCGCCTGATCGAGAAACCGCAGTATCCACTTCTCAATCCAACCGGGTTCGTACTCCAATCCCTTTGGCTCGCGGCCCTCTTTCAATCTCGCTCTCTCTCTCGCCAATGTTCCACCTCACTCACCCACATACAATTTTCTCTTTGTTGTGCGCGTCTTTTCTCATATATGTACATCGCACTTTTATGTATACATATATATATATATATATTATTGTTCTCTCTTTCTCTTGTTTTACGCGCTCGTGTTTGTACACATGTGGTGGATGTTATTGCTATCCATTTCAACGTCATTTTACTGTTTGTTGAAAAACTTTTCAAAGGAATCTAGAAAAAAAAAAAAAATTCATCAAAATAGAATAAAAAAAGACATTGAATATAATGAAGGATTGAATTTTTTTTTTATACAATTGACCTAGAAATATTTTGAATGAGAAGTGGACGCAAAAAAAAAATTCTTTCGCTTCTCAGAGACCATAAGAATTGATGTCGAGATACTCACGATCATTCTTTGTGTGTCACAGGAAGTCATCTGGAGTATATATATATATATATATAAAATACAGGGCGGCAGAATTTTGTCGTGCTTGGAGGAGTGTCAGATCCCTCTGGAGTGGTATAGCAATATATTTTTGTCTTTTTCCGTTCGTTCATGGGATGGTGTCGTCAGGCAAGAGCTAGAATGAGAGACCATTGAGAGAAGACTGTGATTGTGTGGCAGGGTATGGGAAAGCGCAGAGGAGTATAACGGGGTATAGAAGGGTGTCGATACTTGGCGGTGGTGGGAGCAGCGTTTCTGTCTCTACTTTGAGCTTACTCGTGCTCCCTCTCTCACTCTCTAGCTCTATAGCGTCTATAGCAGACTGCACTACCGGCTTATCTTGCGATTTTATGTATATTACGATGCCCAAGGCAGAGACACGAGCAGTTCACCGTTGGCTAACTAGCTGAGAAGTCGCATGAGTGGAGACTGAGAAAAGAAAAAAAAAGAACTTGAACAGACACAAACTTCGTGTTGAATTCAGTCAGTCAACGATTTTAAACGCGCACTCACGTTTATTCACTCGCGTTTTGTTATTTACTGTTTTTAACGAATTTTAATTGTGCAATTGATAAAGAAAAAGACGAAAAGTCAAGAGTAAATTGTGAGAATAATAAATTTACTGGACTATGAGTGTTTTACAAACTTTAGCCGAACTTATTTCCTCAAGCAGCATTAATATTTCAATTTTATGATTGTTTGCTTGGAGGAAAATTCGTTTTTTTTTTTTGTGTACGCAGTGAAGTGAACCGAGTTATTTGGAATTCAACCAAAACATTTTAATTTTCAATTGCTTAATGTAATTAAAATTGAATTTTCAAGAGTTTAACGAAGAAATAAAAAATAAATGAATAACTATTTCACCATGATTTTTGAGGATTCATCGTGTTTCATTGTCATTGTGTCCATCCTTTTTACGTCTACGCAAGCCATATACACAGCGCCTGCATCAGGTATGAGTTACACCAAATTGAAGAATTTATTTTCACCTGTGTTGAAGTAAAGCAGTGATTTTATCTGCTTTCCCTGTAGTTATACATTTTATATTGTGCTGTGTGGTTCATTACATCGACATGATTTATCACTGACTCAATCATTTAGATATCTAAGAATTTTATTGAAATATAATATTGAGAATTATCAATCGCTCAGATTGGTATCTAAATGAAATTACTTAGAAAACTTTTGTAGCATTAATTTATTTATAGATTGTCAACGCTTGTAATGTTTTTAATATAAGAGTGATTTCGTGCGTGCCATCGGCGCCACGTTATCGCTCATGTCACGATTATGTTTACGTATTTATTTTGAGAATGACTCGATAAAGAAATCCGTTATCGACAATATTTTCAGAGTTATAAATTTATCAAAATTATCTATCATACATATTAGATTAAAATTTAGGAAAGCATCTACTCACATCACATACTTTCCGCGCGTGGTTCTTGGGTCATAATCCATCAAGGAACTCTCTGAATTTAACCTTTTACCACATGTATATATGTATATACTTATCAGGTCTCAAGTCTGCACAAAAAAAAATGATATATTTGATAACTTCAATGATGTTAGAGATAGTGATAAAAATTAATTGATATAAAAGTGAAAAAAAAATTTAATTTATTATACTTTCAAAGTCAAATGTGAAATGATGAATTGTTTTATACTGATCAAATTAATAGAGACATATATAAATAATCTTGGCGTAATATTGCAATTAGTAATGTTTAGTCAAGTGTTGAGTGGCATTTGATATATATATATATATATATATATATTTACATAAAAATCTTCAAAAAAAAAAAAAAAATTGTTTTTCAAAGGTTTAAATTGATTCGCGCGTATTTTTCCGCGTCGACTCGTGCCGCTGATGTGACACGCGTGCGCGCGTTCTTGTCCTCGGGTTTTCCGTATATTCAAACAATTGTTAATTTTTTTTTTTTTTCTTCCGTTTCTATTCAAAAGTTACACTGATACTTCAATTAAGCTGATTCAACCACTATTATTGCAGTGACCTCTAAAAATCGAGGACAAAAACAAAAAAAAAGTAACGAATGTTTAAATTTACGACAATTAATTCGAAACAAAAAACATTAGATGTGATATGAAATGAAACAAATACATTCACTACTACACGCAATTCTGGGTTTCATATTTTTTGTATATATTTCCTTTCATTTTATTCCCTTGTGGTTCAAGATTAACACACAGCCAAGTTATTACTCGTTGGTTTGCCAACGAAGATATTCCCTTGCCAAAACGACGTTTTTCACCGTCGACTATATGACAATAACGCCAAAGAGAAAAATGAAATGATAATGAAGGAACAAAAAGAAAAAAACACAAAGATAGAAATGAAAGGCCGAAAGAAAAAAACAATATGAATAAACCACACCGGGCGCGAATAATCTCGAAAAGTTAAAAATAAAATGACGAGAGGAATTGTTCGTGACGAATCTCGAGAGGCGTGAGAGCGATCGCTCTTGGTGGCTCCTTCACGCTTCCTCGAGGCTATGCGACATCCCTCACCCACCCCATCCCTTATATACATTTGAATCCATAACTTATCACACATAGAAAAAAATTGACTATACATATTTATCCATCTATATAATAACTATTTCATATAATAGCACAAACGCAACATATATTTAAGTATATACTTTGTCCAACGAATTTTACGTTGAAAATCTTCTGCACGCGAAACTTAGATGCCGCATCTCCGCTCTCTTCGTTTTTCATGATCGATTCAGTTTGCTTAATTGTCCGACGGTATCCGTTAACGACGCCGTTTCGTATACATAAGTTTGGCGGCAAGCCAGGCGTTCCTTTAATGTAGGTCGTTGATTATTGTATGTGCAGTTTGCATCGAAAAAGAGTAAATGCAAGCGACGAGAGATTGAGAGGAGAAGTTGGATAGAAAAAAAAAAAAATAACACCAGGTAGAGCGGAAAGATTTAGCAAAAAAAGAATAGTAAAAAATAAATAGAGGAAAATAACGTTTGCAAAATATCTCGTGCAGCGAAATGGCAACGAAAGTGGAGATGGAATGAAATGAAATTGTCACGTTTATTAATCCGTTTAATCTGGCATAGTCCGTAAAGGAATAGATGTTGGTATTTACTTTATCTTAAAGAGAAGATGGCGTAAGGATCTTCAGGTTTTATTTAATTGTCACTTTTTCGTGACGCTGATTGGCTGCCAATGTCATTGTTTGAAGTAATTTTAAACTGAAGTGATGTTTTAAAATTGAATTTATACATTTGTAGTCGATATAAATAACAATCGAGGTAGTCATTGCCACTACTACCAAAATGGATGATGTGAATTCCGGTGATTGACATGTTTTCCACTAACTATCATAGTATAGTTTGAGAAATGAAATGAAAAATGTGCTTTCGATCATTGATGTACAGGAAAAGAAGGTAAACAAAAAATTGTCTAATATATTTTTGAAATAGATGGTGAATTGGATGTTCGAAAAATGTAAAAACCGCATCAGTCAGTGAAGTGAAAGAAACGCATCTGTTTGAGGATTTTACAAATATCACTGATAGATTGGAACTGTTATTTCCTCTATGAATGCTCATCATTATTGTAATAACAGAAAAATAATTGTAACAATTCTGTAAGTTTCGGGATTCGTTTGATTATGGGATAAACAAACGGCGAACACGTGGAAAACCGCATTCTTTAGGTATATTAATTAAGAAACTAGGAAGAAATGAATATGCAATGAGAGATCTATTATTTATATTTTTATTTAAGCTAAAAAATTTAAGTGTATCTATTTCTAGAAATACTTTTTGTCAAAACTTAATTTTTTTTTCTGCAATGGATCAAGGTGAAATGAAGTTTTCTGTGACTATCATTTTGTAAGGAAATTATGTTGAGGAAAATTTGTTAAGATTCAACATAATATCAACTTATGCCATTCACAAATTGCCACGATTTTTAAATCTACGTTTACCGTAGCTGAAATTATTGCTGGCGTAAACGAGGAAGTGCAGACTCGAGGGTTGACACAAACAAACGAATTTTCCTTAACGATCAAAATTATTGGAGATGAAATTTGATTGAATAAACAGAAACGGAGAAAAAGTTTGAATTATATTCGTAGTTTCTTTTTATCAATTCGAAAATAGTCGACGCTATCTGTGAGTTCTCGCACGTCGTGTTATATACCTATTGGTTATGGATAGTAAAATTTTTCTATCCGCAATTAATTTAGGCTCTTTTCATGCACCACTAGAATATGGTGGTGCGTTATAGGATTACACAAAAACTCAGATAAGACTCGAGCCTCCCATCTCGTTTGTACAAATAATAGGTATATACCGTAGCTCCGTAAATATATCTTTTCATATAGACATCGTAAAAGTAATATAGAAGCAGGTTGAGAGTTGCCACCAACAAGATTGGGAGAGGATCTTTGTCTTTTCTTTGTGACACCTGATTCATTCTTCGTCCACTCCGTGGTTGGTATCGTATATATATGTACCAGCATTCTACAGTACAGGCTGCATGCTCTTGCCTTTGGTTACTATACCAACGACGATGTAACCACAAAGGCCCATCACGGCCAACTTCTCAAGGGGCCACTTGCTACCAGTCTTTTCTTCAGTCTTCCGCTGTGTATGTGTATATAGATATATGTACTCATATCTCGTGCTGCTTCTCTGCAGTCCTTCACCTTGAACACACTTGTCACTATCATCTTTTCCTTTTTTTCTTCATGCTCCGTTTGCCAGTTTGGCACTTCGCATTTTACTGGGGACAAATTATGTTATGCTACCTGAAAATCCAAAATAACTGATGTTTGAATTCATAGATGTTTAATGTTACATGTGTTGTTATGAAAAAATAAATGTATAAACATGAATGTGTTACCCAATAGTGTTCTCCGTATCGGAGTTAGTGTGAACGATGCCAACAGTGTTTACAAATAGCGAATGAATATAGACAGATCCAGAATGAGAAATGAAAACTTTCGAGAATAAATAAATGTTGGGTAAAGATTATTTAGAATAATTTGTTTTGCAATTGAATTTGATGTATGAGGATGAATAGTGGCAGTACTATCAGCGGGGAGAGGCAAGAATCGATATGTGGTCTGGCACATCGCCTGGAATAATGTTATGTATAGATGGATTTCTGTTACACATACGTGTATACAATAATGTTTTCTGCAATAGCTAAGTGAAATTAAATACACCTATTTGCGCATTATCCATTCTCCACGTATATATGGTATCACTTCAGCTATCTGTCGTTCATCTCTGCTGGTTGTTTACATTTCAATCGACATGGTATTGTCATTTTGAAGCCATGAAAATACGCTGTTTCCATGAATTTCCATGAAAAAAATCGTAAATTCTGAATTTGTTGATATTAATTTTGTCTTCAATTTATTTCTTGTTGATTACTGGTTGAAGAAAATTAAATGCGAGTTGTCAATTTCGATTTTCCATTGATTAAGACAAAGTTAATTTGTTAGAAAAAAGTATATACTTCTTGTAATTCGTTCTAATTGTAGTAAGGTTCATGGCAAATTTGTATACACAATTGGGTTGTTATTGTTCTCAGGACGTTCTACTTGTAGGTATTCATCACCTTTGTGTACTTGACAGACCTCCATAATTTTCATATTTTTAAATTCTGAAGAAGATCATTCCATACAGTTAATCTGCAAGAATCATACCGAAACAAAATAACATGAAAATACAAAATCAAATCCATTGACTCGAAACATGAAAATATTTTTTCGAAAACTTTCAAATTGTGATGATGTAATGTATATTGTATGCTTCGAACTTCATCTGACATTGTGATACATAACAGGTGACGAAAGGTCAACTGCTCGATCTCGGAGAAAAATATTGGAGAAATATAAAAAAGTTTACATCATATAATCCGAGCGATGTTTATACTGGAGATCTTCGTGTAAAAACAAAAATTCATGGTGTTTCAATATTTAATTTCTCACAAAATATCTGGTTAGTAACAATCTGTCTGAACAGATAATGAGTAACTGGTTTTCAAGTTTTTTGGCGATTGATTGAAACACACGCCTATTGATGGCACAGATTTTTTAACTAAAGCTACACCATTCACAAAGAGCCATGGGAAATCCAATAATTTTGTAAGTTCGAGTCACCTATCTTTTTTGCTCCTTTGAAAAAACGTCAGTCAGTTGATCCGAATGAATCATGAAATAAGTCTTCTTTTTACGTAATCTTCCTCAGAAACTTTGAGTTTCATCTGGTATTGTATTCCTACACAGATCATCCTGCAGTACTTCATCAGAGTTCCAATTAAATATTATTTTTATTCATATAGCATCACATGAAAATTCGACATTTTGTATACGTATATGTTGATGGAAATTTGCTAACATTGTTCAGCAGTCGATTGGACTCTTGACAAAGGCCTATTGGCAGTCCACACGATCACGTCCGCTCTCTGTAGGTTCCGGGAATAGCTGTTGTTCCATATATATATATATATATATTCTGAACATATCGGGCACCACCAATACACAATATATATATATTATATCCAGATATATATTCATGATTGACCATCGTGGAATCGCACGTGTGTTTGAATACATATACATCACGCGAGATGGAGACAATTGATGATGGATATTTACCTGAATTATTAACATACACAAAACATTATATTAGTAGTCTAAACACATTGATGATCATTCTCGCGCTCTGAGTCATTTATTTTTATGTTTATTTTTACTATTTATTTCTTTTCCACATTGCACGTGAGTTCTGTGTTTCATCTCTCGCGTATTACATTACATGTTTAATGCAGTTGGATAAAAACAAATATATCTATTTTTATTCAACTACGTATACTATGTGCGGCGCAGTTAAATCATAATATGTTTTCATCACCTTTGGATTTATCTATACATAAATTACTACTGTAAAATAGTGAAAACAAAATTATACGTGGAAAATGCGAGTGTGACAATCATAAATATCATCATTATTTTACTGATTCAAGAAAATAATAAGAGAATGGGAAAAAAATAAGGAAAACAAAGCAATAACAAAGCGATGATGAATAAATAACTATGTTGAATATGACGTATATGAAGATACAACGAACTTTCATTCAGATGCAAAAAAGACGATGAGGAGCAATCCGGTTTTTGAAATTTACGACGTATCTTTTTTTTTTCAGGTGAAGCACGAAGTCTGAAGTTCGTATAAATAGATGAATGATGAAAAAAAAATTTTAAATTATGTATATGTTCGTTTGTTGTGTAGGGCCTGTAGATTTTTTTTTCTTTTCTCCCGCTCCCTTCTTCTTGATTCTCTATCTATCTGTGTCGCTTGCTCTCACTTTTATCATGATAACTTCGAGAGAGTTGACTACGTGACTTGTGCACTGCCACGTGCGCACTATGTTTAAACTCAGTATAAGCTAATCTTTGAATAAGTGATTACGTAACTGATCGAACCATCCAGTGTCTATATGTGTAAGCAAATTTTTTTCATTTTCAAGCGGGTCAAGATCGATAATTAACTATCTCAGCCTGTGTTCATCAATTGCTCTTCTAATATTTGTACAATTCATTCGCACTATTTTTATCATCGCAATACATCCTAAACGGTTTGATTATCGTATGGTGAAACCAATTGGACTTTTATCAAGTTTATTTCATATCGGTGTTCTGTCCTTTAGTTATTGAAAATAGCTATTTTGGAACATCAATAGTTTTATATTTAGGGAATATAACTAATGCTATATAAGAATCGTAGGCACTTGATATAGGTAAATATGTGTGTATATGAGCGCGCGTCTAATGATAAGATAATTTGTATGGAAAAATCCTCGAAAGAATAAAAAATGATGACGAATATTAAAAATAATCTAGGAAATGATACGAGAATTCTAATGCGTCAAGAGTATATAATCAAGTGGTATAAGCCAGAATGGGAAACGATTGATGACGTGATTAAAAATTAATTTTATATTAATAACGATATGGTCAATGACAAATTATTATTTATCCACCTGAAGTTTGTTTTCCTGTTGATTGACAATTTTCAAGTATTGGACATGTACTTATATGTTTTCTTATCTATTTATTTCTTCTATTGCCCTTGATTGGACCTATTTCTCAACAAACGACTGCGGTTCAATAGTCATATACAAAGAATTCCATCACCGAACAATGTACATATTATTGCTATTTCATTTCAACAGGTTATTTAAAGACGATATCCAATGTTATATTCATAAGAGTCATGCGTATATAAACACAATTTTCATTGTTCCACTTTCCTCTATCATTCTAGTTGATCACAGCAGCCTGACCAGTTATGATATCATCGATTTTGGCAGAAGAACCTCGCAACCAACGAGTGACAGCAATGAGGTGACACAGAGCGATGAACCGGAAGTAATGGCGGATGGAACTGGCAATGATGAACAGACAATGTACGTTATCGAGTTTGAGTCAGAACCAAGTGAAAAAGACCATGATAATAGAAAGAAAGGAAATGGAAACGACTCGGGTAAATATATATTGAATTGAACTAATAATACACTTCTTACAGTATAGTCCTACTGACTAGTCTCATCGCAAAACAATAATACATTTCTATTAAGGTCATATATTGTTTTCTTAGTAAACCTCGGATGCCAATTGATACTATTCTGAAGAAATCATTAATTTGGAATGTCAAGAGAAAGAGTTCTAAATATAATTGCGACTATAAATCGTCTTACGAGTCTCATTCACATTAACTCCATTCTATGTAAACGCTGGAGTACAAATGGTGGTAATAGACCAATTTAGCGGACAATAACAGAGGGAATAGCCCTTGTCCAAATTTTTTATGCAATATGGTCAACTGTTAATATGATTATTTCGCGAGAATATGTAAAAAAGTACATTCACGAACTGCACTTTTTAAGGCGCAATCTTCGTTGTCATATTAGATTGGAGATTTTAATTAAATTTAATCAGAAAATCAGAATATCAGGTTATTTCTCGGACAAAGTGGGCGTTCAATTGTCATTGTCGAATCAACTATTTGAATTAGTTTCGTGGCTAATTCATTTGTTGCATAGGCAAATCTTCAGCTTAACATCTATTCAAAATCAGGAAAGACCATTTATTTGTTTCAAACTTCTTGCCTATGACTGACACATTTGTGAGTACCAAATTGTCATAAAATAGTGTATTTATATTTTTATTTTTTTTTCAACATTATTACTTGGTTGATTTCTGCAGAGTACCAATGGATGAGAATCTGGAGTTTACTAGGAAGACTCTATGTAACCGTTACAAGAATTGACTCTCGATCACAAGTAGTAATAATTGACTGGATTATAGAAAAGAAAAACATGCGCGGGATTCATGAATAAGAAATATTGGTAAATAAATAAATAAAGACATAAGAAGAATTATACACAATTTCATGAAGCTCACGCGATACCAAGTGTGAACACGTTTATTGTATTGCTTATATGTGTCGGTATAAGTGTGTGTAGTTAGCTCCGTGCTAGCTCGCACGTTCAACGTGACCAGCTTGTAGATTTGCCGGGCTCTTTCGATTGCAAAAACTGGTTTCGAATATAATTGGCCGTGAGTGAAAGAGAGAAAGAGAGACCTGGGCACGATTCAACTATTTTTAAACTTTACTCACCATCACAGAGTCAGACCGGGAATGAATTTTTTAATACTCGCTACGCATCTTCGCAGGCGTGACATTATCTCAGTCTTGTTATCACCATATTTCATATTGAAATGCCGGAAAAAAAAAAGACAAAAATCATAAAACAAAACAAAACATAAAGCAAATAAAAACATGAAAAAATGAATAAAACTCGTTTCTGCCTGTACAAACTGTTTTTCATCCATTCGCTGATTAACTCTTTCTACGCGTATATAACGTTACAAGGTCAGGATCTACATTATGTATATCATCACAAAGAATTCTTTTGTCCCGGGCATTGTACCAGGTGAAACGATAAAAATATATTTCATATTTTTGTTCTTACCAATCTATTTTTTCATTTTTATTTTGCAGGCACAGATAATCAGAGTCCACTGGATCCATGGTCAATTGTTTGGTACATTGGTTCATTTGGCGGTTTAGTCGCCTTCTTCTTAATTGTCAGTTGTTCCGAGTGGTGTTGTCGTCGCAATGCGAGACCACAGACACCCTACAACGCACAACGGAGTGTTGATACAGTTAATCCAACACGTGGAGTAACTGAAACACCACCACCGCCTTATCATTTATTTGCACCACCGCCATATGACTCTGTTAATTATGTTGATCTTGTCGACAAAACATCAGGTGAAAAAATGAATATTTATGTTATATCCGTACCCGTTCAAGGAACAGCACCAGTGCAACCAGCACCGGCGTAAAAGATGATAAAAAAAAAACGTTCCCACGAGACATGAAAGAAGTCATGGTGCTTCTATGCAGATTTATCTGGATGAACCTGAAAAGAGGTCGCATCAGAGTCTCTGAACTGCGTGCGGCTTAATAAAAGGCCTATAACTTGAAATCACGCCTGTTGAGATTATGTTCTGCTTGAACGCAGTAATGTGCGCTTCAGTGGATTGAATTTGGAATTGGAATGTTTTATGTTTTTTTCTTTATTTCCGTTTCGATTTCGGCTTTCTAGAAAGTGCGGCGTCGCGCTCAGATGGAACTCTAAAATCAAGTTATTCTTTTGATTTATATGATGTAGATGCTCCGCTCCCCTTGAAATATTATATACAAAAAGATTTAAAATACGTTTCTTTTGTTTGATGGGTAAAATTGTCATTTTAGTGACAAATATCGGAGATAAGATAGCAACAAAAACATGTATATGAACATTACACGCCATTGTCATTGGTGTATAGTTGCAATTGTTGATATGTGTGTGTAGGTATGTATGTATGCGGTGAGGAAACATCAGTATATATGATATGTAAAAAGAGAAGAGAACTCGACCCCATTTGCCCTCAATCTGAGTTCCTTCAAGGTTCTCAATTGTGCCCAATTATACAGATTACTTGACTGCCATGAAAACTGCTGAAAAAATATTATCGTCAGCATATATACATATGTATATATGAATATATATGTATGTATAACACCCACTTTGAGAATATTTTTCTTGATAGAATTAATGAAAGTACGTATGAATGTGTCGCAAATGGAGAGAATGTGAATGAACGTATTCAAATACTCTCTGTGAAAAAATGTTACTTAAAAATTGTTCATCGCGATTGAATCGCTATTTATTTTTTATACTTTTTATAAATAATAAATAAAAACGTGTTCGTTACATATTTGAATAGAATAAAATTAAAAACTGTATCATATCCATTCCTAATTTCCTAGTTCTCATCGTACCTTGTACCATTTTTTCTCCTGATACAAAATTGTAGTCTAATGACAATGCAAAAATCATGTGACAATATGAGTATAGAAATGTCTTATTCGTTCCTGTTTTATCGGGGCTCAAATTATTTCAACCCACTTGAGTAGCCAGAGCTTGCTTCTATATCATTAGAAATGGGCAATTAAAGTTTTCAGGCAGACAATTGTTGAACATATTGAAGGAATATTGTCAACTGCCCAACGACCGTATTATATATTGGCTATTGTGGAGAACAAAAGGTAATACTTGTATGTACTGGAGTAATTATTATGAACCAGATTACAGTCAAGGGAGTGCCCGATGTACGTCGGATAATTGTGGTACGTAGGGCAATCGAACAATGAAAGCATTGGTAATATATAAAGTTTGCCTGCACTAATCCCAAAATTCAGAATAATCATCACAATCGGAGAAATAAATTTCCAGAATACATTTCAAAATACCGGAGTTTAGAATGTATATTATGACTGTGATCTTTTCAATTAACACTTCACAGAAATGAAAAACTGTTTTTTTGTTGTTCAAAAATCATTAACAACTATATTCAATTTTGCAGACATTGAGACATCATTTCTCTGTACAGTTCTCGGGAGATTAAGTTTAACTTAATAAGATACATCAAGATTTCGTTGAATTGTTTTTCAAACATGACTGTGAGGGTGAAAAAGAACGAATTTAAAAAATAGGTGGTATTAATCCGACGCGAAATTTCTGTTTGGATTTAAAAAAAATCTACTTGCATACGTAAATATAATTGGAATAATTGAGGAAATGTTTGATTAATCAATCGCGGCAGAAATCGCCTCCCAACAAAATATTGATAATGAAAAATGTAACTCTTCCTTCAAAAATATAAGAAACATTACTTCTCAACCTCTTTATCTATCGACTAACAAATCTTTGCAACGAAAAATAAGGCATAAGAAACGAATGTTAAATAATGCCATCTAATCATGTATATAATATGTTTCATTTGACATCATCAGTATTTATATTAAAAAAAAAACAAAGAAAGGAAATCATAGTTTATTGATTGATAGGAAAAGTTTTCAAATTTTCACTCATTAGCAATTGATGCCATTCAGTCTGTTGGATCATGACCAATAAAGAAATAACAGTAGTTTTGGCAGACAAGACAAGTGAGTAATCCATTCAATTTGTCGAATATCACTTCTAATCAAATCTGATTCGTCAGAACCAAATTGATCATAGCCACTTGTCGTTTTCCCGACCGTCACATACAATATGAATTTTCGAATTTTTCTGTCCAAACATTTATGGAATCACGCGGTTCATAATCTGCAGATGATGTGAAACTTCTCCGGACATCAAGCTAAAATCATAAATATATATATATATATAATAGGAAAATTCACCGGTCGGGTTATCTGGTTCTTTCCTGAACAAGGTCATGCTCAGTGTCAGGTAGGTCACTCAAACGAATGTGGAAAACAAATTAGAATATCGAAAATATAATGACGACCGATTCAAATTGCGTCTACACAATATACAAATTCCGTAAATTACTACAACCCTCATGTCTTCACTATGAAATTATAAAAACATAAATTTCAGAAAACAAAAGATGCTTCATTACTTTGTTAATTTTTCATAAAAATCCTCATCTTCTCTCAGCGAATGATAGCTGGCGGCACCTGACACGACCTCTCATCTTGCACCTCCTCTCTGACAATGGTATACCATTACTACTTACATCAATATATCAAGCACAAAGCCAGCTGAGGTAGCTAAGCAGCGCGCGGAACCAAATTTCGGACAAGATTGGGTTACAAAAATATAAAAATAATTTCATTGTCGAAAGCTTTCTAATGTAAAACATGTTTCGTTTGTTCACAATCTATTGCAATAGAATATATTTCAATTAATAATCTGATATTATATAAAAATAATGTCACTGTTAGTTATGCGCCCTGTCGCAAAATTTTATTCCCATAACCTATAATTATATATTGATATATAAATATACACTTTAGTTTTTTGAAAAAAAATGGAGTATCTAGGTGAAGTCCTAGCCCTAGGTATTGACAGTATTATTTTCGGGGTATGTTTAAAGCAGTATATTTACTGTCAGAATGCTATTAAATCTGTCAAGGTAATATTATATAATTGAATTATAATTTTGAATATTGTTTGGAGGTTATGTTCATACCTATAAATAATATATTATTATTACCTTTATTATATTGTTATTTTCATATTTATTGTGGTATTGTATTGAGAAATCCCATTTTCATTTTAGGACGCACAAGTCTATAATATTGATTCAAATTTAAATAAAATTATTGATACTAGTCCAACTGGAAAATTAGATTATGTGGCTGTTAGAGGAGCTGTCAGATCACTTGGAAAACCTCTTAATGGTGTTCATAATGCTGCAATCACTGGTGTTGTTCAACGATTAACTGTTAAAGAGCATGTTGTTGCGAGAACTACTGCTGGATTTTGGTAGTATAATGTAGTAAATTTGAAACACACTTTCCATTCATCCGATGCCTAATTATCATCGAAATATATCCATCCTTAGAGTCATTCTATTCGTATTCGGCCCAAAAGTTTCTTCAGAAAAAAATTGAGATTTCTAATGAATATCTTATTTCAATGTTCAGCGATGAAGCTACAAACCTAAATTTACTCTATCCTCGATTACTTATCACTTTTGCGCCACAACTCACTGATCAATACAGAAAGTTAATTTATTAGGATTAAACTCTCAATTGATTGATATTACGAAAACAAAATCCTGAATGGGGTAACGATTGAAGGCTCCTAACTGCCGAATGATTTTTCAAGATTAAAACTTAACGTAATATTATTAGGTCAGATCAGGAGCGAACTATGCAAGACGTATACAATTCAGTACCATTTGTATTACAAAATGGTAGTTACCGAGTGGAGGTGGCTGATGCTTTATCTGCAGACATTCTAGATATGGATGTGATATCTGATGAATTCAAACCCAGTGCACCTACTATAACTGATCACATCTGGGGTTTTTTTACAGGTATAATGCTATGCCTAAACAAAATTCTTGCTCACAATAATTATTCACTTTTTATAAAGGTGTGCGTCAAAGAGGTTTGCAATCTACTGAAGAAATGTTACGTGAAGGTGTGACAATAACTGGGATCGGCGAGCTTTCACAATCATCAGATAAGCCTGGAAGTATTTGTCTGCAAGCTCCTCTCAATGGTACTCCATTTTATCTAACAACAATGACCGTTGGATCACTACTGAGAAAACTAGACGGTCGGAGACGAACATATGGATGGCTATGCATAATGTTTGGCACAATTGGTTTGGTAATCGGTGTAATTGTTGCACGGCGTTACTGGAAGGATCGAGAGGATCAAAGATTGACTGAGGAATTGCGCACAAGTTTGGCAGCATCGCGGAAAGAACGGAGACAGCGAGTTAGGGGTAATGAACTTAGAGATGATCAATTGTGTGTAGTTTGTCAAGTAAATCCACGTGAAATTATTCTACTGCCGTGTGGACACGTTTGTCTTTGTGAAGATTGCTCTGATGATATTAATGATAAATGCCCTGCTTGTCGTGGTAACATTGAGCAAAGAGCAGCAGCCTATATTGTCTGATATTCTCGTGTTTAATAATCAGAAAATATTTTGTATAATACATATACAAATAGAACAAATAACGAAAAAACGCGTTCTGAAATCATGTACAAAATAAATAAGAATGATATATTTAAATTCATGACAATGACATCGGCTTTGATAATGGTGGAGTAGAGATTCTTTTCACCACATTCATTGCCTTGTGCGATTTACCTATACCCAATTTTGGTAAACCTCTATTAAGTCCCTCGAGTAAAATACAAGCCTTGCATATTTCCTGACTCGACACGAAACCACAACGACTGCAATTTCGTCGCTCTGGCAGTTTTATCGACTGTTTTATTCCAAGTCTTTCCCCTGAATGTATTATATCGATTATCGAAGTGGGTCTTATCTTCTCCAAGTCTTTTAAAAATGTCCTTGCATGTCCTCTATATGCATTTGGTGCGAATACACATTCAGTTGAGAAATAAATGAGTTTTTTGAAATATGCATACATAACGATCTCTTTCTCGTATGTGTACTTTAATGGTTTGCACCTCATGATTGTATCTGCACCTGACTGAAATTGAAAAATGAATGATATATATTGCACCAATTCTCAATGTTAGAAATTTATTATATTTACTCACAGTGATGATGGATGTACATCTTTGTAATCGTGCAATATCTCCACGTAGAATATTCATCAACACTGTCTCGGCAATGTCATCAGCATTGTGACCCGTAGCTATACAATCTACACCAAGAAGCGCTGCGCCACGGTCCAAAGCTTGACGACGAAACACTCCACAGAATGTACAATTATTTTTGCGTCCAATTTGCGCAACAATCTCATCCATTGTCCATCCATAAAGATCTTTGTATGAAAGGATCTTCAAAGGCATTTGATAATCATCTCTGTTTTGTTCCACAGTCTTCAGACTATCGTCCCGATAGCCTAAAACAAAGTTATTTCTGTGATGAAACTTGCGATAGCTGAATGTGTCAGAATTGATCACGTATAGTTATATTCTACCATATTTATAACATGGTATTAGTAATCGTAATGACCCGTAATATTGTTGTCGGAATATAATGAACTATCGCTCAGAATCGATTTAATCTGATGAGTTCTGAAAAATTTTGTTACTTTCGACGCGATGTAAGATGTCAGGTTTTGTCGGGAATCAAAAATTCCACTAAATTAACCCTAGACGGTAACACTAAAAAATTTGCCCTCAATCGATCACAGTGGGGTCATTCGGGTCTTACTCATTCATTCCTCATGTTTTTTTTTTTGGTTTTGTGAAATCGGGATAATTTTGATGGATAAATTGAAACTTCTAATACAAAGTTCAGTCAGTATAAATAGACAAAAAAGTGAACGATTTTGCTCAATTATCTAATATTTGACGAAAACATAGAAGAAACTCGTTCCATGTATCATTCTTTAACTTCTGAGCAACCTAATTAAAAAAATGAAATCAGAAAGTTTTGGAACGTACATAAATAGCGCTTCGTATTCGAATCGCGTCTATAGTTGTATTCCCAGGAATGCGTAATTATTCAAATGTATGAAAATGGGCGAAAAACTTGGAATGAAATGATGAATTTTCTTTTCTGGTCCAATTGGATATGGACGATTTTCGTTCATGGCCAGACAGCTTACAAATGTTTGTTTGAATAATTCATCTTATTATAATTATTCATCAGCTATTTTCATCATTTATGTGGATATATTGTGCATATGATTCCTCTATGATCATCGCATATTGATTCACTGCAAAGCGAACAACGAGAGAATTATTTTTCATCATTTTTTCCTCCACAACACGTAAACCTCCCCCTGATGAATCAATTAATGAAGCAAATTGAACAGTATCTTGAAATGTACCGTAGAAAATAATTATTATAAAGTTCACCCTAGGGTCATTTTTGGATGTTCGAAAATATGTCCTCACTTTCGTTTTATTATAATACAGTTCGATTGACAATCACTCTCTACAAGGATATCTCATGAGGACTATAGAATTTATATTCACATGAGTGAATTTAGTAGTGATGATCTTATAGGACATATCAAAGAATAAAGAATCATTTGGAACGAAAATGACCCCAAGATGGACGTCCAGGATTGGGGTGGAACGCCATCATAAAATCTAAAAAAAACTGACTTCATTTGCATCTGATAAAAATAAGCATTGTCAAGAACATTCTTCTCCAAACTTTCTCCGCGTGCCCCCACGCAACTGTTTTTTTTTTTTCGAAATATTCAACGTGATATCTTCTGAACCAATATTGACATTAGATGTTTCCGATCCTTTCGCGGTTTTACGATTCCGAATTTTCTTGCAAATACCTCACAGTTTACACTAAAAATTGAGATTTCCGAAAACTTCTGCGTGCGACATGAATTTGACTTGTCTAGATTAAGAAAATGTGTTTTTTTTTTCCAGCCAAACCGAACCATTGATTTTTCTTTGGAGAACTGGACGCGGTTAGAAAAAAATTCGCTTTATTTTTGTAAACTTTCCAAATTGATGCTCCTAAGAATATATAGGGAACAAATTGAATTGAGACTTCGGAAATTGACGAAAATACGTTGATTCATTACGGTGAAAAAATGAATTACCGGAAGTGTTAATCAACTTATGGTCACGTTTTCCGCTGAACGATGTTTCCCAAGATGATATGTGTTAGTAAATGGTAACATAATTCTCGAACTCTCGCAATTGTTGTGCTGTCATTATTGAACTCAATTCTTCTGTTGCTTATTGAATTCCCTGCAGCTATTTCAGGGGTCGCAAAATACGGTTCCGTCGTTCGGCACTGAGTTTAGGGGCCAAATAACATCTATCATTCAATTATTTTTTTATTTCTCATCATTTCTGAGAAAAAAATTGTGAAAAAATTGGTCGAATAGTCACTTTAGTCTTTGTTTTTTATGATACATAATGTAAATTTTGTCCGTTCCAATATTTTATTAGTAGAAATCATTGAAAACTATTCTAAAAGTATGTCATTCAACATGAGGTACATTTTTTTCAAATATTTACGCGTTTCATCATTAGTAACGTCGGACTATAAAAAAACTCAAAGAAAATCATGTCTACGCAGGACGATGTAAAACTCAATCAAGTTATACCCTTCAACTCGTACCAGTTGCGACAAATGATATTCATGCTCCAAGAAACGTCTATACTTGTACCAAATATTGGAGAAATTTTTCACTGTTGCCATTTTTATCATCCAGAAAAATATATCCTTTTGCTTTAACGGAATACATCATCTAGCAATTAAAATGCAACTGGATTAAGCCGCGACTCAAACTAATTTGAAAGAAATGAAGTTACATAAGTTATTATGGTTGCGAATTTACTTGGATCCAACTTCGACTTGACTTGAACTTGATTATAAAAATGGAATTGATTCTGAGTTTCATTTCAATTTGATAGACCAGGAATGAACGCCACATCAATCTCGCAGACCTGTCGTTCATTTCGCGTTTATTTGAATTTTCTTCAACAGCAACTAAATCGTCCCTTGATCGACGAGAATTACGCTTTAATTGAAGCATATGTCTGATAAACTGATTTCCGCTAAATTTTATTTCCACTACTGAAAACTAAGAGAAAATTGTTTAGCAGTTATATATGCATACCTGTGATTCCCTCGTCAATTGATAGAAGAAATAAATCTAATCCATAACTGTATCTGTCGTTGAGAGTTTTGAGAACATATGCCAAAACAGTTGAATCCTTTCCACCAGATGCACCGATTGCCACTTTATCACGACTTTTGAATAGTTTGCCATTAATTATTGTGTGATGAATCTCGGTCTCGAACGCAGTAAAAAAACATTCTTTACACAGGGCATCACCAGTCTTTGGTCTCTGTTATCAAAATTATAATTTTATTATGATTCATATGATCAGTTAAATAGTCATTTCGGTTCTCACCTTCAGTATTGCGTTTTTCCCACACTTTGTTGAACAATTAATAGGCATTGTGAATGTAAATAACAATTGCAGATGGTTATTGTTAGGTTATGTTCATTCGTAATGTGACTGTGACGGCCGTGTCACCATTTTATTCATATTTTCGAATGTCCTGACAGCGCACCCTCTCGTAATTATCCCAAATACAAAATACTCTCTACTGAGAAGCAATAGGCGCTGAATTCTAATTTATCAATTTGAATGCAGGATTCGCTAGTCATGGTCAATGAATAAATTAAACCATCGAATGTATATTTTAATCCAATCATTTTTATAAAATATACGTGGAAATGATGAATGAAAATTTCCATAACCTCGCATCTTCCCTATTGCATCATTCAAATGAAAAATTGAACCTATCATTTGTTCATGACAAATAGCACTATATACTTATTGAGAAAAAGAACTAAACATTTCATCATCACGTACAGTATTCACACATATATAAATATATGTTGATTGCTGAGTTAATTGCTATAATGACCTCGCGACTTTATTTTTTCATTCTGGCCCCCTGCAAACATGACGTAATGGAAGAAATAGTATGCAACCTTGCATCACTTTGAATGTACACATTTTCCTTGATTTTGTATTAGTAATAAATGGGCCCCCCAGCGAGAGGCAAGCAACTTAAAGATAACAAGCTTGCGTATTTTTCATTATCACCAATAAAAGTGAATAAAAAAATCAAAGTCTGATAAGCATGAACATCGATGGCTGAATGTACTTGAGTAATATCGGAAAAAATCAAAAAAACAATCCGGTTAACCATTACCGGGTCGACTTTATATTATACTTTTTCTTTTAATATTTTCAGAATTTCACGAACAGAGATAAAATAATGATTGACCTAAACGTTGTTATTCTGATATGATGCTATATGATATAAGAAAGAGTGAGGGAGCGCTACTATGAATGTATGTATTTCTTTTTTTATTATCCATCAAGCGATCTTTCACTGGACATGAGAGAGTGGGAGCAAAATGCCATGTGTGCCCCTCCACACAATGTGGATTCGTCAAGTGGTGTACAACAGAATTGCTCGTGGCCCGCTAATAAACTTTACGAGTCAGTCGAATCATAACAGCCGTTGTTGTGGCAATCATCCAATAAACTCAATACCATTAATCTCTTCCAAAAAATATATTAATATGATGAGCATAAATGATGTCAAAACTGTATGGAGGAATGCTGATGCTGTATCATTTGACGTTGACTCAACAGTGATACGGGAAGAAGGCATCGATGAACTAGCTAAATTTTGTGGTAAAGGAGATCAGGTGACCGACCTGTGAGTAGAACACATACACATTTGACTTTTATATATAAACTAATAGTATAATATATTTGCATCTGTTTCATCTTCTAACTGAAGTTATGTTGTCCGGTATGATCTAGATAATCACGGAGCATTGACTCTTTACGCACACAAAGAGAAAGCATATTAGAGCTATTAAATACACACTTTTATAGAATGGAATGAATGTCTTCGAGAGAAATTTGAAAGATAACGTTATGTTTTATTCGTTATTCTATCCTCTGCTTTGATGATGAATCTTTGTATGTCGAAGAATGAAATTATATTTTTTGTATATTCGGTTTACAATTATCGTAAGCTGTACAATCAATAATGAGTGAGTTTTAGTAACTCATTTGAATATTTGTGTTCGGACGTAAGCAACATTTGCAATATATATATTACCGCGCAGATAACAGTCCATCGATGATTGCACACATATATATCAATGATTAGTTAGATTTTGTAATATTAAACATATTAGGTATCTATGTATGATAAAACAATTAATTGCAGAACAAAGAAAGCGATGCAGGGTAATATGACGTTTCAACAGTCACTTAATGTAAGACTTAACATTATTCAACCAAGATTAGACCAAATTAAAGAATTCATACGATCACATCCACCAAAACTTACACCAGGAATTAAGTAATTATTTCGTTAACATAATGTTCATTAATTTATTGATCAATGGGATCGCGTGCAGATAATTGAATTGATTTACAACAATTGTAGAGAATTGGTTGATGAGCTGCACGCAAGGAATAAAAAGGTTTTCCTTGTATCTGGGGGATTCCGTTGTCTGATATCACCTGTTGCGGCACGATTGGATATCCCGCAGGAAAATATTTGTGCGAATCGATTGAAATTTTTTTTTAACGGCGACTTCGCCGGATTTGACGAGACTGAACCTACATCAATGAGTGGCGGTAAAGCAGAAGTTATCCGTAGATTAAAGAAAAGATATGATATTGAAACCATTGTACATGTGGGCGATGGTGCAACTGATCTTGAGGCCTGCCCACCAGCTGATGCATTTATTGGTGAGATCACAGAATTACTCTTTTATTGTTTGTCTTTTATTCTTTAAATTAAATAATTAATGACTGGTTTGACCATGATACTATTTCCTTCTTTATTGTTATAGGATTTGGTGGAAACGTTGTTCGAGAGAGCGTGAAACTCGGCTCTTTATGGTTTGTCGAAGATTTGATGGAGTTAGTAGACGCTTTAGACTAACAGGAAATCTTATGTAGAATGATTCTAGTTAATTATTATCCTGTTGTTCCTCTTTTATACTTCACAAGAATTCAAGGAAAAAGATGATAGTATTACGTGAAACGGTTTTGTTATTTCATATCTCTGTATGATTACGAAGGAGGAAAAAGAAAAAATAATTTTAATAATTCAATGACGTGACCTGAGAAATTTAGTTGGTGATTTGATGAGATATACATATTATCTGCGAGTTTTGAGATAAAGCTTTTTTCTTTCTTTATTTCTCGTGTCTATCAAAGGTGTATGTACGATTGACAAAATCATCATGTAATCGCAATTTTTTTTATACTAGCTCAACGTTCTCAACAGCAGTAACACTTCATTTCATTTTTTTTATATATATATATATGTGTATGAATGTATATATGTATGTATGATACATTAATATTTTTACGATTATTAATTGAACCTATCTGTTGTTGAATGTTTTTTTTCTAATAATGTTAATTGATTCTGCGAAGAAAAAATCACGCGCGTCCTCACATTCGAAATAAAAATGATTACTGTACAAATTGCTCCTTATCTTTATCTTTCTTACACTTTCTCTGTTTTCATCATGTTATTAACAGACAATTAATAGTATTTATAAAAGGAAATAATTGTCAAATTTTGTTGTTTGTACATGAGGGGGAGAAAAAAAACATACGTAGTCCTTTTTTTTCTCATCTATTCAGTGGTGCTCGACGATGATCGACATGTTTGTTTCTTGAATGAAATCCATTCTTGAATTTTTTTTCGAAGATCCACATTAGGCACCACCATGTCCATTGTCAATGACGAACGATTGAATGGATCAATTTGATCGCTGAGTAAATGCCTGGAAGTAATATTGAAAAATTACTATCGTATCAAGAGTTGTGATCACTTGAATACCAATAATTATTCACCTAGCAATCACTTGACGATCCACAGTTACTTTTGATGACGGTAATATTACAGGATCGGTCATGAGGGTCATCATAATTGGATCCATGAATTCCTCGGGGGCACCAGAAAGTATTTCATCCTCTTCCTGTTTTATTTGAGCGGCAACGGCGACGCGTTTGGAAAAATCATCGAGATCATTCAGTATTCCAACACCACCAATGCGCACAAGGACATTGTCAGCGAGTTTAAATAAATCGGGCTTATAAGAACGACCATCTTGCGACACAGCCAACGTAAACTTTTCATTTTCCGCAAGATGAATATATATTTCACATATATTTAAAACTAGATTTGCTGGATCAAATTCATAATCTTGTTGATCTTTAACTTTGAGAGTACGATTTTTCGGACCAGTTAATTGTAATAATAAATAATTCAACATTGACGCAATACGATCCACCATTGTTGGATGACAGAATATAGATTTAATTTCAGATGTTAACATTTTTATCGTTGATATTGTCTCACGTCCAAGAATATTATCAAATCGTGCCATCATACCGATTTGCTGCAAATAATCTGATTGTTGATTGCGTTCAAACGCTGGTAAACTGTCCCACTCGCCGTTTTCTTTTGCATGCAACAATTGTTTCAATTGTGCCATATTTGAGAACGCCTCATCGAGCAAAAAAACCGCATCATTCATCAGTAAATTGATGAAACGAAGAAACAATGGTGGTTGTACAGCTTCCATATTTGCCTCCGCATTTTTCGCTAAACGTGCAAATTGATTCTGGTGTTCTTCGAATTTCCATAAATAATTCATCACAACATACATCGGACGTCGATAATTAAATTTCTGCTCAAATTGCACATTTTGACCAGACATCTCAATGCCAACAAATACTTCAAGAAGACTCGTTGCAATTTGGTGTCGATGTGGATGTGTTATAAATAATTGTTCTCTATGGAATGTACCGAGTGTGGCTTTAGTTGCTCCACTTGGGTCCTCACAAGATGGTAGCAATGATTCCAACGCTTCGGCAAGCTGAGCACGCAAATGTGGATTGAATAATCGTTTTGGTGACTCCATTAATACGATTATTTCAGTTAATATTGGGTTCAGGAATGTTTGACCCCGTTCCTCAAATGTATTTGGATGAAGTCGTCGGAGAAAACAGACATATCCAACAGTATTTTCTACAACAAATTCTGGTATACAACGCAACGTTTGCGGCACATTTTCTGGTAATGGGAATGTAATTGATTTCAAATGTAATGGACTATACGTTTGTACATTATCACCAATATTTGGTTCGTCAATATAAATTTGCATCAACCAAAAAGCGGATGTTGCATGAAATTTGGAGAGAAGATTTAGTAATTCTGGTGACATGAGGCAGGCGCGCAGTGACAAATATCTAGTCATTTCCATTTGTAATCGTTGTCTCATAGCATCGATTACATCAGTATTACCGCTATTTCGTGCGTCATTGGAAAGTCGCTGTATTGTACTTAGAACTCGATTGCTCTTCATTAATTTATCTAGCACAACACGAAAACCCAAATCAAGTGCACGATGAGTCAAATAAAAACACTCTGTGATAAATCCGAAATTTTGTGCAACTGGTCGTGTTTCATTCGGTGGCGTGGGGATTAAACATGTTTGTTTGTGTAAACCAGCAATGTGAATACCACGCGATTCACGTTCTATTTCGTTTCTAGCTTCTGCTGCGCAATATGTCGGATCAATCTTTGGAATTTTTTCATGATTTTTGGAACAGAATGGTTGACACAAACGTAATAATATGCTGCCAAGATTTATCATGAATCCATCTGAGGCAATATAAGCTGCGCCATTATATAAGTGTGCATTGGATAACTGTCCACGTAACGAATTCGCCTCTAAACATTTGCCCAACCATCGCAATGTCATATGACGTATTTCTGAAGAACATTTTAATAATGAATGAAATACCTTGTATAAACTTTCGCAAATATTGTCCAATGCAGTCCCAATTTCACCGTCCATTCTTCCATTCAGATGCAACGAATTGTCGAAAAATTCGTACGCTTCGCCAAATACTCTCGGTAAACAACTCAATGATATTATGGCACCCAACACATTACGTGTATAACCGTAACCATCGAACTCTTGGGGTGTACAAACACGAATCAATACTCGTGCTAGAGGTTCAATATTGGCGAATATTTGCAATACGTCGATCCAATATCGATGAAATGCCAAAATACTACCATTCAACACTTGTTCATGGACGATTTTTAACAATGGTTCAAAACATTTCACAAGGACATCATCAGGATTGCTCGGATTTTCATTCATAATTGTTAAAGCCACTGATTCAACAAACGTCGCTACCTCCGATAATATTGTATTATCCATGAATAATTCGAGGAATTGTGTGTGAACCTGCAAAATGAGAAATAAATCTGTTCATATAATTACCCTGTCAGTTACAGATAACTATATGTTGTTGAGGTGATTCGATTACCAGAAAGATAATTGGAGAAAATTTTTATTGAATATCATAGAAATAATGGAAAAACTTTACGTGAAGGAAAGTGATTAAAAATTGCCACCATGAAGAAAGTACAAATAAATGAGAATAATCATCGATATATATAGAATCATTATTATGTTTCTGATTATAAGTTAAATAGCATATTTTCGTTTTATTTAATTGAGCTTTTCTTGGAGATTTATGATGCGGCGTGTTTGAATCACCTCAGTCAACCATTTATTATATCTTACGTCTTGGTGAGGAAAAACTTCTGGTGCCTCCAACGCTGTTCCAATCGAACAATACAATACATACAAGAGTTGCTCAACGATTCTACGGTATTGTATTTGACTTTTAGTTTCTTCGAGTTGACAATAACAGTTGAATAAATATGGTATTATTTCAGATTGGATGACATGGACTTCACAGCTTATGCCTTTTGTTGCAATAGATGGAACGAGTTTAGAATCAACATCTTCCATTGATAAACGTTCGAAAATTGCATCTTCGATCGTGTCACAGTCGACAGCAACCAATTGTCTATGAATTAATGGCGTTTTGGTGTTTAACAACAGCCCAAATATTTCTTGTACTAATCTGTCCGCCATTTCATCACGATTCAATTGTGAACATTCTGGAGATCCATCGCCCATTTCACTTTCGGAGGATTCTTCATATTCAACGGTTCTATTGTCATCATTAGTTTCATTAGGTAACGATTGATGTGAAAATGACGCTGCAGCATTTGGTGTAGAGAAGAGCCCAGCGAATGGATTGTTATTGAAATTCTCACCCATTTTTGTTATATTATGTTATCTTGACGTCAGCATAATCTGAATAATGGATACACGAATATACGTATAAATTAATTAAATGCATTATGGCTTGATTTCTAGGTTAGATTACTCACAATCATTGAATTGGAGTTTATTCATTGATATTGGTATTGTCATTACACCATATGTTGAAATGATTGATGAAAATTGTACTAACCTCAATTATAAATATGATTCGTAAATATTACCGTTATAATTAACAAAACATCGAGATGTCGTGTTGGAAAAACAGGTCTGTTTGCCCTTCTCCATATAATTGTACATACATTTGCTTACATGGAGAATTTTTTTTCATCGTGTAAATAACCCGCGCATGCGTCGTGTTGTTTTACATAGAAATGTGAGAGAGACAGTTTAGTGCTACACATTAGTGTTACACATGCGTACAATTTTGAATCAAATTTTCGGGCGGCATTATCCGCCGTTATGGGGGAAAACAAATGCTGAAGGACAATCCAAACCATGAATGCGTTTGGGAAAACATCGGATGATTCAACAAAGCAAAGTTTATTGCTTCGAACAAAAAGCATATATGCAAAACTTAACATGCTGCTGTCTCTAATTATATTATCGATTGTGACAAATTTAAGTCAAAATTTTATTCGATCGATATCTCATTTAGCCTTAATATACAAAGTGGATGAGTGATTCGAATAAACAGATCAGAAAATATAAATATTATTACAACTTTATTCAAAAATATAAAATTTAACAGCCAAGTGCATTGCACTTAAACTTTGTAATTCAAATTATAACTTCGAAATATAATATTTATATTTAACATAGTCGTTAAATTTAATAGGATAGAAGAGAATTATAGTTTGACTCCGGTACACTCATGAACTCAGAGAACAAGGAAAGAAAGAAAAATAATATTGGCACAGTCTTATATATTGTGCATGAAAATATATAACAGAAATATCGCATTTGGATCTTGAAATCAATGTAATATGGTGAATGAAAACAAAAAGGAAAAAGTTTGCATATCAATAAATAGTTATTCATCTGCAGCGTCTTCAAATTCTGTTGTTTCTGAAGAAACATCAGGAATCAGTGGTTCCCAACTATTTGCCATCAATTCTACCACGGAATTGATCAGCGTTGTTAAACTTGCGCCAATTTTACCGGATTCACGTAATTCAACCAAATAATTCATATATGGCGCGACGCTTCTTTCACGTGTTATCAAATTTTTTCCTATTAATTGTAAAATATGGCACAAATATTCCAATTCAATTTCTGTACCATTTTGCAACAAACATTGCAGACATTTTTCGATAACAGTATCCGTTAAAAGATTTTGATTATACAGTTCCCCCATGAATAAAAGGGCTCCCATAAATTCGTTGGATTTTTTCTGATCAAGCTCAGCTCCGATCTCTTTAACTTTCTCTTCATCGTCACATTTATCAAGCTCCTTTTTTTTTGTCATTCGCATTGTCTCTTTTTCTTTATGATGCTCTAGTACCAAGTCACATCGCGTAATTAATATCTCGCGAAATGTCGCAATACACTCGTGTTCGACGGCAAATTTTTTACACATTTGTGCGTAGACAACAGAATACATCGTCTCATTACTTGCTCGTTCAACAAATACATTAATAACTTCTTGCTGTTTTTCAGACGTATTCATCTCAAAATCTTTCACTTGCTTACTAAGCACGTCAAAGTTTTCAGATGTTAATTTGTTCAACATACTCCCAACTTTTTTACACAAATTTTTGTCGATTTCCACGTCTTCAACAGCTGATTGATCCGTTGTTGTCGAGCTTTGTTCATCGGATTTGTCGTCGACAAGTAATTTAAAAATTTCTTCAAGCGGCCGTGTACTCTCCGTAATAGCGGCTTTCCCAATAATTTCATCGCAGATTATTGTAGGACGCGACGAGAATACTACATCATCTTGTTCCTTCTCAACGATCGCTATGACGATATTTTCCTCATTATTGACACATTCATTCGGCAATGTTATCTTCTCAGCAATTTGCGTTGGCCCAGCAATTTTCTCTTCATCGTGTTCCAATGATGGTTCTTCAACACATTCTTTCTGATGTCCATTATCGAATTTCGATGTTGACGATGATAGACCCTGAGAAGTTACGTTGGTAGGATATGAGGATGATGAAATTGGCTCATTATATCGTTTGTTATGATTTCCATTTCGTCCGTTACGCGGACGGCGATATTTCTCCAGTGGTTTTTTCTCTACAATTTTATTTCCACCATTATCTACATTAGGTGTAGTAAATTGTATTTTAGATTTTTGTTGCTGTGAGTCTTCACCATTTCTCTGTGCTTCCAAATCAGTCAAGCGTTTTTTCAACGCGAAATAACCCGATTTTAATCTTCGTTTCTCTGTATCATTTTTGTATGATGCATCAAGTGCTTTCATTATATTATCAGTTATTTCGGTGATAAGATTCGTTTTAAACTGTAACAAAAGTGCAAAGGAGCAAAGACGGAATTAGAGCGAGTTAATGAAATTGGTTGGTGTGAGGTAATATACAAAAATTATTCAGTTAATTTTGCGCTAATTGATGATAAAATCCATTCAGGTGTGAAAAAACGGAAGCGATATATAAATTCGAGAATTACTAACGTTCCGCAAATAGGAATCTAGCCACGGTGGAGGCACTGCGCAAAAATCTTCATGGCTTGCAGGAGGAATCACTTCTTGTCCTAACGACGAATCACTATCTTGACGAAGTGGTGGAATATTCTCCCGCCTCGTTGTTGATCCACCGGGATTCCTTCCTCTACGACCATATCTATTGCTGGGAAGCTGGGATTGAGAGCTAGTGGGTTTGCTATAGCCACAATTTGGTCTGCTTTGTGCAGAGGTAGACATTGTTGTGAGTTGATTGCAATCAACTACTGAATCAACAACTCAATTAACTTTGCTGATATGGAAAATTCTGCAACAGTTCAAAGTGAAAACAAAAAATAGAATAAAAGCTTCGAAAGTCAACTATATTATTGTTTCAGATGAAATATCTGTAACAAATATATTGAAACAAAATAGATGATAGAATCGCACGTTATTTACAATTTCGTTTCTCTGTAATTTAGATTGTAGATATCGTTGTGTGTAAACAAGTCGTTTGAGGACAAAAGAAGTGTGTTCAAAGGACAATAGGCGTGTGTTCATGTAAACAGTCCGCACGTTGTGTATGATTTATTTCGAAGTCTAACAACGTATTTTCTCAATTATAAGATGAAGATGTCCACACGAACTAAAATTAATTCAATTATTCGTATTTCGATATTAATTATTTATAACGAAATGTTGGGTTATTGAATGAGATATAAGATGAACATTTCTTTGTCATGAATTTCGTAACATGACGAAGGGGAAGAATGTCTATAATTGTTTGCTTCCTTGATAGTATGCAAAGAAAAAAAGAATGGAAAAGGGAAACATCATTGCATGAAGTACTTACCACAATGAATTCAATGTTGTCGACTGTGTCGATAAACGATGCTTGACAATTGTGAAAAAAATGCTGAGAAAAAAAAAAGAATAACGCGTGATAAATGTATTCAATTATAGAAATGCCGGCGTTTCCAATAAATACCGTGCGCACTAATTCCCTGACCAGTGTGTAATACACACTGTGTATGCCTTTGTGTCTTTTTGATCTCTGCGTAAAATACGTAGAGGAACGGAAAGGCACATTTACATGTCTACTAGTTTACATCCCTACTAGTCGCTGAGGGATAACAGCTCTACCGGGATTCAGGCGTACCAAAACACGTTCCCTCATAAAATATCTACCCGATTTCAACTCTGTTATGCAAATTATGAGCGTCGGTAGAGTTGGGAATATTGCACGGTATCGAGAACTCGATGTTGGTAAAAAATAAATGCCCGCATAATAACGTCTGCCTCATTCATCCCTTCTCTATTTAAACTCAACCTGTGAACTCCTTCGGATAGCGTCAATGGTGAAGAAAATGGAACGTAGAGACGATAGCTGAGGCCTTTTGTAACGAGATGGGATTGTTCAATGTATAAATAATGATGAATTCGAAATACTACTGTATTATGCGTGAATGATTCAATATGGTTAAAAATACGACGAAGGCACAAGTATTTGGAAATGTTATCAACTGATGTATGGCATGTATACTCAACAAAGTCTTCGAAAGGAAAAATATTGTTTTTCTTCTTTTATATTCTTCGTAAAATGAATAGTTGTATTGATATGAGCCACTGATTTAAATGTAATCTTTAGATCATGGCCATTCTACGATATCTCAGCATTAACAATCTGTTCGAAACAATCGTGTCATTCATTTATTTATGGATAATAGCTACCCATGACGATTATTCCCTTGTATAGATGCAACGGAATTTCCGTTATTATATTTTTTATACGCTATTATGATTGTGTGCTCGAAGAACTCCCAGCTAAAATGTTATTATAAACTCGAGAGCATATGTAGTTTCTAATGTTTTCAATAATGGTACAAGACGAAACAGTTATGAACTTATTGTTTTTGAGCCCTTTGTAGGTAAGGGTGAAATAATGTCATCGCCTATACAATGATCAATCTATTCGCAGCATATTATTATTTTTATTATAACTCGTCATTTACCTTCAAATCTTTATAACATATTTGCAGAACAGGATAATGGTCATTCATTTTTACATCAAAAACATTGATAGTACGTTAATTGCATCTCAGACATGATGCACCTACGTCCTTTTAGAATTCTATAGTTAGTCTATCAAAATCTATGATATTGTTAACTTAAAATTATAATAACATTTTAGCTGGAAGTTCTTCAAGCACACAATCATAATGGCGTATAAATAATATAATAACGGAAATTCCGTTGCATCAATACACGGGAATAATTTTCATGGGTACCTGTAATCCATAAATAAATACATAAATAAATAAGTGAATGACACGACTATTTCGAACAGATTGTTAATGCTGATTCAATGAGAATCATAGATACTGTAGAATGGCCATTATCCAAAGATCACATTTAAATCAGTGGCTCGCATCAATACAAATATTCATTTTACGAAGAAGAATATGACAGAAGAAAAACCATATTTTTTTTTCGAAGACTTTGCTAGGTATACATGTCATACATCAGTTAATAACATTTCCAAATACACGTGCCTTTGTCGTATTTTTAATCACATTGAATCACTGACGCATAATACAACAGTATTTCGAATTCATCATTATTTATACATTGAACAATCCCATCTTTTTACAAAAGGCTTTAGCTACCGTCTCTACGTTCCATTTCCTTTACCATTGACGTTATCCGAAGGGGTTCACAGTTAGTGTTGTGATAGAGAAGGGATGAATGAGGCAGACGTTATTATATGGACATTTATTTTTTGCCAACATCGAGTTCTTGATACCGTACAATATTCCCTACTTTACCGACGCTCACAATTTGCACTGATAGCAGAGATGAGTCTGCTGATAGAGTTGAAAACGGGTAGGTATATTATGAGAGAACTAGTTGTGGTACGCCTGAATCCCGATAGAGCTGTTATCCCTTAGCGCCTGGTAGGAATGTAAGCTAGTAAACATGTAAATGTGCCAAGAAAAAACGAGAATGAGCGCCGTTGAATGGCGTGACACGCGGAGTGTGCGCACTGAATTCTGTTTATGTCTTCGGTGCGAATGAATTTTGTCCTCTCAGATTCAAAATAGACGCTTTTGATTGGTGGGCTTTTCGTTTTCATTATTCATTGGTTGTATGGAAATTTAGTTGGAAACAGCGGTAAGTTGAAACATAGCATGAGATTAATAATAGTGCTACGATGATTAGATGAGGTCGAAGGGCTATTTTCGTACTTCGGGAAAGAAAAATCGACTTTTTCCTAATTTTCATTTCTTTTTAATTCATCTAGAGTACGTATGTGGGAGAAACTTGTCGGAAAGTTGTATAACAATGGAGTGATAAAGGCTTGTAGTTAAGAGTATTAAGTTTGAAAAATGTCTACCGAACTCTTTGAACGTGTTTTTATGAAAGTTAGTTTTTACAAACTTGGATTTCATATGCCGACATCCACAATGATGCATCCGCTGCCAACTCGTGAACTGACTTGTCAGCAGTTACAGAGCCATTACATAGACTCATGCGCACCGATTTCCGAATTAACTACAATTACCGTCGATATCATTCGATAATTTGATTTCATATTTCCGTCTTGGTAATTGTGACGAGAATTTTTTCAATTGGAATATTACCTGTTTCCAAAAAATGAAAATTTTTACAAGCCTCGACGTGTACCTGGAAATACATTATTTTAGTTTGTGAAAAGACATTTGCCTTACAGATCAGCAAGATTATAATAGTTGTCCCGAAAAAGACAAAATTTTTTGAAGAGCCACATTCTGTAGTGTCCTGAATTCCACAATCAAAAATTTATTTTGTAAACATTCTATCACATTCTTTCTTATAGAATTAAGAAGTGTTTGCGTTCTCATGGGCTCCCATATTTTGAATAATTTCAGAGACAGCAATTGAAAAAACAGCTTCAATTCTTTGAGGCTGTCCTCTAGCGTTCCTCGTCGAACAAACAGTGTATTGAATATTATTCGGCCATCATACTATGAAATATCAACAATGTCAAAGTCATTATTATTAACACATTCACAATGTCTAGTGAATTATAATAATCGTTAGTTAACAATTATTTTGATTAAAGTATGATAGAAAATATGTTTTTTTTTTGTAATGAGATCGCATAAAATCTAACTAGAGTTGATATGAATAATTGATATATATACACATATAATTATTCATTGTTATCAACAACAACGACTTTGATCGTTTTGGTAAACGAACGGATAATATAATAGCTGGCCTGTGTTCGAAGTACATGTTTGCAAATGTGTATTATTACGAATGTACACATGTGCATATATACTTCTACGGAAAGACTTTGACAACATTGATAAAGAACTCTTGGGTTCGCTCTCCCATTCTTAGTGCATGTTCTGAACAAATTCATCATAATACTTCAATATCTTTCTGTCGCCTACACACGCACATATACAACATTTGATACCTTCTTCATAGTATGCAACGATCATTTTCTCTTCTTTATATGTTTTTGATTTCAACCGACGTTGGCTATTCGTATATTTATTTTGGTTCGTTGTAGGTAAAACACATCGTATAACGTCATCTTGTCAGAGTGCTGTGGACTCTCCGAGATGTAGTTGCCGTTCGCTATTTTATATATATCGTTCGTGAATTAGCTTGAATTATTCACGACTATTCAGTGTAGTGAATCAACAATTGAGGTTATGGATGTTTGCATAGTAGTTGCGCATGCATGAATAATTCTCAATAAGAATTATTCGATTTGCTAAAGGGTATTTATAAAAATTATCTGCAATGAAATCGAACTATATTTGTCTGCGTTATCTAATTTTAGGCTGTTTCCTCTTGCTTGGCGTGAGTATATTTTTATTATATTCTCGATGCATACCTTTAGATAAATACAATAGTCAATAATTTTGTTAGCGGTAAAGTCTCATGTTTTATTTTTATTAATTCATCGGAGTACATGTCGAGGTCATAAACCTGCATCGAAAAGGTCGCTGGTTGTTCTATTATTGGTTAACAGTAGTGGGCTTTGTTAGAATGGAGGTTAAGTCTGATTGGTTGATGTAATATCAGCGTGGTCCAATCGGAATCAACTTTGCATTTCAGCGGGACGATTGAATTCGGATGTTTTTATTTGTTTTTCCGAGAGAAAGATTTAGACAGCGTTTCTGATGAAGATAAAAAACATTGATAGATCGGAATCTATCTTGGAATTGATGAATCATCCGTTCGCAGTAAAAAATTCCTAATCGTTGTATCAAATTACATGCTCTTGTGACAATCTTTCGCAGATCTCTGGTCTCATAGTGTGTTCAGCCACTAGCTACTTCATCCATCAGAACAACAAATATGACCATTATGATGATCAATTCGAGAATATTCAAGGGCCACCCGCAACTCTTCTGGTTATGGGATTATTGACTTGTGCTCTTGCAATCTATTTTTGGTTAATCATGGACTATAAATATAATGGCCCACAATTCATCATGGTAATAGACCAGCGTTTATATTACTCTTCAACGTACAAAGTTCATATATTTTATAGATTGTGATGGTGCTGATCGTTGTTGCCTTCATCGAAGCAAGTATGGGCATGTGGGCACTTGTTATGCACGAGCGTTTGGAAATAATTTTATCGACTAGTTTGGAGAAATCATTGGTCATCTCAAAAATCAACGATAATCCACCGTTATTAAATGTTACAGTTCTCAAGGTATTAATATTCTTGGTATGGTTGATGATTTTGGATACTATATATGATACAACATACATTTGACAAATGTCCAGACATATAACATGGAATGTAACATCATTTTCATTATCAATATGTTTTGAGCGATAAAACAATTGTGATATTTTATCATTAGTGATAATATTTGTGACTCATTCATATCGATGATATTTTATAGCTAAACTGCTGTGGTTCTAATGAAACGACATTGGGTTCGGAAATGTTATCATCACATAACTGCTGTAACTTTGCGAAAATGGATAGCGAAATACGTACTATGTGCAATGATATTCATGGAAAAGAATGCAGACATGTAATAATCAATCGAAGCCGCTCAATATTACATCGAATTTTCTTGCTCGCTCTCTGCTCAGTTTTTCTTCAGGTAAATCACTTTGTGGGAAAGTTAGTTCTTAAGGAATCGCGATGAATAATTGGATTAATTTTTTGTTTTTTGTTTCAGAGTTTTGTTATTATAAGTGTAATTTTTCATGCGAAATTTTTGAAAAAACAAAGCATCAGACAACGACAATCTTTAGTGGTAGCTAAACCTTCTGCCCCATATGCTCCTCCATGATTGTATTGACGATAATTGGATAACATGTTATTAAGTTTAATATAATTTTATTATTCATATGCGTTTTATATTCGACATATTCTTCGACATGAAACTTCGCGCCGCTTTTAATACATAACCTACGGCATTTTAATGTTCGCACGTATGCGTATGTATCTGTCTAAACAACGATGAATGATATCACTATGTCACGCAATGATCATATAATGACGTATTAAGTTTCTTTGAATTACGTTTTGTATGGGTATTCCTGTTGATGCCATTGATTATGAACCCAATATAATCCAGCCTGATAAATATATTTGATTCCAACTAAATTATATCGAGCAAATCAATTATTTCATGTGGAGTATTTTGAAAACAAATATCTCGAAATTATGAAGTTAGTAATTACATTACGCTTATGTATCATGATCCATATCGGTATATATCCATTGTATGAAAAAAAAAAAAAAAAAAAAGAAGATAATGAGGTTGGAAATCGTGTTGTTACAATCTATTTGTGACTATATCGCTCACTTATTTTATCAATAAAAAAGACGAGGACATTTGATGTGGAAAAATCCTTGGGTGGGGTTCTGTCATATGGTTACGCTAACAACGACGACGCTATAAAGATTGGGTCAGAGCACCAGTTGAATTCCAACTGTCGTTCACAATACATCAAACAGAGCACCTGAAATTCGGGGCTTGAAAAAAAAATTTCTTGTTTTTTTTTGCGCAACAAGAAAAAAGAACTTATTAATATAAAGATTCAATTCTGTGACAAGGATAATCGAATCAACAAGGCTTCAAGATGAATTGCCGCGAGAATACTGTGAAATATTTACTTTTTCTATTCAACTTAATTTTTGCGGTGAGTAATATTTTGCAATTTTCTTCTTTTTAATTATATAATTGTGTGAATCTCTCATTATCAATAAAAATGTCGATGGATTCATTGTCTCTTGTAATTCATCGTAGATTTATGAAAAGAATTGGGACCAAAATGTGAATTTGAATAAATAATTTTTCGGCATCAAAGTTACTGTAGAATTTTTTTGCGTCGGAATATATACGTTGAAGACCGGTTGATCGATTCCATGAAAGGAAGAGAGATCGCGTGTGAGAGTGCGAGAAAGAAGGAAATGCAAGAGTGACGCAATAAAAAGGGCGCCACGCTATTGTATACCTGTGGAAACCGTTGACAAAGACCAAATATCAACATCTGCGAAGGAAATGAAAAAAAAAGAAAGAAAAGAAAAACACCAATTTCAAATAAAACCGCATGACAAAGCCGGTTATGCGACAAAAAATGAATCATTCATAAGTGATAAGGAAAACGCGCCCACTTATTCCATTCTGCACACAGTCATCACCAAATGCTATATAGGTTTTCTTGGAGTAAGAGGAAAGGAGTAAATATTATATGATATATACAAATATATATGTGTATACATCTGTAGGATCGTATTATGAATAGACTATATACAATGTTGAAAATGAGTATACTATTGAAAATATAGCGTTTGAGTCAGGCTGCATGTCGAAGGCCACGTTTACGATGATGCAAGAATTTGGTATAGGAAAAGAATGGACATTGAGAGTAACAGAAGAAATGGTAATGAGGAGGGGAATCTCTGTGGTTGAGAAGCCGACGAGTCTCCTCCTCAGTGTATTCGTGCCAGTACACAGTTTGTTTCGTTCTTCAGTAGATGTGTTTCGCATTATAAATACGTATAACATCATCGTGTAACATCATTTAAAAGTATAACATTCAAACGTTCATTTATCTGCTTGCTCCGTGTCGGAACATTGCCAAGTGTAACTTTCTTTTTCAATCATTCATTGTGTGTGATTTTTCCCGCAATTCTTTCTTCAATTCAGCGTGAACAATGTCGTGCGCAATTGGATGTGTCCGATGGCTTTTATTCCTCTTTAATTTCATATTTTCTGTAAGTTAATTGATTTTTTATTTTACGAATTTTACTTTTTTATACACAGTCGACACTCTGATGTTTTCTTTTTTTGATACCGTAATCTCATACGCACACGGAATTGTCGTGTTATTTGGACGGTGTAATCAGCAGAATTGATATGATAGATGCGTAGATAATTCACGGCACGTTGAATCCGGTGGATAAATATGAAAAGTTACAACATTTAAAGAAAAATAATGCCTGTAATCGTGTTAGCATTTGGTGATGACGCAGCTCTGTGCGCATTATTCTATTTTTAATTTATATATGTATTGAAAGTAGATGTGTGAATCCCATGAACTAATATAATGGCACCAGGAAATGGTAACAAATTACGTAGTGGACAGACGGAAAGTTCTCGATTGCTGGGGAATAACGATCATATATGAATGCGCAAATAATATACACAATCATAAAAATTGCGGATGTTCAATCTTATCTTTGCTTACGCATTATCAGGCTCCATATTAATGATGGTATAGGTCATGACGACGAGCATATATATATATATATATGTATAGTTGGTACATTATTGTTATTGGATTGGGTGTTGAATTATATTACGTTGGCCTTCATCTCTCTGGAACAATTTTCGCACTTGCTCTCGTTCATATTGGGGCGTATGACAACACCATTTACAATTGATGCGTGCCAAGCGCAATTTAGAAACAACAAGTTAGTTTGAATGTTGTGAATGAGAAAAAAAAAAAGAAAACAAGTGGACATTTGAACTTGTATCGTTGCAATTAAATTGTTGGATAATAATTCAATTACGTAGTGTTGGTCCACTCTACACATTTTTATGTCTACATGAAACGCATAATGGTTTTGTGGTAAAGAAGCGATGTATAAACAAGCTATTTCCCGCTTAGATATATTTAGGTCAATTCTCGAGTAGCTATAAACATTTTTATAGATGAATGTTCAAGATAGTATTGGGACAAATAAAAATCAAGTACAAAGACACTTGCCAATATTTTGCATCGTCTTTTTATATCAAACTCCACATTAATTTTGTGTATTTAATCAATTTATGAGCGTATGGAGTCCACGGATGTCATGGAATATGGAATGGAGAAGGAAATGTTCATGAGCTAACACTTTCATAAAGTTAAAACGTAGTTAACAAAATATATTTGGAAATTTATATTATCATAGGTCAAAATGATTATTTTCAATGCCTACTGCATTGGTGAGAGTTATATGTGTATATATAGAGTTGCATATGCAAAACCGGATTGACATTGAACACATTTTTTGTTATTTTGACTATAGTACTTATATTAGGTGAAATATGATTTAGTTCGAACCCATTGTAATGTGCGTATGAGTCATGGGTATGTCTAAGATTGGTCATGAAGCTAAATTAGAATTCCATACTTGGATGAGTCATGCATTGAGAATAAAAATTGTGTACTCTCATATACTTTACAAATTTTTATGTCAGGAATGTATTAATGATTTTTTAATTTCATGAAGAATTTGGATTAGTATCGTGGCCCGGAACAATGTGATAAATATATGAAATCCATAGATATATGTGATAAGTATAATTATAAACGAACACGATTTTTTTGGGTGTTACGGGAAATATTATTGCCGTCATACATTCAATGAAACAAAGGCGTTGATACTAACGTTTCTTGCGCAATAAAGTAGTCTTCAGTAATTTAATCGAGTGTAAAGTGGTGGAGAAAATAGGCGGAGCAACAATCATGACATTGATTGATTAACCAATTCAACACAAATAAATATATACAACGTTATATATGTATATATTTTTCTATATCTGTTACAGCTTTGTGGTCTGGCACTTCTCGTTTGCGGTGTAATAGCACACATGCAATTGAAGAAATTGTCAGATGGCATACAGGGCGGCGTTTCCACGCCGGCAATAGGCCTTATTGTTCTGGGTTGCATTATCTTCGTCATCGCTTTCTTCGGATGTTGCGGTGCAATCAGGGATAATCACTGTATGGTTGTAACTGTGAGTTGAACTGTTATCATAATTGATTATTTCTAACGAAAATGTGAGTTCAATACTGAAATTGATTTGAATTTTATTTAATGTTTTGTAGTTTGCTATTTTCTTGTTGACCATTCTCGTCATTCAAATTGCACTGGCCGTCTACGCTTTCGTTATGACGAAAGGAATGGATATTAACTTGATTCAAGCAGAATACAAAAAGGCTCAAGATGAATATTGGGTGAAGTCTACGGACCAGGCTGTTGTAGATGGTGTTCAAACTCTTGTAAGTATATTTTCTCATGTTCGTGATAGTGTCGATGAAGGAGCAGAGTGATGTGGGTTATTGATGCGTGAGCAGTTGTGCTTTCGTAGTTTAGCCGGTATGACGCGACATCGTGGCGCTCCCCTTTTTTGCGTGGGTGTGAACATTCACCAGCCTTCGAATGTTCGAATCTTTATTAGTTCATCATTATAATGACTTTCCTATGCTGTATTAGCTCTTCGCTGCAGCTTCGAAAATGTGAATCCCAAATTATACCGATCTTGTATTATTTATTGCTGTTGAATAATATCGTTCTTGTCCTCATTCAATACACAGAGTAGGAAAAATTATTTTCTTCAACTAATTTTTATTAAATTTTATCTTATTCCTCTCAAAATACTCGATAGAGTAGAGTAGAACCGGAGTTTTATTCCACAGATGTGCAAGCATCATCACTTATGTGTCGTGTCGGAGTAACAGTTTGCGATTTTTTTATAACTTTATTTTTATGACGACATGATTTGACATTTACTTGGTAAATAAACAAGACGGCGGAAAATAAACGAAAGAGCACTCACTAGTTTTAGTAGACAGACGACAGCGAGTAAAGACAAAATTGAAACTAGTGATCAGACAGACACTAGACTTTTATTAAACTGTTTGAGATTCAATCTTATTTGCCATGATTGCAGTTACATTGTTGTGGTGCTGATGGTCCTCAAGATTATGTCAATGGACCACATGCCAATGGAACTTATCCATGGAGTTGCTGTGCACTTAAAACTGATGAAAATATCAAAATTTGCAATGCAAATGATGTATACCAAGATGGATGTAAGGATCGTCTCATTGATGCATTGAGAACTCTGGGGAAAATAATAGGTGGAGTTGTTCTTGGAATCGCCGGTGTTGAATTAGTTGGCATTGTATTTGCACTTTGTCTCGCTAATTCAATAAGAAACGAACAGCGACGGGGTTTCAGAGTTTGAAATTAGATTCGTGCGCAGTTGAAAATATTTATTTTCTTAATAAATATACGTATTAAGTTATACATATATATATATATATATATATATATATATATGAATAAATACATGGTATTAGCGCTCATCATCAGCTAAAGTGAAGAAAAAAAAACGTCTTATACTCACATTGGGAACAGACTCCGTAATTGAGGGTAAACCACCATCCATTCATAAACTAAGAATTTGTTTCAAGAGGAAAAGAAAATAAATGAAACGAAAATGAAAAAAAATATATATTTTGTGAATTTCTATAACCCCTTGGAGTTGAATTTGTAATAACTCATTGGTATATCTCATATTTGTGTATTACTAAAATACTATGTTTTTTTTTATTGTCAAAGTCGTTGAAGTGCGGATAGAATGAGGGAGATGAACGGTTGGGACATGAAAAATATGTGTGGATATTTTATATATAAAAAATACTTATACTTTTTATGTGGAATTATCAAAAGTGACCACTTGAAAGGGAAAAAGAAAAGATAATAAATGCATCAATTAAATATTTTTCGAATATTAATAAAGAAACACATTGTAATTATTCGGTATATTGTCATTATTTATTAAGTTTGGAGATGAGATAACTTATATCTGTCTATGATACATTCTATTTACAAATTCTCTTTTTTTTCTTTCTTTCATTTTTTCTGTTTTCACCCGATACACGCGGGTAAAATACGATTCAGTAAAAGTAGTAGTACCTTTTTTCTTTGCACTCCATTAAGTTGATAAGTGCTGAGTGTTGTTTGTGAAATACTTAGAACGAAAAAAAATACATGAAATATGAATGGGTCGTTTTTGTTTCGCTACAGAGTTCCAATTCAATATTTAAGAGTCGCAGGCGAATGATCAGTCAACACTAGGAGAATAGTTCTACAGGAATGGTTATGAGAAAACCTTGCACTGATCGTGTCGTGGTCGATTCACCTCAAAATATAAATTATTTTGCTAACAACAATCTTGCATTAAAAAAAAAAAAAAAAAAGAAAGAAAATGTACAAAACGTTCGTTGTTGGATTGAAACGTTTTTATAAATTACTCCGTGTGACATTATCGTGTGTATGTGTGAAATGTGTGTCTCCATCGTGATCATCAGCGACAGTTATACCTTATATATCACTACGCAATTTTCAATATTTCCTATTTATTAAAAACATAAATAATATTTGTATTCACAGACATTTTACTTCGTGGTATGGAAAACAACCCAGCACGAGCATGAAAAAAAATTTAATACATTAAAGTATGACTCTATCGTCATCTAAAAAGGGAAAAGTAGAAATAATTGTCTTCCCTCGAATTGCTTTTTTTCTCATCCGGAAATTGATAAAAAAGTCTGCTTAGATTCTGTTTCGTAATTCGCATTTTTTTTTCTCATTTTTTTTTCTTTTCATTCTAAGCTCAATAATTCAGTTATGGCGCTGTTCTTTCATAGCGGCGATACCTTCATTAACTCCATGGTTGGCAGCAGATCATCCAAATCACCTGATGACGATGTAGAGTAAGCGGCGATTTCATCAAGAAAGTCAAAGGAGGCAACAGCTTCACGTTCCTTTTCACCATAACGCATGAAGAAGTCCTCACCACGTCCAATGATTGATGGCCTTGATGCGCCCCAAGTTGATGGCAGACGTAGCACACGTTGTGCTTGGACCGCTGACGCTGCGAGAAACATCAAGCAGCAGCGATGTCACAATCACGAAATGTTTTTTTTTCTATTTTCTATCAATCACCATTACGTGTTTGTTTCTGTTTTATTTTATCTTATCGCTTTCTTTTTCATTTGGTTTTTTCTCATTCTTGCTCTCTTTCTCGCTCTCTTTCGCTCTCGCTCTCATTCCTATAAACTGGCACTAGCGCAATTTTTTTATTTGGGGGAGGGCACAGTATGTGAGAGAGTAGCTCGGCTTAGCTCGTTCATTTCGTGTTCCCCAACCCCCAACTCTCACATCGCTTCATTAACTCTATTCAATATTTATTATTTTTTTTTTTTTTTTCGTTCAGCCGGTTTATGTATCTTCGTTTTTTCTGTTTCCAGTTCTTCATCCAGCGTTTCCCCATATATATTATATATCATATATTTTTGCTCTCAGAGAAATTGATCGTCACTAAGCCGAACTACGTAGCTTTTCTCGTGACAATCAAAGCACACCGCATAGGCGCTACCATCTGAACAGAAAATAAGAAAAATAGCTATGTACAATGTGGATGATTTGCGTGTGTGATTGTGAGATGTTGGTGAAAGTGTATGTGTGTATGTGTACGCTTGTCCATGTCATGTCTATATGCATTATGTGATAATGAGCAAAGAGATCACCTGAATCGAGTCAATTATATTTATCTAAATGTTTTTAGTTTTGTACAAATGTAGAAAATCGAATGCAATCATGCAAATTTTTTGATGATTTCTGTATTCGACAAATGCGATAAGTTAAAATGGATATGTGTATGTGACTTATGAGTATAGTCACGATGTTATACCCAATTGGGATGATGCTGAATAAATAATTAATGAAGCAATACAATGTAGTGGCATCAAGCAAACGCTGCTACACACAAAAACACAAGTGATAAATAAATGAATGATTCGGTGTTAGTTGCTGTTAGTCGAGTGGCTCCGCTCGAATTATAGTGAGTGGATTAGTATCTCGGAGTAAGAGACACATAGACTTGAGATGAAATGCAACCTGTATAGTAAAGTGGAAAGAGAGAGAGAGAGACACAGACAACATACACGCGTGAGTTTTGCACCGTGTAAAAATTGGTGGACGTTTTTTTTTCTCATTTTTTTTTAACGAGTATGTGGCTCTCGCAAACCTTTCTTCTGACGACGATAACGGTGTAATCGGTGTAAATGACGGTAATCCGTTGGCTCGTCGCCTGAATCGCTGCCAGCTGATCCGCTACTTGATGTTGCCGATGAGCTCTCACTGCTTGCCAACATCACGTCTAAAAGATTCGCTCTAGCCTGTAATAAATTTCATATATTGAGTTTTTAATTTTGGCGATTTTGGTTTCGGAAAAAGAGCAGAATTGTTGTTACCTTTGGGTCGGTAAAGTCAATATCACGTTCGACGTGTACCCAACCAGTGGGACAACAGCAAGCAAGATCAAGTTTATCCAATGATACTTGAGTTTTTTGATTTGTTTGATGATCTTCGCCTTTTCTTATCATTCTATTTAATTCGTTGATCACGTCTTTGGAAGTAGCACGCTCGTGAAAACTCAATGATCGATCTCGTCCCTCAATTAGTAATGGTGCTCTTGCAGGACTTACCTAAATAATATATATATGTATATATTACTGTTTCATTTTAATCAAACATTTCACAATGTATTATTCATTGAATGAATATGTTTTGATTGAATTAAACACGTACAACTGTGCTGGGCGTCGATGAAGTTGCGGCTTCTTCATCTTCCTCGGGTACAGCACCAAGTTCCGTTGATGTAACGCTGCTGAATGTTAAACCACCACACGGTACATTCACAATTCTATCTTCAGGTGAACATGGAACTACTTGCATACGTTCCATTGAATCTGAATGAGTACTTGGTGCCTCTGAAGTTTTATTCTCAGATAGTTCGGAGGGAATTCGTTCTAATAGTGTTCCACAGTCATTTGTAATTAATGCAGTAGGATCACTCTTGTATTCATAGTCTGAAACTAAATGAAAGATGAGAATTAAATTGATTCATAATTGAGAATGGATTAATAATTTTACGGAATATATATATATATATATAGGTAGACCAATAAAGTTTATATATACCTTCAATTTGGCTTTGTTCTGCATTGCCAGAATTAGTTGGTAATTCAGTGAGGTACATTTGTTGTTCGGCAATAAAAGATAGGACACTTTGAAGTGCTTGTTCACGGTCGGGTGGTGGTTTACCACCTCTGGAAGACGTACTGGCAAGACTTTTCGTGCTTTCAAATTTGACTAACCGATAAAAATCACGTGTGAAGTCGGTGCCAATTGACGGTGAGTCAGGATCATCGCTACAACCTGATAATGCTGCTGACGAACGTTTGCTAGAATTTTCAAGAACACCTTCTTCGCTACTCCAAGATGCACCTGGACTCGACGCATATGGCCACGGTCCTGCTGCTCTTGTGTCCATTAAAAGCGCCACCTAAACGAAGAATCTTGGTCAAGTATCATGCGTCTTTGTTTGGATTTGCATGTCGATGACATGTTTCAATTGAATTAAATATCTTTTTGAGAATATGGGGAGGCTACGTCGTTATTCACAAAAGTTTATATTGAAATTAAAACCCCATGAAAATTTTCTTTCGCACGAATTGTAAGTAAATTTCGGATCGATTGAACATAAAAAAAGGAATAAAATGATGCTATATATAGTCTGACTGTACATTGTATATAGCAATTGGGGCGTGATAGGTTAATAAAATATAAAGAATAAATACATCGATCGAATAAAACGTAACAGAGAATTATTCACCAATTCACCGCCAGTTCTGTCCGCTAAATAGCTGGCTCCATTCCACAAACACTCATTTGCATCCTCCTCAAGTTCAATTGGATTGTGCTCCTTGATTGCTGGTAGTACTGATGGAATTGAACGATTTTCCTCTTTCCACGTTGAAGATTCACTTCTCAAATCATCAGTTGACAATGAAAAACTCCAATCTTCTAATTCTGCTCTGTCATATTCCAATTCCAATAAATCACGATGCTGCTGCGCACTTCTAGAGTCATCCAATCTAAATAAATATGAATAAATGACATCGCGCAAAAAAAAAACGATTAATATTATATTAATTCATTTTTTTTCCCTCTGAAGAACTTACCGTAACCATTGCTGGACATACTCCGCATCCCATCCCTCTTCCTCAACAAGAAGAAGCGATGATGACCCCACGGGACTTGGGATATTGTATGGTGAAGTTGTGAGGTTTGCTGTTGTTGTTGTGAGCTTGAGATACAGATGGCTATCGGAAAAACTTCGCATTACGTGTTGATATGGAAGTAGCTCTTTGGAAGGTGGATAACTGTGTCTTGGGTTAATCCCAACGGTGAGATTCAACGGGAGAAAAAGTACATCTGGATCACCAGCGTCCAAAGGAACTAATCGTGCATCCGGCGATACATCACCCTCAGTTTCATCAGTAGCCTCTTTTAGATCCTCAAGTCCTCTCGGTGGTTCTTGACGTGCACCTTCACCCTGAACATCAGACGACATTGTGGAATAACCTTCGTCCCTATTACCACTCTCGGGACTTTCACTGCCTTCCTCTTCTGATGCCTTTTGACCTGAAGCATTAAATTATAAGTTCTTTCATTGTCAGAGGAAGAAATGGTATTTGCTGTGCGAAATTGGATTAATTGTGTTGGTTATTTTCACCTAGTGGTCGAGTTCGTCGACATTTAGCAGTTGCCATTACGGGAATTTTTAAATTCAGTGACCGCGGTCTTGATAATGGTACCCAAGATGCATCCAAACCTAATGCTGCAACTAAAGCAGCTGGACCTGCTTCAATGATACCTTGTATTAATTCTGATGGACTACCAGGACTTGTTGCTTGAGCCAAAAGTCCAGAAAGTGCACGATTTTGTGTTTCTAATTCACGAATACGCCTTTGAAGAGCACCAATTTCCTCTCTCAGACCCTGAAAAAAATTATTGTTCAACATTACGATTGTATTTGTTTTCATTCATTCATAATACTGTAGTTTCATTTAGGGTTCCCAGATTAATAAATGGACGATCAAGAGTCATCGTATTAGGAATTCCCTGTACTCATATATGTATGCATCACCACTTTTTCAACGTTTTCGAGTTTCGAAGCGGAACTAATTTCCATTTTTACGAATAATCCATTTTTCCTGAACTATTGATAATAAAAAGAAGTAGAAAACGAAAAATCTACCAGGCATTGTGAAGGATATTGTTCGGACAAATATCATTTGACAATAACGTACGTTTTTTGCTGATAAAGTTTTCATTGTGCCAGCATGAATAATTCAGGACTCTTATAGATGAATCTTGTATTGACATATCGTTGCTCAACAAATTCAGTTTTAACACACCGTGAATGTAAAAAATTAAACAAGTCGAGATATTTTTTATTTAGATAGAAAAATATAAAGTGGATGGTATAACGAATCAAGACATCACGATTTATTAATTGTTCGATCTCGGAGCAATTGGTTGGACATTGAAAGAGAAATAACACGCGTATATGATGACATCTTTAAACATTTTTGTTTTTTCTAGACAATTCAAGAAATTGCACTCATACGATGTTGGAGGTTCAGCAACGATATATGTTTGATTAATTGATTATGCAAATATTTGAATTCTGAACTTTTGCAAGAATTTCTTCTCATATTGCGAATGTCTCCCAAGCTGACAGGGATGCTGAAGTCGACTCTCAGATATTTATAAAGTAAGAATGCACAATTACGTTCGATCCGTATGGAAAAATGGCTACTACATATTTGGACTACATAATTTTCATCCCAATCGATTCTACAGGAATTTAATTCTTGGCTAATTTCTATCAACTTTCCAATAATCGCGTTATGGAAGAAATGTTCACGTATAATATAATCGCAGTAATGACTGGCGTGATTACTGAACGATCGTAACTCAATCGATATACTAACATGGAAAAAAACTCTGTTTTATAACTCTATAGAGAAAATTACTGTCGAATCATAATGAACACACTAATAGTTTTTTTTTTCCAAAACTGGATATTGGTAATCAGTATGATTGTTGGATAAACTGGCATGAACATTAGTGTCATCTTTGAATTTCAATAGAGTCACCTTGATGACTACTAATAGTAACTCAATCGCCATCGAAGTTAGTATATTTATCAATTCCTAATGAATGTCAATATTGTGAGTATCGAATCTTTGGCACCCAATGATATTTCATGAGAGACTATTCATTGTCAATAGATTTCAAGAACATTTTATCGAGTACTTTGGAAGTCTATCGTATTCACCAGCAATACCACTGTATTTTTTACTATCGCCGTTATGATTTTTATGCTCAATAAAGTCTAATTGGAGAATTATATTGACTGCAAGAATCAATATATAGTCTGATATTGATTGTTGATAGCCAACTAGAAATTACTACTGTTTTTCATCCGCATCTCAGATAGACGTTTTCATATTTCGTTGAAAAAAAATGGACTTTTTGAAGATGTTTCATCTGTTCGTGAATTTTTTGAATTAAATAGGTGGAAGACTTTTATCAGAATGCTGAGGAGAAATAACTAGAAATTAAGAGAGTTAATTGCCAATCGCGTGCCAATCGTCACAAACCCATCGAAAGCTCCAAATGAGTACACATTAAGATTATGTTTATTGAACTCGTTGTCAAGACTCCTTGAAAAATGATAGATCGTTTGAGCTCCAACCAATTTTTAACTCGCATTTGGAATTTCAATGACCCATTTTTTCACCACAGTTCAATTTCCTCCAAGTTAATGTACATTACTGTAGTATAGTATGAATCATCGGAATTGAAAATACAAGTTCGATAGTTGAGTGCAACTAGGATATAAGAATATTATCGACAATTACATGCTGAGTAATTTTATCAATACAGTTTGTTTTTTCGTAATACTATCATTCTAGTTCCCCTTTACTATCTAGTTGCTATTTTCAAGTAAAATATTCAGGTATTATTTATTGGACTCAAGCTCTTGGTTCATTCTTGTGTATATTTATGGAAATAATATCGATTAAAGCGAATAGAATACTGACATCCGTATCGCTCGTCTATAGTGCCGACATCAAGAAGGCAATGAACTTGCCAAGGAGTAAAATGTGTTTGCTTTAGTTTATATGTGTTATGTGCAATTGAGTGTCGGTTCCATCGAATTTAGTGTGTCTGTGTGTGTGTGTGTGTGTACATATGTTTTGTGGTGCTGAGTCAAATAGAACTTCAAGTGCTACCTAAAGGCATTGTAATCAACCAGCAGATGTGTAAACAAATAGAGTTGTCATCACTAATGAAATTTTTTCCTTTTTTCTTCTACACATTGCACGATTTTGAGAGAAAATGAAAAAAAAATTAATTTCTATAGTCTCCTTCGTTTGACGCTATTGTAGAGAGACATACATATATCTCGATTTATCAGCTTTAATATTATATATCATGTGTATTTTCTCAACAATTTTATCGTGCAAATTCACAAAATTAATTATACATGAATGCAAAAGCCAAGAGCGCAATAAATAAGAGCTCCTTTTTATGATATCATAATTAATGTTATTGAAAAAGCAATTTACTGTTCAAAGTTTTACTGATACAATATATACACTTTAGAAAATGTGGTGTTATAATTAGCACTGCAATGAATTATTGTCAGCATTTGAGATAATTTATCATTACGATTGGAAAGCTGTCAACACTAATCAGTCAAAACTTCGGCGAATTCTAAGCGAGAATTTCCATTTTATCGATAAATTATTGTTTTCAACATGAAGAATAAATTATGTACGCGACGCGATACATAATAATCATGAGATAGCTTTTTGATCGACAAGTCTCAGTCAATAAATTAAAATCTAATGATATACAATTCAAACCTCTTGCAGGTTACATCGCTTTATTCCTTTCGCTTCACTTTTTGATTTCATATCGTCATATTTTTTGCACTCTATTTGTAGACATATTCAGATTACAAAATTATTACTAGGTTATCCAAAATACACTAGCGGGAACGAAAACTATCTTTCGACCGATTTAATGTTTTTGTGATTGAATTATGATAGTTGTTAATATGAAAATGATTATATCAAAATTTTTTAGTTTTTGTGACTAAAGTCCGGAGTCAAAATTGAAGATTGGAACATAACTGATGCAATAGAACGTATCGAGAATGGCGGAAACAGTTAGAAAATAAATAGAATATTAAATGGGTGTGAAAACTTATTAAATACAAAAATCCAATTCCATTATCATAATCACTGATTTGTTCTACACAAAGTTTGAAAATATGTGGTCGAAGATAAGAAATGTATGTTTGGGAAGGATAAATATAATGAGGAAATTAACTGCATTTACACACGCTGCTATATTTTCATCACCACAATAGACAGTGATTGAATTCGCAAATAATGCTCAGTGTATCTAACTATCATACCAGTATTACTTTGACTGGCTCAATTTGAAACCGACATCAGCTGTACATCCACACTTTCAATCTATTGTTTGGTATAATTGCAAAAAAGGAATTGTATAGAACGAAAGAGAAGCGTTGGCAAATGAACCTTTTGGGATAGTAGTGCACGGACCACTTGGTTAGCAACATCATCCAAACATCTCTCGTATTGTCGTCTTTGTGCATCAGCGTCCCTTGCTAATGCAACGTGTTCAGTCTCTAAAGTAGCGAGTCTTGCAACAAGAGCAGCATGTACTTCACCAGCGCAAGCAGCTTCCAAGCCTCTTAATTGTCCTCGCATTGACTCGTTCTCCAATTGAAGCTTCGAAATTTGCGCCTGGCATTGGTGTACTCGTGCCTGTAGCAATTAACAGAAAATGAATAAATGAATAAATAAACGAATAAAAAATGAATAGACAAATGGGAAAATAAATTATAGTGCTAACGTCATGGCTTAAATGTCAAATTATTTCAAGACTACGCTGCAACAGAATTGAGGTGGTCGGAGTAAATGGAGGGTGTTGAGGGAGGACAAAATGTCCGCATTTTTTTCTCCCCCTTTGTCCTTTTACTTTTTTTTTTTTTCGGCATAAATGGCGAAGAGGGATGGTTAATAATACGAGTGTTATTAGTAGAGAGGGGTTTAACGTTAAATTAGGGTCGCCAGGACCTGCCAGAGACAGGAGCGCTAATAGGGAGTGTGGAAGAAAATAGTGTGGTGTGTGTGTTTGATTTATAATACTCTTGTCTGCCCTCTTTTGCCTTTAGATTTTAGTTTGGACTCTTATATGATACTTCTTTCTCTCTCTATCTCTCTCAAGTATTTTTTTATTTTCAATTTTAATGCCGAAAAATATCGTGATAATCTACTTTTCAACATCACCACACCATAAGAATAAATATTTTATCATACATTATACTTTCATCGCTATATAATGATTATAAATCGTCGTATAAAAGTACCCGTTTGTTCGTGATTACTGCGGATATATGATCTTTGATGTCAGCAAATTGATAAAATATATATATAATTTACTCGGAATGCGGAAATACCGTTGTAATATCTTGCTAATTAATCTACCACTTTCAACAATTTGCATAGAAATTGTACAGTAACAATGATTTAAAGAAGTTAGTTCTATTGCCAGATAAAAGATTGGGGATTCGTTTCAATTTTTTCATCTATATTTTAATTTGAAAAAAAAAAAAAAGGAATTTGAAATTCCTTGAGGTCATCGACACTCTTTTGTTTTAAAAAATTGAATTTAAAACTGGTTATTACACATTTGTGGGGTAAAAAGGAACTTTTGCATTCTTGATGCTCATATTTCCATCATTCATATACTGTAAATATATGATAGATAATGTTAAATGTATTTTGCAAAAGGATTGAATATAAAATGTTGCTACTATTCGTATTCTTTTTACATTGTTCGCCACGTTGAAGTCTGAAAGATTCCACCAGACTTTCAACCATGGGTTTTAAGGAAAAAATACATTGTATTGCATTCCTTTTTCTTCATTCAATCATAATTTATCGAGAAGGGTGATTAATAATCAGGAGATATGCACAGGAGAAAAGATGAATAATCTATTGCGGTGGAATTTTAGTCTTTGGGGTTTCTACTGATCTCAGAGTAGTAAATGAAGATTAAAACCTAAAATTGTCCCATCAATCCCTTAAGTGAAACAAAATCCTCCCCCATTCGTGGATGCGGCGAATAATAATACCAATGAATGAAGGTCTAAGATTTATACTCTAAAGTATATTATCATTATCGAATCAACTGGAGAATGGTTGCAGAAATCTTTTGTATTTATAAATTCTCCAAAATGCTATTCTTGTCCTTATATACTAATATATAAAAGAGAAAATCTTGTAAGTTCGTTTGTTTGTCAAAGAGTCATCAAGGAGAATTGAGAGGTGAAAAGACAAAACGGTTTAGAAAAGTCAATTATAAGTATATTCTTTTGATAAGTCACCGAAAAAAAAAAAAAAAAAAACCGTATGATGCGTGTTTCCCTGTTTCAAGTGCACGAATTTTTCATGTCCTCTCTCCAAATGTACATTAAAAAAATTGTTATTCACAGAAGTGTTCATTGATGAAAGAAAATTTAATTAACGACAAAATCATGCGTATTCAATAGTTCAGAATTAATATTCACAATCAATAAATACCTAAAAGATAATTAGTTATACTAGTAAAATATCTCTTTGTTTGTTCATTCATAACCCATGCCTTCTTACATATCAGCAAAAAAAAAAAAGTCCTGTCAAATAGAACCACTTTGAATTTAATTAATCTTGACGTTTAAAAAAATTTGTCTTATCGGCTATTTTGATTTGTTTTTTTTGTTTCAAGGCAGCGTGCATTGATGTCTTTGTTGTGGTTTAAACGAAAATGTTATATAAAGAGTAAAATTTTTGGCGTGTGGGTCGATCGATATTCAGAATAAAAAGAGAAATTGGTGGGTGGCAGAATAGGGGAATGGAGAGAAAAAAGTGTGAGAGGGATTGAGAGAGAAAAAGATGTATTCAACGCACACTGCGCGCAAGCACCCCCAAATATACGAGTCTTTCAGAAGCAAACCGTCCGTAAACAGAGAGATAGCGTCTATTTATGAGCTCGCGGGCTTCTGTAAGGGACGTGGTGGTGGTGGTGTGTATGTTTTATCCACGGTTGTATATAGACTCGATGAACATTTGCCCGGAATTAATCGACGCACGTGTTTGACAATCAGAACGAGAGGACAGTATGCAAGGGAGAGTCAGTCGATTTTTATTTATTTATATAACTTTTTTGTTCTTTTTCATTTAAATATAACGGCAATACTTGTGCAGAGGTTTTGGGGGGGTGTAGAAAAGAAATATATTGACTAGTTAGTTCTTATGGCGCCAATGATTTTTCTCTCTATTTTTTCGTCTTGGTTTATTGGATGAAGAGGGAAACCTTTTCCACCAACGTCATTGTACTTGGGCTTCCCTCAAGGGGACGCCCAAGATGACAATAATGACGTATTGTATAGAGAAAGTGAGGGGAGTAGAGTTTTGTATCAGGTCGATATACTTTAAGTATACGATGTATCTCATAGAAATGTGACTTTAAGAATTTGTTGGGAATTTTTTTGTCCTGAATTTTATAATCATTTTTCTTCTTGTTATCTCAACATTTGGATATTTACTTCAACATTTATTTCCTCCTTCACGTATTAATTGTGAGTTGTGCTGTTTATAAATTTTCATGATGGTGTGGAAATTGGTGAAGAATTAATTGACCATTATTGGGGAAGAAGTGATGAACAAAAAGTAGTGGTTGTGGAAACAAATGTCGAACAATTTAATTTTAAAGTGAATTCGACTTTTCATTGTACTGTTATTTAGAACCAGAATTTTCTCTTAAATAAATAATCATCTTGGGAAATAAAATATCAAAAATGTGATGACATATCTGATGATAGATTCACATTTTACAGTTGTTAGTTCATCTGTTTGAGACTTATTGCAATTCTCGTCATCTGTTCACGATTGGTATTTATACACTTACTGTAAAAATAAGTATTCAATTTGATTATTAATAGAAATATAGTTTTACGGAATAACGTTCCAGATTGAAACATCTTCAATTCGAATTTACTTAAGAAACGATCACGGTTCATGCAAATTTTTGACGAATCCATCAATTTTTCTCGACAAAGAGGGGAAAACCCATGGGTATAAAAAAATAATGATTAAATAATAAACGTAGCTGTTGAGCTAACATTACAATATTAAATTCATTGTATGACAATGTTTGATTCTTGGACAATCAATATAACGTTCAAGGTTATAATTATCTTGAATATGAAAATACTTTGTTCTCATTGCATAATCATAAACGTACTAATTGAATATTTAATTGGCAACCGTATAATACTATTATATTGGTGCAATTATTGACTTATTTCAATTATTTCTTCTCTCTACTATAATGTCGGTATCAATATACATTACCTCATAAGAAAGAGTTAACGCTGTTCTCTCTTGCTTCAGCTGTTCAGCTTTTTGTTTGTGTTGCAACAATCCTCGGGACGATTCCTCCATCCTGAAACAATAATAAAATCAAACAATTAACAAATAAAATTTATGAGAACATGAATAAATAACTGAATTGATTGATGAATTTAGGCCAATTGCTACACGTCTTGATGATGAAAATAAAGAAAAGTGAATGGAATATAAAGCGTCAGCGTTCATATAATCCATATATGCTGTCGGATGAATATACAAAAGAATGCACTCGATTCGTTGATGAGTCGCGAAGCGAATATATATCCATACATTATTATTCGTTCAAGTTTTATTGAGTGTTCTCTTTTCTTTACTTTGATGAGTATATCTATACATGTGCCACTCTTTGGAAAAATGAGATCGAGGGGTTGGCCTTTTATCTACCTATATACATTCATATTCAAATGACGCGACACAACACCACTCTCTTCAATGAATTTATAATAATAACAAAAGCACTTTTATATTTTTTGCTGTTCGTTTAAAATTGTGCTTCTTCACTCATCTTATTCATCGACATATTAATACATCTCTCATAATGTGCGTGGGTATGAAAAATTATAAGAAGAAACAAATCGTCATGCGCTATACGTTATAGCGACTGGTGACGGTAAGCGATTTGTTCTCCTGCTAAAACATTAGGTAGGTAATTACTGAAGCCCCAAGCTACGTGTGCACACACACACACATACAAATCGGTAGCACCTGATGGCATTTGTGTGTGGGTGTACGCCGTCGTTGATTTACAACAATTACCGCGCAAATTCGATTATAACGACGCGTTTTGTGCTTTAGGGTGTGGTTATATATCGCGAGAAATTATATCACAAGTGGTCGTGGAGAAAAATTATAATGCTTGAATTTATATAAACCTCTGGGTTGTTTGGGGCATTTCAATTTTATTTTTATAATTAATGCCATAAAGTATTGAAATAGAATCATCTCTATTGATAATTTTATTGTTATGTTTAGAAGACTATTTATCATGATCATAATTTGAAATGTAATGATGGATATCATATGTATAATTGGACCCATAAACAATTAGTCGTTATTGACAATTCAATTGTAATTAATTGAATTATTCATGATAAAGTATTTGAAATCTGCTAATGAATAGAAATTGATTGGTGGACACTATTTTAATGGCATAAAAAAATGAAATTTTTATATAAATTCGTATCGCTGGAATAATTAGGAATATAAAAATGATTGGGGTTGCAAAAGTTACATTTCTTCATGGAGAAACCATAAACAAAAGTCATATCTCGATACACCAAAAACTTTAGACGTTACAGAAGTGTAAATCCAAGTGTGTTGGAAATTACTACAATTCTTCAAGATAGGAAATAATACATAAACGTGTATTGAAATAACACACTTTATTTTGAAGTGAAAGCATCCATATATGGACCTGTCTAAAAGTTTCATTCTATTGGTGACACTCGAAATGTAAAGATGAATATTTGTGAGGGAAAAATTTTCTGTTTGTAACTATTTTCACCAAACTATAATTTAGATTTTTTCAAAATTATAATTTCTTCCAAAACGACCAATTTATCTAACAATAATATTTTCATTTAATATCTATAAATATTTTAGCAATATTATTGTCAAACATTCTCTCATTCCATAGTGTTGAAAATATAATTAGAATATTTTTGGAATTTTATAATAGCAGTATAAAATATTAGAAATCGTATTGTTATTATTTATATTCATCCAGTCTCAGTTTGACAGTTGCAATCATAACACATTTCGAATACACAATGCTGAATTGTACTCACAATTTTTCTGCCATTGATAAAGAAAAAGCATGAAATAAAATTGAAGTTTTTATCGAAAATTTTCCCCATGTCCAACACTGAGTCATCATAACATACTCGTTGTAAAAAAAGAAAGGAGATTAATTGACTAATTTGTCTCTTTAAATATAATCTGAAGTAATTTTTCACACGTTGAATTATTAATTTGAAAAGTGAGAGAACAAAAAAAAATGAGGGATGGTCCCATTGTGCCCCATGTGGCTTTTAGTAGACATTGAATAATTGCATCAATTTTATTAATGTAGATATGTATATATGTATGTATAAAATAGTGGGTTTTATACCCTCCGGTGCTTTTTTGATGGATTGCCTTTATGTATATATTCACATAGTGTAAGTATAGATATAAACAATATTCGCGTACATAGTGTAGATATAACGTTTGGGCTGTAAGTGTACACGTGTAAATACAGACGTCGGCGCAAACACCAAGGCTCCTGCGCTCTCTTCTCTCTTGTGTATACACGTGTACATTAATACATGTATGTCGTATGTACATTGTGGGTATACCATATGTAACAACCTGGCGTGGGAGAGTTGATAGAACCCTTTGTAACAGAGTCCAATATGACATTGCCTAACATGAGTCTACAATGTATACACAGTTCAGATAAGAGATAGAAGGAATTAAATTCAACATCTTACCAAAAGCTTATTCAATGCAACATTAATAATCCACATTGTATTCAACTATATTTTGATATAGTATTAAAATGTCTATCACCAATTAATAACATTGGAGATAAAAGTCTTATTGGAATAAAACAATAATAAATTTTCCCCTCCATTCCACACATGTATATTTATATATGGATATATATTTCGACCTATTTCTATTTGTTTTTCCCTTCCGTTCCACTTGGGGACACAATACACAATCTTTAATGTCATCCGGATACGGAAATGGTTCAACAAATCAAGGGTGGGTCAAGTGAACACGGAAATTAAATGGATTCTTTTCTGTGTATTTATAGTAAGCAATATGACCTTGTCCTTGATATTTCGAACTGACAATTATCTTGACATACAAGAGAAGCAAATAAATACATATTATATATCTTTCTGAATAAGTTTATGATTTGAGTTGCATTGGCTGAAATGTCGGACTGATTCTATACAAAACTTTGACAGTTTGGCAATGTTATACTGTAGCTAATAGCATCACAGGTCTTATTTTATTTGCATATGCTGCTGAGAAATAAATGCAATAGATCAATAGAAATTCCTGTTCTATTTATAAACAGTGTCTCCATGATATTTTTTTTCAGATTCCCTCCAACTTTCTTTCCAGAAAATTAACAAGAATTCTGTGAACATAATTTCTGATTCTCTATTTAGTTACAATTTCATTTCTTTTCGTTATTCATCATGTCTTCGAAAAACTTCATCTATGTTGTTCAATTTGATATTTTATATGATAATGAATGGAAGCATTTCACTAATTCTTTATCGTTGAAAAAAAAATTAAATAACCCTATATAACCCAAGTCAGTCGTTTAACATTTGATTGAGTACCCCTAATGGTTGCCACATTCTCTCTAAATTCATAGTCATTTTGTAATATGATAGAAACTACAATTTATGCATCATTTCAAAGATACTTTCACTTCTTCACCAATTTCATTACCCATATTTTCATACTTCATGTATATAATAAATAAATAAATTACAATTGAATGGGTTGAATGAGAAAACGATGCGCTTTTCCAAAAGGTTTTGAATGTTCTCTCCCTGATGTTTGTGGATGAGTTTCTCTTAGGTGCATCGATCCACTTCCCCTCTCTTATACTTTCCTGGAACAATGTACCAGAGCTATATGTATACTATATAGCATATACTATCATCTCTTCCATCCTTTTATTCTTCTCACTTGCTCTCGGTATGTCTAATATATGTTCGTCTCCAGTTCTCTTCCTTTGCGCACGCTCGATTCATGGTAAAAAGGGAGACAAGAGAGCCACTATATGGCAACTTGACGAGTCTCTCCCCTTCAAACTATAACCCATAAGGAAAACGAGGGAGGTTTACAATGAAAGGGCTTTATCAAGCCAACTGTATGCATCAGCCTATGTGCAACACCATATTGTTATATAAATATGTAGGTACATATATATATATATATATATACTTGAAATTTGTATATGAAATCTCCTGTGGCAATGAGCTTTGAAAATTAAATTTATTCACTAAATCAAAGGTCTCGTATCTGTGAACAAGAATTGTGTGAATCTCTTTTTGAATATACATCCCTTTGATCTGTCATTTTTAATATACATTATCGTAAATGGAATTGAATATGAATGAAGGCTGTCATATTCCATTGAGGACAAAAAATGTATGTATACAATTCAACTTCTCTCACAACATATGCATTTTTTTCCTGTCATCTCTTCTATTCAATGTCGAAGTGAATGGACGGTTAAAAAAAATATTGAAATGTAATCAACAACGACATGTGTCATTGCCACAAGATTTTCCAATTAATGTAGAATTCGGGTATACAGTTGTTGCAGTTCGTTGGGATTTCATGATATTATATTTGGTCATTGGTTATATACGCTTCCAGATTAATAGTGGAGAATATGAAATAATTAATGTTATTGATTGGAAATAATATGTAAATGCTCTTGATACGATTGCTCATTACTTCAAAACCTGGAAGTTGAGTTCACAAACTATCTATCACTAAATATGTAATAGAACTATTTACTATTGAAGTTTAATAATCCACTTGTCGAAATGACGTGTCAATTTGAATTGTCTTTTTTATTGATTTTATTGAATATTGGAACTTTTTTTTTTACACAGATATACTTAGTACGTATCTATAATATCTATTCCTGTCAACTGTAGTGCAATCAGAGGTAATCACACGGTGGTTCTGATTTTACATGCACTATAGATCCAGTCGAGTCCAGGAGACCATTTTCTGCAGTCTTTTTCCTTTGGAATATTGAATTAATGAAATTATGTGTCTTCGAAAGGTCGGGATGTTTTTTTCGAACTCACTTCTCGTAAATACATTTTCATTTGTTCAAAATGAGTCAGAGAGACGATGCTATGTTGATGAGATTCAGTGTTTAAATTAATTAAAAATTCCAACTTATAACACAATAAAGTTGTCGATCGATATAACATAATCTTGCTTCTCCATAAGATCTATGCAAATAAATTGTCTGTATTTGCATTTATCTATCAGTTCATCAATAAAATTGAATATACCTATCACGAACAAATATTATTGTCAATTGAATGAGATGAACAATGTCGTCATGTTGGAACGGAAAAATGAGAAAAAATATAGAGAGATATGATTGGACTTCCATCATACTTCCATGCATATCTTTCTGTCATGTTTAATATTCAACGTTAAAGCATATACGTATATAAACTCTTGGAGAATAACCCACAATGTGCCCATGTAGCCATGAATCCTGGAAAATAATTCTGAAGTATAATATATATATACGCCAACGAGATGTGAACACAAAAGCACATACAGAAGAAGACTCCTTTGACTTCTTGGATTTTGTGTTGCGAGGGGTAGCAGAATTGTTAGATATTTCTCCACTACATATACCTTACTTGCTTTTGTCTCCCTTGTCTTTTCACATAGTCTTCTCTTCAGGGTTATCCAACCACCACCTCTTCCAGTCACAGTCGCCCCTCTTGACACTGTTGGCTAACTTGAATAGGGGATGCAATTATATTCTGTATAATACTCTCTATTCCTGTTCTTGTTCTTCACTCTTGATGACCCAGTGACTAATCGTTTTGGCTTTTGATGCTATTGACATTTCAACTACTGTTTTATTTGACTTATATTTTTTATGTGACGATATGGGGGAGTATGAAGTTGATCAGAATTTAAATTTTATATACGACTTACAGAAGAGCATAATTTACATTTAAAATAATTAATTTTATACCTGATTCAAATTAATATTCTTGACTCGAATGAATCAATCAATATTTCTAATTAAGATTGATCATAAATGTTTTTATTATCCAGGGCAATTAATATGTTCGAATCAATATTCTTTTGTTTGTAACGAAAATTGTATATTCAGACATATCTTTTTGTTTCATGTATAAACAAAAGTTATGAAGAAGTATTGAGAATATATTGGTATTGTTGGGAATTTCGTGACATTTTCGAAGTTTCTGGTTCAAAACAATTGAGAATTTTTACATGGACATCATGGAATCGATACATGCAATATTTTATTGCAATTCTTCTCTCGACTTCATCGAAAACAAATGTACGATCAATGTGGTTTTGCAAATGATGATGGAAAAAAAGAACTTAACAAGTTCATAAATGTCTGATAATTTTCTTTGTAAGCTCACCAAGTTTTTAGATGTGACCAGAAAATTCGGAACGAGATATAAAGTCCTCTTCGAGATAATGTGGCTCTTTTATTTGTCGAATGTTAGAAACTGTAATCTATTAGATCAATATTAAACAGAGTTACAGTCGTTACAATTTTATAGTCTCAAGACTTTTGTTGTATCGTCCATTTTTTTTTTTCTGCAAAGTATTTATTGATATTAGTATTCATACATTTTGCCTTTGGGATTTTCATGTGAGTATTTATATGTAGTGAAGTGTGCTCTAAGTCACAAAGTTGTATAGCTGGAGGTTATATAGACCCTCTGTGTGTATATTCCTGGGGAAATCGCCATTCATCGATGGCGCAATGTGTTATTGGCCTGCAGCCAATATCAGGATGATTTACCGCAGAAGCGTCGCCCGGTGGTTATTGCTTTCTGGTATAAACGCACAAGCGGCTTCGTTATTTATATGTTGAATAGAACGCGTATATGAGGAGATTATATATGTTTATACCCTTGAAGATTTTTTATTTCTCAAACTATTATAAATACTTACCACCAAACTTTTTTATTTTTATTATTTTCTGCTTTTATTATTTTCATTTCTAAACAAAATAAATTTTATTACCTCGACAATTCGCGCTGAAGATGGTGCACCCTCGCGCGGGCACGTTCAGCTTCGGCTGTTGCCTCTCGTACTCGAGATTCGGCCTCCATCCGCAGTCGACGTTCTCGCTCCACATCTCGCTGCGTCGCCTCCCTCTGTAACAATTCAATACAGTTCTATGTAGTAATCATTGAATGAAAAAATAAAAGACAAAACAAGGACTACAATGAAACAACCACAACAAAAAAAAGAAAAAAGAAGAAATAAATGGAAGAAAAACAAGAATGTGAAGAGGTGAATGATATGGTGAGAGCTGAGTCGATGAAGTTAAAACAAAGCACCATGATCCTTTTCGTTTAGAATTATTCATGAATTTAAATCGAAGTGTTGCACGCTCCAATGGTTAAACATCACCCTCTTTGTGTATCACGCGTTGAAAGTGGCGGACATTTCCTCATTCTCTTACTCTTCTCATTTTACTCTTTCACCTTTTTCTTTTTTTCTTTTTTCTTTTTTCGACTTGTTATCCATCGTTGTGTCATTCACTTTTATCCTCTTTAACATATACATTGATGCTTGTCAATAATTGCATTGTTGTAACATGACGGAAGTAGCAATTTACATGAGTCGAATCAATTAGCCAATGAGCAGTGAATCGTATACTTTGATATTGATGATTAATTGTGAACTTGTGAATTATCTTCTACAGCTATTTTTCCTTCTATAGTTAACTACTGATTAATAACTAAACAAAAAATATACAAGATTCCGATGGGGATTCAATCATAAAATAGAATTATGAGATATAACAGAATCTCATAAATTAGACGACAATTTACCTAGATAAATAATCCGAATCGTTTTCTTCTTGATTTAATTTTTCTAAAGTGCAAACGTCGCACATACTATCACATAAAAGCGTATTGGCTTATACTGTGAATAAGAGCTATACGCAAGTGAAAGATGGTGGTTGATATCAAGGAAAGCACAATCTGGTAAAGGCTAACCCACCAACACCACCACCAACATCAATGTGGCCTGAGTAGGGTTTAAGAAATGGTCGAATGGATTTATGGAAGCTTTAAATCTCTCTCATACCTTTATATCAACTCTCCCTCTACCCTCTTTATATATACTTATACTTACATATCCGCCATTACATTGCGCGCATTTATTGCAATTTCTCGTGTTAAATGGGGGGAAAAAAAAAGAAGAATGAAAAAGAACAAGATTGTGATTTTAGTCCTTGGGAATTGTTGGGATAAAATTTTTATCGGAGTTTTGTAGGAAACATGGTGAGTTGAAGTGCCCTGTCATCAAACCATTCTCTTTTCTTTCTCAGTGTGACGATTGATATTTATAACGGACGTGACATGACCATCAATCGTAATGCTGTCGGATGTGCCATGGTATCTCACATGCATATCGATAACTCTCACTGTATATGTGTACATTTATGAATGTATATGTGCATCTATATGAAAGTGATCTCTCTTGATTGGTTCTCTAGCTGTGCGTCTGTTCTTTCTCTATCCCATTCTGGCTATCAACCGTGCGAATGGGGTCGTTCACGTGGGACGACACCATCTCCAAGCACATTTGTGCCTTCGTATAGTATTATCGTTGTGTGCTCTCTTTAATTATGCGTGTGCTTGGTCGATCGGATGGCAATTACCCGAGCATCGTTTTGAGGAGATTGCTTGCTAAAAGGAAATAGAAATAAAGACAAAACGATTGAGTGGAAGTGAGAGACAAAATTGTACGTTGCACCCTAGACTATTTTATCTGATCACAGCGGGTGATTTTCATCGGTTCTATAGTTGCGACTATATTGGCAATTTCACTTTGTATATATAGTAATATCAATTCGTATATTTAGTTTAACGTGAAATTGTGTTTTGCTTAAAAAACTTTGGATGCCCTGAGAAAATGATAATTAACACTGGTAACATTGTATACATTATAGGCAGGCTTTTTATCGCTTCATCAGTGATAGAGTGATATAATGATAATGGGTGTTGAAATTGTTTTGTAAAGTTGGCAATGCAAATTGACAAATTTATTTCATGTTATTATCATTTTTAATTCGTAAAGAAATTATGAAGATAAATTTTGTTCTTAGTGCAAAACTGTTTCACTTTTCACAGATTCATCTTGTCTGCAATTATATTAATTTAGAATTCCATTCATGATACTGAGCTACGTATGATCGGAAGATGTTCTGTTTGAATACAGTCTGTGAATGTGGTCTGTGACAAAGGGGATTAGTGACATTTATTATTTATTCAACCCTTATCAGCACAGTATATTTGAAACATAAAGGCGCAGTAAAGTCTCGAGGATTTACCATATAGAAATATGTAAAATGAGTGATTAACCACCTGGAATGATTCAAAATTATATCTCAAAGCTTTATTCTCTAATACTATATTAAAGTGTGAGGAAACATTAAATTCAGTTTATATATATTCTTGATTATATTATATTTTTGTTAATTATTGCATTTTAATATTTTTCTTGAAAAATTCTGGAGTTTATATTTGTCCAATATAAAACTCATTTGAAATTTGAAGTTATTCAAATGTTTGTTTATCGCAGTTGTGATTGTGTGTTGCAGTTAAAAAAAACGAGTTAAAGGAATTTGTTACTTTTTTTTTCGCATTGAAATATGAGAATTCTACGGTAATAACATTCAATTTCATCATGTACTTTCAAATACTCATCTGTAGATGGAATTTCATTACCATTCCAGTATATTGTACACCTATCCGTTTGCATCCAATATGAGGCACTCGATCTCAACAATAGAATAAAAAATTTGAGCTATCATATTTCATTATTTTTTCGTTTCTAAATTGAAAATGGCATACCAATTACTATATCTCCCACATAAAGTTTACAACATACACATATATCTTCTTGAATGTTAAGATTAAATATTTGCAAAGTACCGGAGCGAATCATCCACTTGTTAAAATTTTTTATTAGTTACACATCAACGAAATCAAATGGACAAAATGCATTTATCATACATGCATGAACACGTCTGTATATAGAAGTGTATATATAACATAGATATATATATATATATATATACAAATCGTAATGACTCATTTGATACGCCAGGACTTTTGTATTCAACATTGCAGTTAGCATATATGTATATGGATACACTGAAACGCGTTACATATCAGTATATGTAGTTATTCTATGCATCTGTAAATGTCACTGTGACCAATGTGTACAATATATATATACATATCAATATACGCAGGTGTATATATATATATATATACGTATCGCTTCGCTCTCGATCGTATATGCAATCGCTACGTGCATTATGGGTCTCGTTGGTTTATTGCCACAGCTGCGGTTCCGAGTTTTGACGAGGTAGCATGGCAGTATATATATATATATATATAACCATACATACATATATATGTATATGGGTTTCAACGGTGAGCCGTTGGTTGTCGGTTTAAAACCACCCTCTATAGTCTGTATACTATATGGGGTACTTTGATGCTACACCACATACGCAATTTATAACCACATATAACGCAACTATACAAATTTTCATCAAAAATATATTTTTTTTCTTCTTCTATGAAATATTGGAAAAATAATAAAATTGTGTGACTGACATGTCTGAGGGGAAATTCAATTTTTATATATTGATATATGTACATGAATATATATAACGGTGCAGATAAATTTTTGAATAAGTTCTCGATGTCTTCTCAACCAATTATTTTTGGGAATAAATTAGAAGTAGAAATATGTTGATATCACTATGTGAAACATGATTTCACATAATTTTTTCACATCGACTACTGAATATACTGTCGAGTTTTCTCTGTTAATTATTGGACTGAATTAAAAAAAATTAAGTAAGTGTACAATGATGATTTTTTATCGAGTAGTTAGTTATTTCAATAGTTCTTAAATTTAGAATTGAAATATGTTACTTTAATTTTTTTTTTTGTTTTTGGGTATATGAGAATATAATAGTGATTTGAGTCAAAATTATCAGCTGTATTTTATGATAAGTTAATATTAGTCAGGTAAGTAGTAGTTCAGTAATTATTCAGATTAATCTAGAACTATTTGAACGAGGTAAGTTCTCTTAGTTCACAAGAAACTTCGTACTTGATTTGTATCCTTTGGAATAAGTTGAACGTTATTCTGATTGGAGATTATTTATACACGTTTTTTTTTTTTTTGTCGTTTTTGGACTAAATATAGATTAAATGCATAAATGTTCATTCAAGTTAGAATTGATATAGTTAATACTAATCCAAAAATCAAATATGAATATTCTACAGTAGAATTATTGTCACACTTGAATTAAATATTCATTATTTTATTTTGAAAACCTTTTTTTTTTTATTTCACTTTATAAACTGGAATTGCGTTGAATAAAAATTTATTAGATTTGATTTGAATCTTTTTTTTTATTTCTTGGGTGTGTGAATTAAGTATAGTGAATGCTTCATTCAGAGCCATGAAGAAAAAAAATCTACGACACCCTGTTTCTTTTCTCTCTATGGTTTCCTTTGTGAATGGCTGTGGCGATGAATCGTCGTTACATATACACCGTTATACGATTGTGTGGGCGAAATCGTGACTTTGATTTCTTCGCCTTCTCTCTTTAATTGCCTTCACTAGTATAGATGTGCTTCATACAATGCGGATACAATTACCATATTATAAAAATAAAAATAAATAACATATCTCAAGACGAAGAGATATTTTGGTCAATCAAAACTATTTGTTGTATGGTGATAAAACATCATGTTTAATTCACCAAATTAATTTTGTTCAGTATTGATATGTAATTTGATTTATGACATTTATTGATAGGAGAAATTGTTGTATGTAAAATTTCACAGCAATTGTCTATGACATTGTTGGAAAATTAACTTTTGAAATTATGTGAGATTTCGTCTCCATATGTTGATGAGCAATTTTTCAAATTAATTGCATAGAATAACAGTTTATTTCAATTGCGAGATGACTTGGGGAGTTTGGTATTTTTTTTTTTGTTTTTTTTTTCGAAAATTAACAAAAACCAATTGAATTTGACACCATTAAGGTTTATCGTTCTTTAATTGAGCATCAAATTTTTTGCCTGACTGTTCTCTGTTCGGCTGTGACGGAAACAATCAATATTCAAAAGTATGAATAGAAAAGTGAAATTTTTTCTTTGAAAAAATTAATAAAATATTTCCTTCTTGATTTACTACTCGTATGAAACAATGACTTTTATATCTGAAATTGAGAGAGAAGTTACCACTGGTTTTTTTAACTAAAACTAAATGGAATAACTTTTAAAACTATTTTATTATCGGATCAATGAATATTTACAATACGAGTCATTCAATTAATTATCATGAATATTTGTGGGAAAAGAGTGAAAAAATTATATCTAATTGAAAAATGCAAGATAATTTTTGTCCTTTGTAATATCCAGTATTCCTATATTCCAAAATTAATAGAAAAAATATAATCTTCCGATATTTATCTCATTGAGAATTGTGAAAATTAATTAAATGTTCAATTGAAAACGATAAAATAAAAAATCGACATAAAGTCGACTTGTAAAATTTCCAATTAGTAACAATTGATTTATGAGTTCAATAATGACGATGAATAATATTAATTAATCAAACCGCAACCTGGTCAATCTATAATTATATCAATATTTAATTTATGAATAGATCTCTTGTTTTGTTTTGATATTTCATTGTCATTGTCATAGACATATGAAAAGCTGGCGCATGTTTGAAAGAGAGTTGGAATACATATAAACTCACCCTGCTCAGTTTAGTGAGGTTGGCGCCCATGAGACGATGAGTTTTTGATGCGTGGACGGTCCGGGGGGTTGACTCGATGCCGGGACATCCCCGTTCCGATGTCGCGGAGGGTGAAACCCCTCCGCCTTCTGCTCCACCCCAACGACGCACACGAGCGGCCACCCTGCCTAATACTGTCTGACCTCACTAGTAGCTTGGTTGAATGTTGTTTAATTCAACTCTCTTGTATTCTGTGTTCGCGTGTAGAATTTTTTTTTTTGGGCCCTCAAAATAATACCCAACACACATACGCACATTCACTCACACGTATACACACACGTACACATGCACATTCACAAAACAGTCGTTCTCTTTCACTGATTTCTGTCTCTGTTGCTTTTGTTGAACAATCCCATGAGATTAAAATTTTGCACGACAGATGCTACAAAATTTATACGAATTTGTCCGCGAAAATTACAATAAAAAAATTATGGAAAATATTTTTATATTATTATTAAGACACTCCACTTAGTTGGCTAATTCAATGTTCCTGTTTGTATTTCATATGTTCTAGTTTCTCTTTTCGTTAATTAAGTGAAACTTGATCGTATTTGAGGTAGTTTTTCGTCTATTTTATCATCACTTTTGTATGTGTGTGATGCACAAATAAGATGTAACTATCGCTGAAATTGTGAACGCGATACGGAGAATAAAATGGGATATAGATATTTAAGGTATAGTGTGTACGCTTGTTTCGTTGGAGGGTGCTGTTTCTTTTTTTCTTTTTTTTTACGACGTCTGAGCCAGTTGTCGTTTCTCTTGCGCAGGCAAGTCACGTATAAACATCGATGCCGTTGTCGTGTCTTTGGCACTTTGGGTTATATGAATGATACTATATACAGATGCATCTGCTGGGATATATATTCTTTTTTTTTTTTTCTAAATATATTTCCATCCACCCGGAAATTGTTGTACAATCAACGTATGATTTGAAATCATTTTCGTCCATTCACTTGTCTCCATATAACCGAAAAGAAAATAAAAAATAAAAAATTTTCATGTTTATTCACTGCAATGAATAATGTGTGTTTGTATGAAAATATTATTTGTTTGTTTAATTAAATGATGTTAAAGCTTTATAACAAGAAAATAAGGTGGTTGCAGTCTTTTATTATTTTTTCTTCACAGTCTGGCAGTTTCAACGTAGGCACTGTTAGTATAAATGTTTATTATTTGCTTGTTGATCAATTATTTGTTTTTACTATTCCACTTTTGCGTTTTGGCTGTTCGAAATATTGTTCAAATGTATACAGCGACGAAGTGAAAGTGCGTCACGCGTCATGGACGCCGGCGTACTGACTGGTAGAAGCCTGCACGAACTAAGTTAAAGGGCCTCCACCCTCTCGCTTGTTCTCTTGCTCTGAGTCAGCCACCCCTCGATTATATTGTACGCGACTGCGCCGTAACAGCCCTCTCTCTTTCAACGTATATATATATATATGTATGGCTCGTGCGAGCAAGGAAGCACACATATCAGATCAGAGAGACACGTGTAGACGGAAAAGAAGAAAAATGAAAAAAGAAAAAAATTTTCACTACGACTCTCACCGTATTTTCATTTTTATTATATACATTCTCTTTTTTTTTTTTTCATTTTTCTTCATTTCTCCAACCCTTTTCAACTGCCAGATAGAGTAACGTATCACTTTCAGCAGTTTCCTATATTGCTATGGGGCTCAGACTATTCCAATAGAAAATGAGTTGAATTTCAATCATTTCCATTTTCATTGAAAATTTCCAAGTAAATGAATAACAAATCTGCGATACATTTTATTCCTCAGTTTCATTGGACACACACACATAGTTTTTTTTTCATCACGAAACTTGTCAGTGAAGTGTAGAGTTCGTTACATTATCGATTTTTCTCAATAGCATGATCATTTTCTAATGTCATTAATTAATATTCTCATGAATATATATTTAAAATCAACCTTGTATAATTTTTTGCTCGACTATTTTTGTTCAACTGTAACATAAAGTGTTCAGGTCAAAATGTTATTTTGCAAATATGAAATATGAATAAATTTTTTTTTTCCTAATTACGATGCAAACCTTGATACGTTATTTGAAATTAAAATATTTCCAATACGAGTCTTCCGATCAGAATATAAAAATAGGAAGAAAATAATTGATGATCATATATACATGGAAAATAAATATTGTAAAATTCTATCCATATATTTAGCGAATATTTTGATCCTGAAACCCCATTACTAAGAATATGATATTCAAAAGCACTTTTGTTTTGTTTCTTTTTTTTTCATTTCAACAGTTTTCCATATTACTACGTGGGTTTAATACAATATATATATTTCAACGCACATACGAACATGTGCGGACGCTCAATGATGACTACGATCCTCGACGTAATCTCATTCTCTCTGTACAAGTGCCAACATCGAATAAATTCATAACCGTTGCCTATACGATTTGGTGGGTGGAATGTGTATATACACATATATATATATATTTATTATATATACTACATCGCGCGTTATATAGCTAATCCGCTTTACGGGCTTTTCCGAAACTGATTAGGGTCGCGTTAACGCGAGAAAGGGTGCGATGGCCGCATGCCGGAAGCGCGGACGGGAGAGAAGCGACTATATATATATATATATATATATGTATATGGAGGTAGAATTCACGTTGCGAGAATTTCCCTAAGCGGATTGTTCGCTTCGAACGAGTATACCCTTCCTATATTTACCATTAGGGCTTGCGGAAATTCGTTCCGCCTTGGGCTTGGGCTTTTCACCTCTTGCCTCTTACCCACCACCACCACCATCACCATCATCATCATATACCCAGTGTCTACCTCAAACACTCGCACACTCTCTGTAACTCTTCTTTCTTTTGGGTATAGTATATACTGGATTTATCCGTCGCCAACTAAGCTTTTTTCGAGCACTTTATATATCATTTTCTATCCCTAATATATATACTCGAATATGTATATATATATATATATATATTAGGATGATGGGGGTTTTCCGATGGGAAGTTACAGGACCGTGGGACAAAATCAACCATGGTTTTATGGATTTTTAAATGCTGTGCACAATTGTGAATTAAATTGTGTAACGAAATGAAGAAAAAAAAAGGGCGAGAATGAAATTATAATTTTTGGGACTAAAATTTTTTGTTATTCTTCAATTTGATTTCTTGAAATTTATTTTCTAATCTATTTGGAGAATATTAGCAATGTATATGTATTTTTTGACAGGATAAAAATGGTATTTTTTCATTTTTTTTTGATGATCGATATAGTTTCTGGTGCAAAATGAATGGACTTGGAAATTTAGACAAAATTAAATGTTGCATTTTTGGGGTAAGTCACATGCAAAGTGTCTTCAAATGTTTCTTCGATTACATCAGTCAGGACACGATACGGAATATGTAAAATTGTCGCATATATCTTTCTGTTCAGTATGGAATCATGTGGAAATAGTTTCTTTCTGTTATAGTTCTTAGGAGAAATATGGACTAAAAATATCCAACTTTAACTTTGAAACTTCACTTGGTTTGTATATGAATGTGACAGTGGAAATTTATATGTGAGCTCATGAACTTAAATTTTCTATGAAATTTAATAATACTATCTTATGCAATGTCATTCAATTTTTTTTTTTTTCTTTTTTACCTTCTGATATTATTTTTTATTTTCAGATCTTGAAAGTTTTTCACTTGACTGCCCTTGACACAAGTACATACTTTATTGTTCCGTATATATATATATATATATATATATATATATATATATATATATATATATATATAGATTACAGTCAGAAAGCGAAGCAACAAACGTCACGTTTATTGGAAATGTGTACATGGCCTCTGTTGTATATACAAAAGATTCGGTATAGACGCGTATAAACAAGTCTGTCAATATTTTTCTGGCGAAAAAAAAAAAAAAAATGTCTGCGTATCGTTAAATTGAATGTGAGGGCTGACGTGTGTGAGCGTCAAAGGGAATACTGCGTGATGAAGGTTTGATGAACTAGGAAAAGGAAGGATATGGCGTAAATTTCCGATTCATCTGAAGAAAAAATATCGGATATAAAAAAAAAACAAAAAACAAATCATAAAAACATTATTGTGATTCAAGTTTGAATGTTATTGTTATGAAAACTGACTTGATTAAAAATCATTAATATTCAATCACAACGAAATAGATTTAAATAAAAAAAATACAACTCATTCAGAATTAATTTTCACATAAAACCAATCAATAATTATTATAAATTAAAATCAATCAATCAAAATGTATTTATATATATTATATACACTTTGAATCAAATTAAAAGTTCATCACACGTAATAAAAATGATTTTTATTTCACCTCGAGATGACAAAAGTATATATATATATATATATACAATTGGAGATGTGGTAGTATATAGTTGGTAAAATTCGTCGAATAAAAAGGGGTAGATGTTTCGTGGAATACGTTTAGGGCCTACTTCAGTTGTTTTCCTCTTTTTTTTTTATATATATATATATATATATACGCCGTCATGTATATATATATATATATGTGTGCGCGTGTGTGGGATATTTTTGTTTCCACCCTGCCATTAATGGTCATTAATTAGAGAGACTATACCACCCACCATTGCATTACAGTTAACCGCACTGCAAAAAAGAAAAAAATTTTTAGGGGTTGAAACATGGTCGTGTATGTTTGGTAACTTGATTCACGTGAATTTTCGCCTGTATTTGTATATGAATATTCCCGATTTAGTTAGCTGACTGAAAATGGTATGGTTGTATAGTACCAATATACATATAAAATTGGGAAGAGCAACGAGAGGATGCAAGGGGTGTGGAATGGACGGTGGTGGCTCTTTCTCCCGCATGTTGCGAGAGCAAGCTTTAATTTATTGAAAGCTCCACGTTTCGACCGGTCTCATCCGCGCGCATAGGAAACGGAAACACTACGATAAGCCATCGACGGGCATTGATAAATGCATTTCAATTTACGTAGTTTTTCATTTATTTTTTCATTTATCATTGAATTTTTTTTTTTTATCATTTTTTGTGTCGCTTCATTATCGAAATCCGTTTGTAAAATATTTCTTTTTTGTTTTTTTGCACAATAAAAAAGAGTTTTGCAAGTTTGCTCAACATGTAGACAGTGGAAGATAAGGGGATTTAGTGAATACTAAATGAACTTTTGAATTGAGAATTGAGTTGTCAAAGCAAAGAAATCAACGCAGTGTCGTATTTTTTCAACTCAACATATAGATCTACTTAGAATAAAGATAGTTACCTGATAATTTGTCGTGTAAAATAAATAATTGCTTTAGAATACATAATGAACAAATATTATTGACAAAAACTATAACGTATAAAACTTTATCATTGAAATGTCTGAGACTTGAAAAAAAGGCAACTGAGAATTAATTCGGTAAAATAAGCCAATCAATTCTCTTCAGTATAACTAAATATAACTTTTACTACATTTCCCACAGTCACTTTTTACCACGAACAAAGATAATAAGAATCCCATTGTGCATGAACTTTTTCACATAAGATGGGTATATGATCTGACATGATATAACTGGCAGATGGGTGTAAAAGCTTAGGCAGAAGTGCAAAGTTATGTACACCTATTTCCAGACATCCACACAGACAGACATTAATGCCATGGCTATTCGTATATACGTATACAATAATGCAATAGTGTATACTGTAATAGCTCGACGGTCGAATCGTTATCCCATTAGGATTCATCCCCCATCTGTTGTAGTGATTAAAACCGAGCTGTTTCACGCGACACCCAGCTCAGTGTATATGTATACATATATAATATATCATTGATGCCCCGCAAATATTCAATTCAAATATATTAAATGGTATTTAATGTCTGCAGGGAAAAAAAAATCTCACCCGAACAAATTTTTGTCTGTCAGACATTCCGCACGTTTCAATGTTATTGCGTTGAGTTTGTCCAATAAAAGATATTTCCGCTACAGCAGTGCTTGGAAAATGGTTATCGTGTCTGCAGATTACAATGAGTGTATGTATATGTGTATAAAAAAAACAAAGTATGAGGGGAAAAAAAAAAGAAAAATGTAGAATAAAAAGTAAAATAAAATAAAACGGTGCAAGCAAGCGGTGAAATTTCCTCGGGACGATTATTACACACGGGTCGTATATCGAAAACTCGTCGTTGGTGTGAAATAAAAGTATAAAATAGCTCTGTGGCAAAGGGATGAACGTATAAAGGGTGGTTGTTTATGTTGAACTGATCGATATACAGGCGCTATGGGAACAAACATATATATATATATGTTGTTGGATGGGACGATGATGAATTTTTGAATGTTTATCTATGTCTTATGGTAAATATACCTGGAAAAAAATGTTTTGGATAGAGGAACTAATATTATTTTATTATTATTTCATGTACTGGAGCAGTGTTCGTATTTAAAAATCGTTAATTCTGAATAGAAATTAATATATTTAATTCCAAACATACTTTATATTAAGTAAACGAAAAAAAAAAATGATTTGCATTTGAATTTAAAAAATCAAAAGTAAATGACCCCCTCTCTAGTGAGCATATATTATAATAGAACAAAGTAATTCATTTGGAATACTAATTTCGCTTTTAAATGTCTATTGAACAGATATAATTTAATTATAGTTGATAAATAAATATACCTTTATTTATCTCTATTCCGAATTGCACTTATTATTATTGAATTGACCCATTTTTTTGTTTATCTTTTGTTCTATCACATCTTGTTGATCAAACTTTGATGTGGAATTTCGTATATATTTGACTGTTTAGATACGGTGTTTAATTTAATTTTGTTCAACTATAAGTATCATTTTTTAACTGTTTTCACTCTCTATACAATTGGAACAATATATTCAAATAATTGCCAATAATATTTCCAAATTGAATAGTGCAATTATAATATCAACAAAAACAAAGTACAAGTGAATAATCACTGGAGGGGACATTTACCACAATCAGTATTAACTCGAATACAAAAATATAATCTCGCTCACAACATTCATTCAATATTCACAATTTTGCTGCGGATATTATATATTGAATATATAATTATAGAAATTCGAATGCAGCACAGGACTTTCTATTCATTCATTGTTAATCCTACATACCTGATAGTTTTCAATATAAATACATGATTTGTATATATGTATAATTTTTGATGAAAAATATTATTTCGGGTTTTATACATATTGCCCAAACAGCAAAAAAATACAAATAATTGATAATTAAAAATATGTATTGATTTATTCCGTTGCAGAAAAAAATTCGTTCATATTAAATGTCAACTACCCACGGCAGATTTTATTCAACTCTATACAATTCATCATTGTAATAAAAAATCATTATTCATTTAATTTCAACTGCCACAATTGTTATCAATAAAATTTCATGGATTTGATTCAAATCTTTTTTTTCTCCCTCTGTATGGGGAAATAGGTTCGATATATCCAAAGTCTGGACTATACAAGGGCGGGTAGACAACGCGACCCTATCGTTCATCTTTGACGCCTTCGAATTTGCTTTTGGTCTCCTCTCGCGGGATAGTCGTGTCGAGAGTGGAAGCCGTTTATATATATATGTATAAAGACCTTCAGAAGGTTCACAATAAATTCTCGTTTTCGGATTTCGCATTTGGTCGTGAGGTTATATGCACATACACTAAAAACTGTTGATCGATGCGTCGCCCTATGGACTCTCCGCAGTTTTTCCACTCTTACACAAACACTATCTTCATATAGTATATACATATCGGAAGAGGAAATTTAAACGCAAATGCCTTTACCCTCAACGCGACCGTTCGTCGTAGATCAAAGTTTATATTGGGGATTTTCTTTTCTTTTTTTTCTTGATTTAAAGAGTCTATATTTTTTTTCCTCCCTTACTTCCCATCGTTTTTTTTTTTTTTTCCGTCGTTTTCTCCAGAAGAAAATTCACGTAAGGCTGCATTCTGCTGTACATGCAATAGAGCGTGTCTAGACGGTGGAAAAAGAGATATATTTATATATAGTTACTATCGTTGCTGAAGACATATATAAGAGTCATGTACATCAACATTTTGTATTTACATATGTCTATGTATACATGTGTATATAATATTCCTGGCTCGATAATAATAAAGGCAATCTGCCAAAATATTTCGACCACCTACAGTACTGCATTTTTTTTTTTTTTTTTTCACCTCACTTCACGATGCTGACAAACATTTAAATACCAATGTTTGTTATATTCTGACTTTTAGTTGTAATTGGCTAAAGCAATTACTAAAATTGTGTGAATAATTTTATGATTATCTAAAAAATTTATTCATTATTATTCATCATTATTGTATTTGTATAATTATTCATATCGAGTATGGGTGTATTTTTTGTGAGATTAATATTATTTTTAAGTCCAAAAATGCTGAGTATAATAGTGTATAAATTGGATACACTTTGATGTTTACCTCAAAATGCAGCTAATAAATCTCAATTTCTTTAATCATGCTTCGTTTGTGGTTTAATGAAATGACATCCCTATTTTTGTATCGTATTCAATAAAATTCATGGATTCATGAGTATTCCAGTCGCTCCCTACTCATTTTCATTCAATTAGAAATCAATCATTGGATAGCGAGGTGTGCTATTCACACTGTGTTAAAAAGTTAGACGATGTTCGAATTCACGAGTTGACTAGTGGAAATGTTATGGCAGAATTGAGACAAATTTGAGGGTAAGTCGAGGCACTGGGTAGGCCAAACACTGTGGATACTGGCTAAAATGGTATACTTCATTCCCCTTGATTCTTTTTTTACTATGGTTGAGTCAACATATTCAGAGTTCTGCATTTCTGTATTGGACATCCATCTTTTCATTCAATATTTTCAATTGTATAATTACTTGAGCATTAGATACTAATTCGTTTCTTTCGATCCGAAAATGCTTAATCAACTTGTAATTATTCATTAGAAAATTAAAAATCATACTAATATCATTCTATCATTGTGTACTTATTATTTTATTAATATGGTTGTTAAAATTATCATTCTTTGGTGATTTTACTTAATCATTCGTTGAGGCTAAAGTATTGTTTATTTAATCTACAAAATATGCCACTACTTTTTTTTATAACTTTATATTTTATTATTATACTTTATAGCTATAATTTAGAATCATGCAGTGTTAGATTGATGATTAAACTATTGTGTTATTGTCATGGAGTTGTGGATTGCCAATCACGAAGTTTTCATCTATACAATTTTTTTATTTATATTAAGAAAGAGTTTGTGACATAATTGGAATTTTGATTTGAAATATTATATGAGATGGAATTTTTCCAGAGATATCTGTCTGTAACTCTAATATATACGTATATACACCTGTATACAGTGATGTAAATTCCTTTGGTGTAACATTAGTCATCATCACTGAGGCATTTTCTGTGAGAGAAGCTCACCAGAAATTTCAAGTCGTGGCGCGCACAGAAAAACCCCTCTTCTCTTGTATATACTTGAAATCGTTTCAGGTTTGTACGCGCTGTACATTGGTGAAAACTTTTTCACAACTAAAATTGAAAATATCATGATGACGGGAGTGAGAGCGAGAGGACGAATAAGTGAGAAGAGGAGCAATAGAGAATTCGTGGGATGAAAAAAAAAAATTTTTTTTATTGGATGAAATAAAAAAAAAATAAATTCTGAGAACAAAGAGAAAGAGTAAATTCCCACAAAGGGTTCTAGTGACTCGCGAATAGAATAAAATTCTTTTGGGGATGGGGAATAAAAAATTGTTTCTCACTTTTTCGCTATAGCGATCGTGACTTTACATATATATATATAAAGTAGGCTGATTAATCAGAAGCCTCGACTGAAAAAGTTTTACGCGAAAAGCGAAAGCACTATAGGATAATATTTCACGAGAGTCCCGAACTTTTTTTTTTTGTTTTTTTTTCTGTCGTTGGGTGGCAAACAAAATGTTAATTAACCGTTGGACACGGGCACCAACACCTCGACATCCGGTATAAAAACCCAGTGAAAAATTTCTTCATTATAAGTTTGCTGAAGATTTTAACGACGCAAGAAAGGACGAGTATATATTATCATATCCCTTCTATTCCATGTTCGTTTTTTTTTTTTCTCTATATAAGCATTGTCCTTCTTATAAAAGAATGGACGTGCAAAAGCTCACATTTCCATCTCCTCTATATATACGTTCATCTGTCTTCAACTACTTTCATCATATTCCTGCACGAATGCGTCTTGATAGAAATAATTAAAGTTTCATTTTTATAACGCCTATATTAGTGATGTTTGAAAATAGAAAACGAAGAAAAAAAAAAATCTTTTGAAGCATCCAATGATATCAGATTGTACTTTGGGTTATAGCCAAGTATAGTCGGGATGGCGCCAGCAAACAGTAGAAACTATTACAGTGAAAATAAAAGTGAAATAAAAATGAAATGAAAATATTCATTTCTGATATTCTTTAGAGAATTTTCTTGAGTACAGGATTACATATATACGATTCGTATCAAAACGAATGTACAATATTTTTCCAGATGTTGAAATATATTGATGAATTTAATTGCCAAGCTAATATCATAATTTAAAGTGAAGTAAACAGTGATTTTGATTTAATTTGTAATTTCTTGTTTCAATTCGTCTCAATTTTTTTTTTTTATCTGAAATATATATTTGGCATTGATTGAAATCTGAAAATGTTCTTGATTTTAAATCACTCCATCTTCAAATTCACGAATTTGATATAATTAAATAGATTTTGATTGAATTAAAATTTGATGAATTCGCTTCGCACACTGCCAAAGTGACATAACATTCATAAATAATATTTCTTCAATAATTATTATTGATTGTTTCTAGGTGAGAACGTAATTATATAAATCAAATATTGAGCCTTGAATTTGATTCAAGGCAATTAGTGATCAAAGTATTATCTAAAATTGAATAAAAATTATAATTTTTTGGTTCAAATCTTTTTTTTTCTTCTCAGTTTATTCAGACGAACTGGGACCTGATAAAATATTTCTACTTTCCTTATTAGGTCCCCTGTTCACTTCAATTCCACACTCGGGACACATTATACTCTTCTGCGTTGGTAAAACGATGGAATTGTCATCTCCGTCATGGGTGAGATGATCATGGTCGTGGTGGTCGTTTCTGTGATGGTTTTCTCTTTCTATCCTTCATCGACATGTTCAAACGCGTCTTTCCGGATCGTGCCATTCAATTAAGTTTATCTCTCAGGCATTTTAGGGCAACACGAATATATATATATATATATTTATATCGGTGTCGTCATCAGCTCCGCCACCAAAAGTATAAGGGTGTCCACCCTATATATTTCTTTTTTTTTTTCTCGGTCAAACCCTCTCACTACGCGTATATATAAATTGTTAGAAGACTTATCTACTAACATCGATCTTAGGATTTTGTCTTTTGCGTCGATATCGTTACACCCACATGTATATATGGACACATGGGCTCGGTTATATGTGGAAATGGACGAAGAGATAAAAACACACCGGTGATAATGCATATGGTTAGTATAGTAGAACGAGAGGAAATAAAAAAAAAAAAAAAAAAAACGAATAGCTTAGAGTTATTGTTTGGATAACGGTTAATGATGAAACAATCAAATGCTGCAATAAATTTTAATGGTCGTTTCTTTTTGTTTCAATCAGAATTTTTCTTCAGGTGCTTTTTTCCTTTTTTTTTTTTTTTTACTTATTATCTTGTAATTACGATAAGGAAAGTATTGAAATTGTCTTGAGAGTTTTGAGAATGAAAATTGTGGCTTATCTTCATGTTTCTTGTTATTTATTTATTTATTTTTTTCTCGAATTGATAAGGAAATGATGAAAACATGTATTCGCTTGAATATCACGCAAATATAACGACAGACTTTAAATTTGACCGCATGTTATATTGTGTGTTGAGAGTTCCAGTTGAATTAAATTTGTTCTTATTTAATACGTTTTGTCAATCAATTACTTAATGTGATGCTTGTTTTGTTCTTTTTTTTTTCCAAACACGCAACACAGATGTAATATTGAATGCACAATTATTGTGTTAGAGTTTTAACGTGGATATTCTTATACAGAATTTCAAGTTGTTTACATTAACCCTCGTCAGTACATTGCAAGTGAAATTGTGTTACTGAATGTGTAATTCTTTATTTAAAGTATTGTAGACACTTTGACACATTTCCAAGTGTTTACCGTTACTTTTGTTTTATATGGAAAATATTACACTGCGAATGTGTGAAAAGCGTATACAATGCTTCAGATATGAAACTATACACATTTGGATTTACAATGTACATTATATTTTTGTAACATACAAGCAATGTATAGAGTCTGACACCTATTGGATGGAAAATATATTTCATAAATACGGGATGAGAGTTATTCTTGTAATCATTTGTTAACGATTACATTTGTAAAATATATAATATCATTTTGCAAAAACAAAATGATATTATATATTTTAAATTTGAATGAAATTTTAACATCGAAGATCATATTTAATTTCATATGTATTAAAAATAAAACAATTCTTCTAGATTCTATTATGCTACTCTATACAATTTTCTATATTCTATGTCAGGAACATTTTATTATTGAATATACATCGTAATATTGATTTGAGTTTATTATTTCCAAGCTCATTATGGGTTTAGGTGAAATGTTCATATTTATTATCGTTGAAATTCACTATGATCCTTTTTTTTTTATCTCAGTTTTCAGTTCAGAATGTACCCGAGAAACTACTGTTATGTCAATGATAAAAGAAAAACATGTCCAAGAACTTGTCTGCCTGTCCTCTTCAATTGTGTTAAAAAAAAAATAAACCACGTACGGAACGATCGAAAGTTTTGGATTTTTATGTATTTCTAATTTGAATGAAAGTGGCAATAAAGAAACATTATATATATATATATATTTATATCTGGAATCTAGCCAGCAGATTATTCGCAAGTAGCATATGATAGCATTTGTAAATATTGCAATTTAATTTCAAACTGAATACTGTGTGATAGAAATAAGCAAAAAAAAAAAAAAAATAACTCAGTTAACAATTTTTCTATATGATAAAATAAATTTAATTCATATAAAATAAATAGATTCTTTTTCAGTTGTGGGTTAATGGAGAACATATTGCCCACACAAACTGCGAAAAGTTGCGGTCGTTTCCGAATTGAAATGGGCCACGACATTTATGCACGTTTGAAAAACATATACTTATATACATTCATCGTGTAGAATGGGGGAGAAAATGTTTTTCCCCTGACATCATGTGGGAGTTTTGGACTAATGTTGCCGGAAGTCATGTGGTGTAGACCGAGACGAGAGAAAAATTGTCGTACGCCGTCTGTGAGCATTGATGCAAAAGTAGTTATACACAGAAACTCTGCTTCTGGCATATATGTGAATGTGTATATTCCATTATAGAATAAAGTGAGTTATGGAATATTGTGAGTGTAATAATGTAGAGAAATTACCTCAAACACTTTTTTCCAACGATTAATAATCCATTTTTTGTATATTCACACTACTTTTTGTTTATTTATTTTTCTGCAGTTTTATCAAATTCTTCGCTGATTATAAACAAACAAAAAAAAATAAATTAAATATATACATATATGTAAATAAATTTCTCTTTCAAGGACGAATCAGTTCCGCGAGAATATTGATCACGGAATTGTCATGATGGTTGGTATATAGGAATAATAAATTTGGCCGTGCCGGGTGCGATAACGACGTGCGCGACGAACGCGACCGATTGTGGGTGCGCCCGCGTATACGACGAATAATCCGGACGATACGCTCGGTATAGGGGATGTATATATATATATATATATATATATATATATATATATATACTTAGATCTATGTATGCGTTTGTGAATGTGTGTGTTTGAATAATCTCTTGGATTCCGCGTAGGCGAGTAAATCAGTTGCGATTGCGCCGGGTAGAAATGCACACACGAGAGGTCTAGAAGTGACATAACACTCGCGGGACACCACATACATTCATCCATGTATGCACACACTCACATATACATATATATATATATAGTTGAAATTATCATGAGTTGAACTCTGAAGGCATTTATATATATCAAATTAATTCTCATAAAACCGCCATCTCAGACTTTTCTTCACGCGTCATGTAGTCATTGTGATTGATTCATGAGTTTATTGACACTGCAAATACGTATTTTGTGTATTCTCTTTTGTTTCATCGATCATCGGATCATTGCAAAAAAAAAAAAAATACATACATGATTATGGATTAATTTAAATGAAAATTTCATGTTACAATGATCGGATTTCGAAGTTTTTTCAGCGAATTTTTATTTGTGATGAGAAGAGATATGATAAGTGTTTTACATAGCAAGTATATATATGTCTGTTGTCATTTTATCAATGATAAATGGAGTGATGTTATTCGTATAGTTACAATGCATGGAGAATTATGATTATTGAAATAATTGTATAAGTTCAATGAAATATTGGAGATTAATATTTTTTTATTTAACATTTCTTCAACTTATATTCGTTTGATAATAAATTTCAAGAAAGGTTCATTGTTGAGAGATTTTAATTTGTGGTATTTATAATTTCAACGTTTATCATTATTGAATTTGAGGGAAAATATAGTTACAAAAATATTTTGTATTCAAACTTCCATTAAAGGTTATTAATTGTGAACAGTAAAATATACTACTGGTAAAATTTAATCGAGACCTTTTCATACCCCCACGAAATAGGTATACCTATGTCTGATTAGAATACTCAAATTTTTCGCTAAAGATAGTAGTAGAAAAAGCATCAGGTGATTTTACAATTCAGTATTTTTACTGGTTGCATAACAACACTGCCGTGTAAATATTTATGTCGCAAAAAAGCTCAGTAATAATTGATAATAATCACAACGGTTCTTGTATTATTGTCACATAAATAACACGATACGATCTTTCATTAACACAATCACCGCAGGAATATACTTAACGCTTCTTTTTTATAGCCGAACATTTTTACTGTGCGATGTAACTCCAATACAGCAAATAATTAATATTGATAAATCAGACACTGACCTTGTTGATCTGGCGTTGTAGTTTTGTAATTGTGGCACGATCTCGTTGCCCTGCGGCTCGTTCGTTCTGTAGAATTTTTTCTAACTCGTGCACTCGTTCCTCTAAACTTTCCTGAAAAATATACAGTATATAATTATAAATTAAAAATTTCTAAACATTATTTATCATGTATTAATATTGTGAATTAATTTTCTATATTTTACAGAGCAATTTAATATTTGAAATATTTGTTGGAGACAGACATTTTCTTCCTCTTCGATACACAGATAAACAGGTATACTGAATAAATGCAGAGGTTCATCATCAGTGGAGACACTTTTTAAACAATGAAACCAACGAGAGGAAGTCTGGGTTTATGTACTTGATAGACATAAAACTGTTGTATATATATACAGAAGCAACTTAGGTCATGTTTGCACTTGAAGTTGCGCTGTTGGAAAAGGTGATTCGCGGCAACGATTAATATGAAGACCTTGTGGACTGTTGGGTTCTTGTTTAACTAGACATTCTACCCTTCTCTCTCTATCGTTTTCCTCGCGGTTATGTAGACTTTTCTTTAGTATATGTATTACGATATATATACTGTAGTAAAAAGCGTTGGAGACGTCAACGGAACAGAACCACAGCACCGGTGGATTTTCTCTTTTACTCTCCTGCTATCTCACTCTGTTAGTTTGAAATTTACTCCGCTGCAAAAGTAACTAACCCCAGGGCGCAACGAAAAATCTTGCATAATAGAAATAATTTCCCTCGAGGGTCATTCTGGTTCTTATAAACTCTACCAACAAAGAGCTTTTCTTTCCTTATCCCCCCCCCCCCCCCCCCCCCCCCTCATCATGATCAAATATTTCGATACTTGTATGCGGAAGAAATGTCGAACGGGTTATTAAGAAATAAGAATATACTTATTTAGTGAAAATGACTTCAGTTTACGGAAAAATATAATAAGTGATATGAAAATTACTACTTTTTATACATAATTTTATCAAAAATAATTTGGTACACGTTCAAAATATATTAATTACATTATAAAGATTTATTACACTATATAATTGTATCATGTGAGCGTATCCATCATCATGAATCCTAGTTCTATTGTACTATTTAAATGTTGTTGATATTTATATTTGTGCATGATTAAAGAGAATGTAATTGAGAAAATAAATCTGTCTTTTATTTATTTATAGCAACGGGGGTTATTTGTGATAAGAATAATTTTTTATCTGTTGTGGAACACGTATCAAATATTATATTATATTATCAACATTTTATTATTTCTTTTAATATATGTCAAGATGATGTGTTCCGATACTGTTGCTAATTTTTAGCTATTATTCCAATTTTTTTGCTTTATTCATTGGTTGAGATATCGGAGTACAGATAATAGTTTGATGCCATCATAAACAAAACTGGAGTGATTGATACAAAAACATCATTATTTTGCGGAATTTCATACACAAAGAAGAAAACAATGGAAGTTGGTGTACTTATCAGATTTTATTTCTCGTTATGTTAATTCATTACATGAATTTGTGTTGCACTGTAAATTCAAACTAAGCGTCATCAGTTTAATTACATTCCATGAAATTGAAGAAAAAGTTGAGAAATAAAGCACAAAATGTTGCTATGTGATATTAATTTCCTACCAGAAGAAAAAAAAAAAATCATTTTCCTGCTAGATAACTTTGTACCATTTCTATAACCTAATATATTCTGAGATATTTATTATATATGATGTTTCGAGAGAGGGTTCGATAAGTGATTACAAAATATAACACCAGAATTTGTAGTATACTTATATGACATAAAAATAATCATATATGTAGTGTTTCAGCAATCAGCACAAACCTATCAGCTTTGTGATCACATTCGAAATCTCCAATCAATCCAATACAATTCTTATAATTATTTCTCGAATTATTTTTAATGTATCGTCAATGGAATAATTATATTGAAATGAGTGGGGCTAACTAATGAGTTATACAACGTCGCTCTTTCTCTATTTTAGAACTGAGTGTTATATATGGACTCGTGTCAACGAGAGGGCTATCCCTCGACGTGCATACCGCCAACGACAAAAAAAGTATTCGCATGCAGGGTCACGTAGTCCCGATTCACCCTCACTCGGTGAAAGCACGTTTTACTACTCCTTCACCAATGGCGCGTCCACTTGCTCTCTCTTTCATCGGTTCCCTTTTGCAACACACACACACACACAAACATTGTATATATAGTGTACATACTATATACTATATACCGTACACTTGCTCCACCTCATCTGCCATCGCGGGTGGTTGTGCGTTTGTTGCCAACATGCGCCAAAAGGGTTATGCTTTTGCCACTCTCATACTCCCATACACGTCGACCTTATCCTCGTTTGCATTTTCTTCTATATATACGTATATAAACCATAAAGCATACACCTCTATACATCCCATGGGATTAGTTTTGCAACCAAGTTTTAATGTGAAAAATTCCTATATCTGCGAATATACTTCACGACCCTATTTTCTCTTTTCGATTCATCCTTTTTTTTTTACACCCTTGTGTTTTTGTTTGTTGTTTTATTATATTTCCCTTTCTCAGTCGTTAAACTTCAACTGATTTGCGTATTTATTAGGTATAGATTCTACCCGTGATGATCATCGCCAGAAAAAAAAAAAAAAAAGTTTCCAAAGTTGCTGTTTGCATTTTGAATCGTAAAAAAAAAAAGAAAAAAGAATGAAAGTATAACGTTCCCGCTTTCTCTCTAGTGGGGTATATATAATCTTCATCGGTGTTATTACAAAGCAAAATTGAACATTCCGAAAAAGTCTTTGTGGGAGTTTTAGTCTCATTATGAGTTCGAGAAGAAGTGTGTGAATACTTTATGCGAATGAAGCATGTTAAAAAGTGTATTCAATTTTATTAGCGGATGGAGAATAGCAGGGAGGTGATATGGAGGATAATTTAGGTGAGTTGGAGTCGATTGAAACTATTTAGTTTGTCGCTATTTGAATTGATTCTTCTTCTTCTGTGCATAGTTGTCCAAAGATGAAGCTCAACACTGCGAACACGAGTGTGCTAAAAATGATTTCAGGGCTGGGGTTATGTGTGGAAAATTAATAATATTTCTGAAACATTTATACTCTTATTTGTATTAGAAATGACTACAATACTTTAAAATGGGGAATAGCATATACTTTATTTTACATTGAACTAAAGAAATATGTGTGATAATTTTGTTTTATTAATTTTAATCTGATTGTGAGAAATCAAAAATTGAATTCAAGATAATATATATCATATATTATCTTCAAGAAGACAATTTCTGCCTGTCAAAACGGTATTTTCAAATATTTCTGAATATATGTGTAAAGGTAGGTTGAATTGTCATTTGACAATTTACATTTTTGCGATAAGTTTTTCTATGAAAATTCTACCACGCTGTAAAACATTAAATTCATATTTTATTCATTTTATATTTATTTCATGGAGTCAGTTAAACGCTTTAACTTTATCTTGTATAGCACAAAATATACGCATACATGAGTGCGGGCCCAGCAATTTGTATTTGTGGGCATTGTGTATGGGCGACGTTGAGAGCCAACTTTGTGTGCTTATATGAAGTCAAGAAGGGTTGGTTTCGCTATTATATATACATTCTCCCCACATTTATACGCACGTCATCGCAGTAGGGGGTCGTCATGTGACGTTAACATTATATAGAACATTTTCGTCACACTGCACGCGCGAACGCGCCACAGCTTAACGAGCTATTAACAGTCTATATGCGCGCGACGACTATTCTAGAGATTATGATGGCTGTATATATACTCCTTTGCCAGCTCTCTTGTACTCTATTGCCACCACCTTTATCATCAATGTGTGTATGTGAATTAAATTCATCTGAACATAGACATACACAAATTTAAACCATACAACTTTGTTCGGGTTTTCGCCGAGGAATTTTCGCATTTCCACGGGGATTTCACGAATAATTTCTAATTTAATCCCAGAATTAGATAAAAAGTCTGCTTCACTCAATGACAAAATTTGTAATCACAATATTACATTTAGGAAAATGTTAATAAAATTTCTAGTTTCAGTACTTGAAAAACTGGAATAAATTATCATTATTTGACGTAATATTTTCTTGAATAAAACAAAATTTCAAGGCAACGATGATTTTCAATATTAAAGTTTTTACCATCGCTGATTATAAATCACAATATGAAATTCCAAATTGCGGAATATCACATTCGGCTTTGTATATAAATCCATAATCTTATTTTAAATTCGTATCTGCAATATTGAGTGTACCATTTCCAACACTGAAATGTTTAGTTCAGATTTAAAGGCAGCGCCCTTAAAATTTTGCTTCACAGCGTCGTAAGCATTTAATAAATGAGAATGTTTGCACCATCAGCCTATATTATTAACAAATTTCTAGAAAATAACTATACAAAATATAATTAAGATTGGGTCAAAGCATTGGAAAGTGTAAAATGAACGAGCTGATATTTTATTTTATACACATGCGAACATGTATATCTACCCTGTGATATGTAATAGTCTTCCTCTCCTTTTTCCTGCATGAAATATATCACATACACCATCTCCCCACAATAATTTCGTCTTTGAAGTCAAAGCATTTCCAATTTTCGCGCGAAAATACACGCGCGTACGGTGTATTTTCTCACTCTCACCGTTTATATTGAGAGGGTGAAAACACAACAGTATATCCCCCGGGCGTTCACTCGTGTTTTACCTTCGTCATGACGTATATTATTATTATTCTCGTTGTTATTCCAAGCGTAATATTGCTTTTTTTCTTTTTTTTTTATTTATTTTCTTTTAAATACTATTCCCCAACAAATTTGTTTGACTTGCGATCTTCGCCGGAGGGCACTGGGCAATACCTTTGCCTCTCTCACTCACTCACTCACTATAAATATCCCCTTTTTTGTTAAACGTAATACTGTAGACATAATGGGTGGATAAATGTATGATGTTTGACGTGCGGCAGTAACGCAAATAAACTTGCACAAAGTGTAGTATATAAATAAACAAATTTTTCAACGAGTTACTATACCATATTGAGCGTGAGTGTATATGGCATCAAAGTAATTTTGTATACGAACGCGCGTACGCGTTCATTCAGTCTATCAAGGAGCTGCGATTGGCATTTACGTTTGTACCTTGACGTTTTGAAGCCCTTTGGAATACATTGGTATTGTTATTATAGGAAGTCTGTAGCACCTTTGAAGCAGCTCAAGTAAATGTTTCGATTACAGTGGGAATTTAGACGAGCATAATTGCGTGTGTTGTATATATAGAGTGGTGTGGGTAAATGTTCGGTGGCGATAACGTAGGAGAATTAAGTAATTTTGCCTTTTTATATTTTGATTTTTTAATAGGTATTTTTAATCATAGATTTCTGAAATAGTTGATTCTGATAAATTTTTATCTTTATTGAAAGTATTGAGTAGAATTGTGTTATCATTTTGCATATTTTCCAGCCGGTATTTAATATATTGTGCGCGTTATTGTGTAAGTTGTTTAGTTGAAGAGAATTTGGTATTGTGTATGGAGCAGTATTGCAATTCTAACCGGATGAAATATTTCTCGGATGTGATGGTTTTCACATAACTTCGTACTCTGTGCTCATCTAAAATGGGGAATAATACGGTATGAGTATAACTTTTTGTTCATTAGAGAGATTATTTTTTTGGGGAAAAAAATGTTTGAGTTTTTTATGATTTTTAAAAATTTTTTTCTGATGAAAGGCGAATGAAAGTTTCTCATGGATTTCATTAATTGTAGGTCATACGATAGAGAATTCGAATACAAATCGAGAGAAAATTGTTCGGGCTCAATCCATTCATTTGCCTCCAAGATATCGTGCTCGCAGATTCTGGGCAATTATCAAGTTTGAGTTATATGAATAGGAATCTTATTGAATTTCATATTTAATGTGTAAAAAATAATTTTACTAGTTGACAAATTAATCTAGATCAGGATATCTATGTAAATGTAAGCAGAATGGATGTTGTGAATTTTTTTTTTTCACGCTATCTCTCATCACTACGTAAAATCCAAGTGTGTTACCAAGGGTGTAATTCCCCATCTAAATTATTGTAGTCGCCTTTAACACATTTTTAAATGTGTTACGTTTTATATGCAAAAGGCCACACACTCACAAACGTGTTGAAAGTGATTAGACTGCTTTATTTATCCTCGGGTGAATATGACGATTCAATCTCTAATGTCTTCTCTTATTAAAAATTTTATCTACTTACATATAAAAGACATAAAGATACTCGGCTTATCTATTATGTAATTAAAGGACTTGAAAACTTGGCACGATATTCTTACGGTGATGATGGTAATATGCTTGAACCCGAAAATATAATAATCTAAGCTACAAATAAAGTTGTCACAAAACTGCGAACCACAACTACTATAAAAACCAAAAAGATTCAAGAACACAAAAAGGTGTCGGGATATCTTTCTAACTATATAGAAAGATTAATGTTCTTCACAAGCATCACAATTACTTGAGCAGAATATAGACATGAGTAAGGATAAAATGATGATAAGTATATATGTATTGATTGCAAGATTTTTTCCTTCAGAAAAGAGGCCGACAGAGGGTTGTTGGGTTTGTGCGGAAAGACTGTGCGCGACACCGCCGGAAATAACTGGCAATATTTTAAGAACACTTCATGTTACACACTGCTATATATACCAAACCACCCTGTCTTGCCTTTTGCGCACACACGTTTCCTCTCTCAGTATCACGGCATGATCTTCGTGTACTCCCTGCGGTGAGTCGCGCCGCATCCGGCGCTTGGAAGATTTGCATAAAGTATCCCGCGGTTTGAGAAATCAATTTGAGCTTTCACGCCTGAACGCGATTGTCGCGCGTACATATAGTCTTCACGGTTTCCTTTTCCTTCTGAATTCATACCACCTACCGTTTTTCATAAGGGCTACCTATACCTCCAATTTCACCCTTGATAGTATTTTCATGACAAAAGAATAGATAATGATAGGATTCCTTGCACACTCGCACACAACCTCTTTATACTTGAACATTTCATTCACTTTCTAATTGTCCTACTAATGAATTTTCTCTGAATAAGATTGATCTAATGCTATTCAACGTTGATATACCTATTCATCTTCAATTTTTATGCGTCAGTGCCATCAGACAATGATAAAGTTTATGTACTAGTTTATAATTCATCTTTGTTACAAAAGTTGTGAAGATTGATAGAGAAAAACATATTGAAAATTGCAGTCACGAGATATATTTTCAAAAATAGAAAACAGTTTTAATTGTTTTTTATGACTATGTTGACTGCGAACAAGCAAATTTATAAAAAAATCACATCATGATTTATGAAATTGTTTCGTGATGGTACTTGAATCATATTTTCCTAAAGTGTTTGCATATATTCCATGAACTAGACATGAAAATTCAACAATCTTGTTATATAACATTTCAAACTACACATTTTTTATTCATTAACTTTGAACAGAGAATCGAAATTCTAATTAAAACTCGAGTTAGGAATAAGATCCATTTAGAAGTTAGATGCGAAGAATAATATTCTTGAATCACGAATAAATTTGATCCACTGTTGCCATCGCATACGGTGCATTTCATGAATTGAACACTATAAATGTATAAATGGATAACCCTCTAGAGAAATAAACAGAAATAACTATTCTTGATGTATGGGGGGGGGGGGGGGGGGGGGCTATGTACATATAATTTATACACATTTCATTTGGGTTTCACCAAAAGCGAAAAATGACATCACTTGTAAAAAATCATATTCCTCAGAGAGCTCACATCTTTTTTCATTGACCTTCATAAAATATGTTGTCATATTTAATACATGTCCTTTATGTGACACATATATTTTGAGTATACGTTAATTTAACTGTTGAACAAGAATATATTTATTTTATAAATAACATTCACAAGAATTGATATAAAGTTGTATATTCAATATAAACAGTAATTATAATTTTTAATATATATAATATATTGAATGAAATGTTTGGGATATACAACTGGGCAGTGATAGTTTCTAGTAAAATAAACGATACTTTAATCAAAACAATTTTCCGCTGTTCGATAGAAATTATAATATCTCAACGGTCAATTTGTAAATGTTGAAAGACGTGAGATCAAGCCATTCTTCAATATATATTTATATATTACTCTTGCACCCTATTTTCAGAAAATTGCTGACTGGTACCGATAATAAATTCGATCGTGGTGAATCAGTGCCGTGGCGATATCTCCACTTTCCTTCGATTACGTGCGAATGAAGAGTAACGGAGTGCGTTCGATCGTTGAGCAAGACGGAAAGATTGAAGGAGGATGGTTGTGCGAATGAAAGACTCAAGACTCAAATTCCGCCAGAGGCTTTTGCACTTCATCTCCCAGGACCTTTCCAATATATATCGCAAAAGCGAAAGAAGTAAGAGAGGATGGATGAAACAGAGCAGAGAGGGTGAAAAGTTTTCAAGTTATACCACCTGGCGTACGGGTTACTACACGTCAGGGATGTATATATATATATGTATATATATATATAGTGGCCCTGTCCCTTCTTCGATAGCGAAGGCTCTTCATTTCTATTAGCTTCACCCTGTCATCCCCTTCACCGTCATTTTCCTCCGCTTCTTCTCCATCTTCTCCTGAATACCCTCAACCTCCAACAACTTTTCCCTTCACCATATATGTATATATATATATATATATATATATATTATATAACTATATGTCTCCCCCTCATTGCATTGTTCTTCGCTGAACTGGAAAGCAACCCCTTAAAGGCGCATCCACCACCGAAAACTCGTCCTGAACTCCTCCGTGTGACGAGTTTTAGAGGCAAACAAATGCGTTCTCCCTCAGTAAAGGAAAGTTTATGGTATTTCTGGGAATTCAGGCGTCAGTCGGATGAAAAATATTGCTCAGACGCCTGATATATTTAAATCGTCTTTCAAAGTAAGTATATCACTTATATGAATTAAAATTGTGCTGAATGTGGTGGCCTGAAATTTTTTTTTTTTTTTCCACATCATACTTTGGAAAATGGTTTTTGGTATTCCAAGCGGTCAGCTTAATCTTTTTATGGCGGTTTCGTGTACTTTTGCGATGGACCTTTTCACGGTTGAACGCCTTTGAGGTAGTTTCAACTATATTATATGTTTATCATCCGACGAAAGATTGGAAATAAATTTCAGTATTGTATAAAATGTTCCCCCAAAAACAAATATTTATTTGGAGAGGAAAATGTCAAATAGTAGGTTATCGACAGTTCTGATATAGAAAATGGGATTGAACATGTGCGGTTGAATATTGGTATATTGGAACGAATGAGACTATCGAATTTTTATTTTGTTGTTTCTATGAATTACGTGCAGTGAATTTATAATAAAACATGTTTTAACATGTTTCTGAAAGAGTCTAAAGACTTTGAATTGAAATTTGAAACCATTCAATTGGTTTAATTAATATATAATTAGTCGCGAGGTTTTCATCCAAATTCTTTGATGATAAAGATTCTCTCCATTGAATTAAAAATGTTATTTATACTTGAAAAGTGTATTAATAAATTAGAAAAACAATAGCGTAATAAGGTACTATTTCAACAGTGAATCTTCGGGAGAAAACATTGATAGGGTTATAAAAATACTAAAAGACACAGTGAGCATATGGGAACCCCATGGTCCTGTCGTATTTCCTGTAAAAAAGTGAGCCTTGGCAGGAGGATTCACTGAAGGGAGCCAATTGAAGGCGGCCTCATTGACAGTTATCGTTCATTCTCTCGCTATTACATGTTTTATTTGAATTATCGTCAATTCACGTATCATACACATCCTTATAATTCATTATTATTGATCAGCGTTTGCAGTTAAACATAATAAACTTCATAGTGAGAATTCATTTTATGACAGTGAAAATATTTTCCCCATAAAACTCTACTGTCGCACTCTCTTCTTTTGTCTTTTGCGTCTCTATTTTTGTCTCCTTATGCTCAGTTGATGGCGCCAATACTTTTTTATGCTCTTCTATTTTATCCCCATTCTTGCACTTAGTTTTTTTTTTTTGTTTCTCTCGGTCTATATCCTGTGCCACGTGAATCAATCCCCTAGTGAGCGAGCTCAGGAAGAGATCCCTGGGGTCGAATTAATTGATATGTCTCCTTGCCAATTTTCCCAAGTGTTCGAACATCCAACATTATATATACATATAATACTTACTTGCCGTCATCCGTACGTTTGGGTATTTTTCTTCAGAGTCTTTGTGTGCGCTGATGCTGATCTTCAAGAAAGATAGGAATTTTTTTTTTCTTCTTTATCCCAACGAGTATATACTGACATCATTCAAGTGCTCTTTCATTTTTTGGGAGCTTGGAAGCTCACTCTATACACTCCCCTTGACTTTTTATTCATTTTTTTTTTTTTTTATTCTTTTTCTCCATATACCCTAGCTGATGTGTCCGCCCTCTTCTCATTTCCTTCTTTCAGCAGCATTCTTTGCAGCAGCACTCAACATGAATTCACTATTCCCATGCTGCTGACTCCTAACAATTCACTCCACGAATTTGCCAGATCATCCGTAATCACGAGTCGAATTGAAATTTCATGGTCATCAGTATGGTGTGTGTTTGGATGTATGTATATATTCTGTACGAATGAATCAGTGATAATAATTGATTATTGTGCGGTTTTCGTGGTTCTGCAAATGGTATCAATCAGTTTGTCGGGCAATTTCAAATGATAATCAAACACTCAATGGTTAATAGCATACGATAATGTGGTGAGTTTACTTCCCGTAATAGAGCAATTGATTATATGAACGGTGGTTGCTGTTTATATGAAGTGATGAGAATAAAAAGATTTAGAAGAAGTTCTATTTTGTTGGACTTAATGATGAGTACCATAGACAGTGGAAGTTGACTCCGTCACGGTTGGGTTCTAACTATACAACTCACTATACTCTCTCTCTCTCTCTCTTTTTAGATCCAGGAAACTGACTCGCCAAGACGGTCGAATCACCGAGCCGCGTAATCGAGCCTTTCCGTGGGATATATTTCTACGACATTAAACTTTTGCGCCGTTCGCACGGATCTCGAATCGTTCAAGTCGTCAGTTGAGAACAGTTTACAAGTGTTGGGTTTATTCAGTGGACAGATCAACTATGTACTTGGCGCATATACACAAGGTATATATTACGTATACAGAAAACACGACAATTTGTGTTTTATATAGCGAAAATTACATTTATCTGGAGAGAATAAAATATTTGCACGAAAAATACTGCTGTAAAATTTAGAGAATGACAATAGAAAAAATTTTACATATACACTTGGAATTTTTTTTAGATGAGAAAAAGAATGTGTAAAGTATTTGATTCTTCTTACATTTTTCGTTGATATTAATGTACAGTATCATTTATAATAATAATTATTTAAAATACATGTCTATGGAAAGAATAATAACGACATTACTCTCTCTACTTATTATAGTTCAACTCAAATCTCTATTTATATATTTTAGATTGGGAAATCTAGATATCTATTATTAGCTAAATTCAAGGAGTTTAGGTTCTTCATCGTATATAAATCGATGCTACATTATGCCATCAAATGTGTCAATCATGTTTACTTTAGTATCATGAATAGCTTCTCATAATATGTGGTGTTCCAATGAAAAGCACGAATGACTAGCTATTTTGACGATGAAATGATCTCCATATAAACACAAGCATTCACTAAAGTTCAGCTATACATTAGCATCAATAGAATAGTTGGTATTTCTTGTGGTGGTCTCAAGACTCTATAACAACAGGTTCGATAGAATTCCAAAATTCTACATGAAGCTTGAGATGATGACGAGGACATGAAGGTGGTATAGTGTATGTAGACAAACGCGTGTCTTCAAAGACCTGGGACCTGTATATTAAGGAACCAAGAATGCTTGAAGCCTTAAGCCTCCAGACGACGGATATTATTTCGCCATGGACTAAGTTGTTGTATGCTGTCTTAGTACTAGTATAAGGGGATGAAGAGACATGTTTAGTTTCATTAGCTCTAGAAAGATAGGGTTCGTTGTAATGTATTATATTCAACGTCTTTTTCAAGTTAACGTTGGTGGTTTGTCGTCGTCCGTTTGTTCCTCGTTCGTTTGATAGGGGTGCTATCTCTCAAGGGAGCCAAATTATATTTCATATTTCTATATGATGGTATATATAAGCTTTTCGTCATCGATCAGAACAAAGCCGTTTGACGGTACGCAGGGGAATCTCAGAATTCACTCAAGTCATTCAACAGGATTGTGCGTATGCGTGGGTATGTGTTCATATGCGCGGAAGAAATGGAGAAGTGGAGGGGAAAAAAAAAATGTGGAGAAGATAAAATGTAAAGAGACTTTGATTGATGTCGGGGGTTTTCGCGCTCTACGATTGAAATACTCGTGAATAAAACAAATTCCTGGTTAGGTTGTTGTCTAACCACCCGGCATATCCTCTCCTCTCTCTCTCTCTCTCATGTTGTATGACCGGACACTTTTTACATTGTTCAGTATATCCAGACCATCTGGTACAACTCTTCTTTTCCAACATGTTCGCTTTGAATTTGTTAATGGTATAAAAAAGTCAACCACTTACTTTATGTTGTTTAAAGTTATGTATCTACCACAGGAGTGAAGGTGATGGTTTTTTTTTTTTTTTTATTTGTTGGGTTTGAGCAATTGTCCATTTCCTGTCAGGTGATTGCGGTGCGCATGTGATAGTGTAATGTATATCATCTCGTACATCATTTCATGATCCAAATTGATCGATGGAATATCGTTTTCTTTTGTTGTGCAGGTATTAACTCAGAAGAAAATTATTTTGTATTAAATCTTATAAACTTTAGTTGTGGCTAGCTACACAGAGAAAGCAATGTGTTCAAAGTATATATAGTAAATAATGCCTATATATCTTTCTGGATAGTAATAATATTCGAATGTATATGTGAAAGTTCACATAGCATATGATAAATTCAACAATTGATATTATAACTTTCTTAGACTAAATTACAAATTTTATTCTTTTATATTGTGAATCACTGAAAAATAAAAAAAAAATTGAGAACAGGCACTTTGATTCAATATTAATTGAACACGGGAAGTCATAATATTCGTAGTATTGTATACTCTATATTAAAGTAATATCTCAAATGTTGATATCATGAAAATTATATCCATCAGATGTTCTTTATTTCCATCGCAAAAATTATATCCAGATACTCATTCTAACCCCGACCGTTTATATTATCCTCTACTTTAGAAGTATAACAAAAATTAATGTCAATTCAGATGGAATAAAAAAATCATATTTAATTGAATAAACTAGTCTCAATTTAATTGCAATAATGAAATTCATAACGAGTATGAAAATTGTCATAGCAAATCAAGTATAATAATTAATAATAGATTGAAATGTATTATTTTTGTTCTCAAATATTTGATAATTGTTCAGGAAATTTCATCTTGCTTGCAAGATCCTTCACAACCGACTCCTCCCACCACCATACTTTTGTTTATCCTTTTATTGAATAATATAATTGGAAGTACGAGTACAGTGTGTGTTTGGCTTCGGTTTTCCGTTGTGGGATCAAGGCTTTACTGCGAGACTGAGAACGAGAACTGTTGCTATATACTATCAGGGAGTTTTCGGAAACCCCATTGTGTATGTCACCCTCTCAAAGCCATAATCCCATCTCCACGTTGCCTCGTTATTTGTTACCAAACTGGAAATACATGTATACGTATACATTCGCAATACAGTTTGTAATATAAAAATGATAATAATAATAATAATAATAACAATATTACTTTGGTTAAATCCTTCCAAGTCTTTTGTTGGAAAATCTGCACACACAATAAATAAAATCACTTTCGCATTCAATTTCTTTTTTATTACCATCTCAACTTTGATTCTCTTGACTGTAACGAGTAAAAACACTGACATATATATATATATATATATATATATATATGCAACAAATAAAAATATATATGAATGTGAAATAATGATCCGGAACAAAGAGATCACTGAAAGATTCATGAATTATTTGACTTTTAACGAGGAACTCGGAGACCACCGCCAATGTGTGCGAGATGAAGCTCACGTATAGTATACATTATCTAGACATATACCAACGGTAGTCTCTGAGAGTCCCTTGGGATAAGTCAGTGTCTTCAACAGCAGTTAGTATAGGAGAAAGATGGCACTATAAATGCCATAGATTAATAATAATTGCTCCTTAAGCGTGGAAAAACAAAAGTAGAGGGCGAGTGGAATGCAGATTGGGAGAGGAGGAATAATATTTGACAGGAACGTGCATGCTCGAGACATCACTTGGGTCATCATCACTGGACATAGGTCGAGCACAGTTTGTTATAGTCGTTGTCCCTCATTATATATATATATATATATATACATACATGTAGGAATCGTTCAAGTCCACGCAATATATACGTAACGAGTTCCGCAATAATTCATCGCTCAGTATAATAAACTTGCACATAGTTCGTTGAACCCATTCCCGGTATCATTGAATCATGCGTGAATTGAATACTGCGTGCGTTTTATCATTGTTAGTATATATAGAGATGAATTCTTGCATCTAGAATTGCTATATAATGTTTATATACTTGCTGACCATATCAATCATGTGACGTATAGATCTAACGGTTTATAGTTATTTTACTGACGTTACAATCCAGAAAATATCATTCACATATGTTGCGAATAGAATGTGGCGATCATTTTAGCACCTAATTATTTTACTGAGTTACATAGAAAAATATTGTGTGCTCTTCGTATAGATTGTATAGTTATTGTGACTGTCAAAGAATTTAAGTATAATTCTTATATAGTTACAGTGAAAGAATCAGATACGTTTGCGTGAAATATATATTGTCCATTTTTTACTGGGTTGCAATGTTTTTTTTTATCAGTCGTGACCATATCAAAAAAACGAGGTAGTTAAAAAAATTCAACCATTGGACGAGGGAGGGATGAAATAATAGTTGAACGAAAAAATAGCTGTTGGGGGCGAAAGCGTTTACGGGAAGATAAATTACGGGAAAATGTTGCTATTATTTTACCCGCCCCATCATAGATGAATAATGCTCACCTCACGATTTAACTTCTTTCTCATTTCTACAAAGATATTTTTTATTATGATACCAACAACTGTAAAAATTTAGTTTCACCAAGGAAAACACATTCATACCATATTTCTGATGTGATATGAATTTAGTTATGTTTTCTCTGGTTATATTTTCCCAAGTCATGTCATCATGAGTATGGTAAAAATTAATTGTAGTCATTGATACATGGAGGAAACGACAGTCTAGTGAAGGTTACAATTATTCAGGATATAACACAATTGGTTGGGTAAAAAATGAGATCTAAACATCATTTTTAACAATTACAATATGACATATGAAAATTGTTATATGCTTCATTGATAATATGCTTTGTAAATTTGCATATATACACTCAGCTGTTGATAATATCTAAGATGGTGATTCTGAAGATTTTCAGGAAAACAAAAGCAATGGAAATCATTCTGGTCTCGATCTCCGATCCAAATTATTATAATATTCATGCATTATTCACTTTACTTTGAGATTTTCATTCTCTCTATGTATATAATCTATCGTAAGAATTATATGATACCAAATTTATACACTTTCCTAATTGAAATTCCGTGTAAAAATGTGTTCATACAACTATATACAATTATGTACAATGTTATATTCTTTGAATTTGTCACGCGACATTTTAAAGGCCATACGCTTTGCGTAAAGTGCTCGTTAAAACTTGTGATCTTGACTTCTCTCTCACACTTGAGTCTTTGCTCAATAAGTTTCTCATACACATTACTTTGGGCGGGCTCCCACGGAAAGATGCTATCCCGATTAAACGTTAAAGTATCTCCAGTCTCTTTATACCTTATCACTCTCACTTATATATTCCTTGAGACCCGAGACGTATTTTCACTCTCGCTTTTCTTCTCTGGTATATTCTCGTTTTAGTAATTTTTTTTTTTTCCCCCCACCTCACTTTTTTTTACTTGTGCTGGCACTCTCTGCACGACGCAGCGGCATCTTAAACAATTATGAGCTGTATAATTGAATAAAAAGTTTGTGCTCAGCGACCGAAAGGGAGATTTACAATGAGATGAGACTCTTGATTAATGCAATAAGTTAAGAGTATTGGCGGGCTGAAGTAATATTATTGCATTTAAATTAAACAACAGTTTGTTTTTGTTTTTTTTTTTTTTTATATATTAACTCTAATCAGCACAATTGGTTTTTTTTTTCTGTAACACAATGGCACAATAGAGTTTGAAGACTGATTCTGTGAAAATTATATACGAAATGCGCAACTTATACAATTAGCCACTATTCTTTATTCTTCCTGAGATAATTATTTATTATATACTATATTGTAATAGAAAGAAATTTGACATTCAAACAAATATATCAATTACATTAATCTCATCATATTTATTTAAATTATATCTGACACTCTTTCATATTGATATAACCGTCAAATGTATATTGGCCATTTTGTTTTTTTTTCCCTTTAAAATTTAATAATCAATGCTAGAACTAATCGGATAAAATAATAATGTGATGATAAGAAAATATGTTAGCGACAAAGGAAATCGAAGACGACAAAAAACGACGAACGCTTCGTGAACAGTTGCGCGTCCCTATACGTAGAATTTACTTTGATTAAAATCGGTTTCCGTAATTCCATCCAGTTCTGTTTTGTGTACTCGCACAAACTTATATAGCGCAGGCTCAAATATATATATATATATATATATATATATATATTGTGTGGCATTGCACAGAGGTACCCTAAAGAGATCCTATTTGAATTTCCTCACTGATTACCGAGGGGATTTTGCTTGCCGAAAATTCACCATGTTTCTCAACACCCCCGCGTACATTTCACTCGCGTTCAAACACTTGGAAAAACGTTTCGTCACCCCTTACTCTTTCTATATGTATTTTCCCCTACACCGCGTGTGTCTCTCTGAAATTCACCCTCAAACGTCCAAACAACTGTGTTGCAATTATATTGCTTCATATGCTTCAAATAATAAAATGCAATTGAACTGTCAAATACAAAATGAAAAAGAAATATTCAATATAACCGGAAAAAAAAAAAAAAAATTCAATCAATCAATATATCGTAAAGCTGCGGGGCACATTCATTATACAGCAAAATTTCAGTGTCAAATATTTCCTCATGCAATGAAATAATTCTGATATTATTTTCAACTCCACCACCTGAGGCTACAAAAACACTAATGAAATATTTAAATATTGCAATGAGTGTTGATGTAAAATTGATTGAAAAGCTATCATCATACTAATATTGTATTTGAGTATAGATGTATCGTATTTCCCTTATCATATTTTATTTCCAGTAATGCACACTGATGTTCAGCACCTCGAACGATAAAATGGCGTCATATTGACGTCTACAATACGTTTTATGCATCTTTCTGGCTCATATTATGTGTTTATTGTCAATATAGTCACGATTGAGTATTCAAATTTTTTATTTCAACATAATTCATAAATTTATTCATGTTTCAAGTTTTTTTCATTTTTATACTTGTACATAATAACATAATTTCCATACATTCATTAATATATTATAGAACAGTAATATATATTTCTCATTGAATTGACAGTGGCAGACATTTATCTCACATCCAAATCTTTCTATACGTTGAAAAAAAAATGTAAAATAATTTTATCAACTATTCCATAACTTAATAAATATTTAGAAACTTTGGACATCTTTGGTGGGATGAGTTTCATTTTATTCACGCAGTGATATGTATTCCAATTGATAATTTCCTTCAACACAATATATTATTATAAAACATGTATCAACTATATATGCAAACGTCGCTTAGTCTCAAAAGCACTGCAGTTAGTACTTATACATATTACAGTAAAATATGACAGTGTAATAGCCTATGTTAACAGCACATAATATTACCTATCTCTACATACGTGGGAAAAGCCAGACATTTATATATGTATATATATATATCTGTCCTATGTATATATAATACGTGACAGCAGCATCATGCCGCTGACAATTACCTTACAATCACGTGCATGGTAGTCGAGTGCATAATATTCTGTCGGATGAAGAGAGTGCAGGAACCTATACATGAAAAAAAAAAAAAAAAAAAGGGACAGATAGAGAACGAAAAGAAAAAGAGAAAGAAGGATTATACTCGTTTGCATAATTCGACGGAAATCGCCGCGGTCTTATCGCCGTGTTCGTGGCAACACTATACACATGCCGCCAATTCGCATTCTTATTATTATATATACTTGAGAAGGATTCTCGGAGTCCTTCGCGCGCGTCGGACAACCGGCAATGCACACACATATACTCCTGCAGAGTCAATTCCAATGTCTCAGAGTGGTTTAATGGTTGCCACGTTGGCTCATGGACAACTATCACGCTCTGGAAAAGAAACAGACAAAAAAAAAAAATTGACGAAAAAAAAAAAAAGAAAAGAAGGGGTTTTTTTTTTTTTTTTTCATTTATCTTTCCGACATTTTATCGTTGTGATAATTTATATCGAATTACTATGATAATTTACATTCACTCTTTAAAGTGCCGCGTTTACTTTTAAATTTTATTTTTATTTCTTTTGCGCGATGTCCAGGATTTTTAAATATTTATATATGTGTATATTACGATGAGATCGAAGTGGAATAAATAGAATTCTTGATAAAACGTTTTTCACGTTGATTGAAAAGGAAAATAAAATAAAGATATTGTAGGAAGTTTAATGTGTCACGCACTAGAACGCGTCCATTATACGATACACAGAACGAGAGGAAAAAGTGAAGTAAATAATCGTGAAAGAAAATCGTCACGTGGATGATGGAAGAAAAGAGGGTAAGAAATGAAAGAAAATTTAGATGAAAAAGAACGGATGGGGTAGAACGAATTTTCCAGCTGGCGTCACTTTTTTTTTTCTCTTCGCGACTCTTTTTGTAATTTCTTCGTTTGCCATTTGTACTCTATATTTCTTTTCCTTTCTCGTGTTACTTTTCTTATATACATATATATATATATGTTTTCTTGCTTCAGAAGAAATCAGCCAGGCGCAACAAGGCCCGCGCCCTTCGTAAATATATATACAGTAATCTTGTCGTCGACGACTCAAAAAAGTATATAAAATTGACGAGAGAGCATACGAAGGCTTTCAACTAGATGATGTCGGAGAAAATGTGACGGATGGAGAAATAAAAGTTGCAAGGAAAGAGAGAGAGAGAGAGAAAAAAAAAAAGAGAATAAATTAATAAAGCAAGTGCGCCGCCCACTGCGAAAGTTTATTAGCATATTTCACTCAATAATTTTAGCTATACCTATACAGTTTATACAGTATATACATTTCGGTATGGATTTTGAGTTGAATGGTGATAGTGTGTAGGTAATGTATGATGCAGCTGCGAAGTTTGCTTCTTCATACTTGGCTCACTCGTTGGAAACCTCGACGACTTCAGTCATTGAACCGACGCGCAGAGGGACGAGTTGCCGCATGAGAATCAGAGGGAAAAGGGTGGCTCAAGTGGTATCATGATGATACCTTGGCAACCGTATAGTATAGTACTCTTGCAAATGGTGTCTGACTTCTATATAAACTATCTATATAACCCCAGAATATAGAGAACTAAAATCATTGGTTAATTCCAATGTTCTTTATTTTTTTGTTGAAAGTTATGTTCACTTGCGCACTGCAAAAGTATCGGTTGGAATTAATTTCAAAGTGGAAGAACATATGTAAGTTCACACGAATGGTGGTGAAAATAAACGTTGTTGAATTAAATGTGTTGAAACATGACACTAGTGACTATCACAGTTGAATTAATTGCAAGACTTTAATTGGCGAAAATTGTTAATACTAATCAGTCTCATCTCTGACTAATTTCACTTTAATAAGTTTGCAGTTTTATTTATGACTCATTATTTTCAATGGGATAAACAAGTTGGTAAGCATGAAATGATATGCAATAGCCATATCGTTTCTTGGATACTTATGCATCTTAAGAGCTATTGATTTATAAATAATCTTTCAGTGGTGCGTGTTTTGAAATATATATAAGGACAAATACGATGTCAGCATTCATATGAAAAATATATATATGAAAACATCTAGAGGTTTTAAATTAAAATTCTTTTTTTTTTTTGTTCGTGACAACCTGATTACAGTGATGTTGTGTACACTTAGTGTCAACAGTCATTTATACACTGTAAAATCTAGTGTTTTAATTTAAACATCAAAATGTTTTATTCCCTATTTTCAAAATTATAGTTACTTTTGAAACGTTTATAAGGGTTTTTTTAATAGTAACTACGATGTTTGTAATGATAAATATAGAGAATGAAATGTTTCAACATTTTAAATTGAAACATTTAATCACACAAGGATTAACAGTGTATGAATAGAATGAATGTCAAAAAATTGATATCTAATTTGGATCCCATTCACAACAAAAATATTATATACGATGACTCGTAGAAATTCTTCTTCGTATATACAGATCTCCACCTTCCGTATATACCCTTCTCTGTATTAATATCATATAATTATTTAATTATTGTTCTTAACATTTTTTTTTTGGTATGACAATTAATAATGTATAATTATATTAATAAGCTCAATAAAATAGACAGTAACGAAAGCACATTAGATTCATAAACAAAATTCTTTGACTATATTTTTTTTCACCGGAAGTTGCAACACTAACTCAAGAGATAAAATCAATGGCACTGTGTAATGTGTGCAATTATTTTCGAAACATTAAATTCATTGATAAAAAAAAAAAGAGATAAAAATTTTCTACTGATGAGAAACAAAATTTTTCGCCGCTCCGGGCAAAAGGGTTGATGAAATAAAAAACATCAATCACCTATCAACTCTACATGGCTGTCAATTTTTTACAGTAAATTATAATTACCAAATTCCCACATAATTGGTCAATACATTTCATCACGAAAGCATATAGCATATAATTTCAAACTATTGAAACATATTATTAATTATTAAAGCAACGGTTTTATCAAAATGAAATTCCACCATTATAAATACACTGCACATTTCTCTGTCCGTCTACTTCAGATGCAATAACACCCCTGTGTTAATTCTATATTTCCTATATATATATATATAAATATATAACCCTGATAATAATGCGGCTTTAAAACTTTGTGCGGCAACCCTTACCCTACGCCATTTTCACCCCGTCACACACCATGTGCTTTCGCACTATTGTAAAAGCGCACCTCAAACTCAAACCGCAGAAATTCACGGGCAATATAATTGAAATCGTGGTGCGAGCATGAACATGCTTGTTCGCGCTCATGTTCAACACACTATACCTTTGATGTTATATTTGTCCATATACCAGCCACACTATAGGCAATAATCGGGTAATCGTAGTACCAATTATACAATCCACGCACCTAATTAACGCACGTTTGTATAAAATTCGTGGGTATACAGTTATACTCATGTATTAAATTTTTTTGATATTATATTACCTACATACATTCGCATTTTCATTAAAAAAAGGTAAACGACATTGAGAGAGCTTTGGTAATTTGAGGATGCCAATTATCCTTGTTTGTTTCAACAAGGATATAAAAAAAAGATATATAATGGTTCGTTTTGAAATTGCCACAAAATGTTTAATTCTTTTGTTTATTATTTATTTTATTTCCTCTTGCTTCCGCTTTTTTTCTCTCTCTCAATCTCGACAACTTCTACGTCGTTTTCTCTCCTCCTTCTTCTTGATTTTCTTTCATTACTTATATATATATATATATATCATGAAGTACGGTGTGTTTGCGTGTCGGCCGGCAGTTGCAAGTAAATGGTTCTCGCTTGGCCGCAACCCTGGTAGAGATATAGTAGAGTATATACAAGAAATGGTAAAGAAATAGTAGAACTGCGCGCGCGCACAAACACTCTAATATACCAGTGGTTGTGGTGCGGGGGTCTAAGGTCGCCCAGGGGTTTTAAACGGTGATGTTATGTGGCACGTATAGATATATATTGAAGAAGAAGGAGAAAAATATGGTGGATAAGGAAGTGTAGGTATAAGAATAAGAATATAGCTACAGACTAAAATTGAGAGAAAATATAAGGAGGTAAAATGAAGAAGTAGACGTGCGCGTTTACATTCATGGAAAATATATAGTGTTGGTATATATGAGTAAGTACTGGCAAATTAGCGTTTTCAAGGCAGGGGTTAAAGCCAATAAAGAACTCCCTCGAGGAAAATTGTGGAAGAGAAAACAACGATCGTTTTATTTTTATATTTACTGCATATTTATCTGCAGGTGAAAAAAAAAAAAAGAAAAGTGCGGAAAAATGAATAAGAAATAAAATAAAATGAAATGAAATTCATGTGAATTTTAGTTTCTAATTATTATATACAATACAAGCGACAAAAGAATTTTTTTTTTTTATACCTTTCTTTGATTGGATAAATTTAATAATTATTGGTTATATACAGGAGAAGAGGGTGAACAAACAATAATAAGATTCAAGTTCCATTCACAAACATATCATTATTCAATTGGCTTTAATTATTCCTTTGCTTGGTTACACGTTTACAAATGTGTATAACCTCGGGGATTGGGATAAGAAAAAAAAATAATAAAACATTGGTAAATATATATGTGTTACAGTAGAGGGATGTATGATGAAGTAGAGTGTGTTTTGCTTGGTGAGTGCATGCAACTCCATTACGAATGAGCGTACGAATATCGCGCGCTCTACTCAGTCATATAAATGTGTATATAATATATATATATATAGATGGCTGTGCAGCAGCGACCCGGTAGCTAATAAATAAAGACGGGATACCGCGAGATTATCGATAAAATATATGTATAGCGCATTGCGCGCGACCAAGAAATAATAATCCTCGTGCTACACACATATGTGGCGTTTATATATCGATTTATTTATTATGTTTAGAGTTCCGAGTCGATTTGAATTTACTGTAATATATCAGTATGTGTTTATTCGGATACGTTATAGATTTAAAGTGAATTTTTAAATTCCGCTTCGTTTTTTATTTTTATTTCAACAGTAAAATTCGCTGATACGAAATTTTCAATACGTGATATTATTCAATCTAATATTCTGGTTGAAAATTAATATTATTCGAATTTCTTTTGCACGTTATCCAATCACTTTGGAGATTTATACGGTTAAAGATGAGAATATTTCGAGGATTAATGTAAAAAAATTCGGATAGATATGACGTCAACCAATTTAATTCTCCAATTGCATCATATCATAATTGGAAATTTTCTTTACTACTAGTCAATAAATCATCTCCCCCCCCCCCCCCCCCCCCAACCAGAATCCGCCGTTCCAATGATTAAAATTGATGGATTAATTTCGAAACATATGTATACATTCAAAGTCACAATAAACAATTTAAATATCATATGGCATTGAACAATTAATTCTAATTCTATTATCTTACATGTCACAATCAGATTCAATTAAGATTCCACTTTTTTACAGTGCTCTTATTATCTTTTGATACATTTTAGAATTAAAAAGTGGAAAAATTTTAAAATCCCCTGCGATCTTTTTGTTTCACAAATTAAATTACATTACGCAATTCATTATTAATGAATGGATCAATCAACAAGGGGGCGTGAATTAAAAAGAGAATTTTTCACATTTAATACTGGATCTTTCTTTTTTTTTTTTTTTTTTTCGTACATCACGATGATGGTATATCCTTTGTTGTAAAAATTTCAGCACCCTTCACTTATTCCCACTCTCATCTCTATCATCCACACATACATGCCACTATTCTATTCCGACCTGTCTCGACTCGTCGTTTTAAATATAGAGGGTTGCGACGCTGATAATCATGGCTGATTGAAATTTATTGGCGTGTGCCTTTCACCCTTTTATCAGAGACACGGAATATATCAAAGATCACACACACACACACATAGACACTAACTCTCTTTTTCCTCTACGTCTTTGTCTCTGGTATTTAAATTTATTCTCTTTGAATAAATCAAGATAAGAATGAATAAATAATATTTAATATTAATTCCAAGATACGTATTAAATTAACAATATACAAGGACGTTTGTCTTGTATTTATAATAATGCAAGAAAGTGACAGGCGTTTTGGAAATTGGAGAATGGGATGAAGGTTGTTGTCTCGACACTAGTTATACTCCAGTATATAATATGTATATATATATAAAGTTGTATTGTATAGATAGAATGTGATGAATCAGGATGGAAGTAAGAGGGATGTGCGGAGGGTAACGCAAAGAGAGTGTTGTTGTCGAGGGGTGAAATCGCACCCACCACTGGCGCCGGCTCTCGTCACACAGAGAGACACTATCCGAAATAGCAGTAAACGTCAATTTCTCTCTTGCACACATATAATACCAGCATCATCATGTTATTTTGTTCTCTCTTGCTTGTATCGACCAGTCACGCTGCCGTCGTCCAACCAAGATAAAGCTCGACACATAGACATTGCCATCGACGATGAACAATGACGTTTACTCATGGGGGAATGAAAAGGCAACGGCGCAAGACAGGGCACTCTGGTACAGCGATACAAACGGGTGCTAATAGTTGCTAAGATTACACTTATAGTTAATGTGTATATGTGTGTATGTCATGTAGACGAATGGCAATTTTTTTTTTTTTTTTTTTCCAATGACATCAAAGGATGATTGATTGATTTAACAAGTAAGATAACACGCTATGGACCCTTTCAACAGTAACTTGGTCATTTAGAATAATTAACTTAATGTATAGAAGCTGCATAGAGAAATTGAAATAACTGGAAAAAATCTAATAATATTTATCTTTAAGGAAAAATATATAGTGTGATAATTTTTATAGTTTGAAATACATTGTGGGGATAATAATGAATGATTATTTGACAATTTCATTATTTCTTGGGGAGAATTATTATTCACAAATATTTTGTACTGTGAAAGATATGGAGTTTGAAGTGTTGGAGGAGAATGGAAAAAGGATTGTATCTAGCTCTTACTATTTTTGGTAGACGATTTCTTTCAGAATTTAATTCACTGTGGATTTTAATAATTCTGGAATTCACTGTTTTGTCCAAGACGTCACTATTCTCTTTATTAACTTGATTTAAACTTGATTTAGAATCATTATACATTTATTTCAAATCGGAAATATAATTAAAAATCAATTGAATGAGTGTTGAATCAAAAAATGATTTCATCATTTTAATATCAATTATTTTTTTTCTCAGCATGTGTAATAATACAGGTGATAGAAAAATAAAAGAAATATTATATTCGATTAATTTGCTGCTTTGACTGATGTATAATTAAATTCTCATTATAAAGTGACTTCTGGCACTATGGGGTTCTATAACCATGACACCATTATATTAGAGAGGTCCTCTGTCATATTAGTCTATTACGATAGGTGTACAAAGTGTATATGCATATATCTAATATTCTCGCAAGATGGTATCGAGGAAGATTGTAAATTAGAGAGATGTGAAAGAGGTGAAGGCAAAGTGAAGATCAAGGAAGTTGTAGATAGATAGAGAGAGAGAGAGAGAGAGAGAAAGGGACGTGAAGGGGGTAAAAACGATAGAGCGGCCCTCGGGACAAACGAGCGGATTCCGTGACCATACTTTATCCCGTGGGAAATCACGATTCTTCTCGTCTCTCGAAAATGCTCGCGCCTGTTCTGTCGGATGTATCTTCAGGCGCGCAATGAAAAATATTCTATCATGCACACGTGCGTGCTTTAACACGTCGCGCAATGGAAGATAGTATATACGCTCAAGTTGGTAGTTTATTATGACGAAAAATGGTACATGAGATGTTATAAAGATTTTGGGGGGGAAATTGGGGTAGACAAGATTGAAGTGAGCAGAGGGTTTTTACTAGGTTTATTTTAGATGAATTGTGAAAGATGATTGAAAAATGATGAAAAAATTAGTGCAGAGTAAATTGATATGAGAAATTTTCAGTTTTGAAAAATATCGATGAATATATTGGATAATTCACGAAAGAAGTTCGACTTGCATTAGAAAATTGAAGAAAAAATATAACGTTTTTTTTTTTTCCGAATATTTGAGCAAATATCATGTCAAACATTTGCTGATTAAAGTGATGAATGTTTCAGAATTTTTTGAACAAAATAAGTTATGTATAATAAATGTTCAGTGATTTAATTCAATCACATAAATATCATAAAGTTGGATAATCATTATCAATACTTCATAGAAAATGATCTTAACTCATTGAAACATTGAAATAGATGGAAAAAAAAAAAAAGCGAGTTTGAGCGTTGTGAACGGATACTCATTGTAATCTTTTGTGAAATAGGACAAATCTTTTATGTCTTCTGATAAATTGTCTTGCATTTATGATTTTGGGTGTAATTTTATACTTTACAGTATTGAAAACAAAAAAAAAAAAAAAAAACCATGATTGACTCTGTGATATTATCAACTGCAAGATAAAAGTAACTAATATGATAAATTGTATAGCAAATAAATATTCTATTTATTGAATTTACAATGTTGAAACAGCCCTCAAAAATCGAGAATTGAATGAAAAATATACGGGTTCTTTTCTATCTCAATGTTCATGATAACAAGTGTATTCAGGACACTATTGGAATTTTGCCAACAATCCCATTGTGATAAATAACGAGGAAAAAGAATATAAAATTATTTAAAAATTTATTCTATCAGCAAAGATCTTACTCTTAATATTTTCCAGGGAACTTTTTTATTCACGATTTAGAAGTAGCATCTCAAAGTATTATAAACTGCATAGTAAAACGCCCCCACCCATAAATGGGGAGATGACAACAATGAAACCACATGGAAAAAAAAAAACATAAAAAAATGGAAAAGTTGTGTTGACTCGACATTTTCATTTTTGTAGCACCCACAACGATATATCTCATGATATACATAATATCTTTTCACATAATGTCAATCGTTATACAAAAGTCTCCAGTCACGAGTCTCTATGGTGTATAAAAAGTTTACAGCGCCATAAAACCAAAACGACGAATAGGTCAGTTGTTTATATGTATACATAGATACATGAAAGAAAAAAAAATAAAAATTCAAGTATGGTAAATGATATCGAAATATCTGTTGAAGAATTACCAAAGAAATTATAAAGCAGAACTAACCTGGTGTTTGCAAATTTACAGAAAATACGGATTATTCCTATTCAACATGTTTAAAGAAAAAATTCATATTTACTTATGTTCAAAGATATTTGACTGAAACATGAGTCAGTACCTCAATTTTTCATATTCGCAATTCGAATTTTTATGAAAATATAGTTGTGATAAAGTCTCTAATCAATTTTTGCTGTTCATTATTCATTGATAGTATATTTGTAGGGATCAAGCTTCACTTGGTGGTTCAATGAAGGTAAATAATATGAAACATATCCAGGACAAATCTAATATCAATGAAGGAGCTATATCAAAAAATAAATGATCAATATTCGTTTTTATTTATCAACTAATAATCGAGAAAATCTATCACGATGAGTTTTCCCACAGTTGAAATCTTTAGCTGAATCATTTAATTCTCTCCGTGAATAATAAATTAAGGTTGCCTCTAAGCGAAGAGGGAATAAAAAAGAATTGTTGGTTTAATAATATAAGATGTAACTATTGTGCATTTACTTTGTCTTCATATTGCTGATTCAAACTTGCCATGTTTTTCTCACATATATATATATATATATATATGATAATATCTTCATCCATGATAATGATGTATATTTGATGTTTAAAGAGTTAAATTATACTCTACATACCCAATTGTGTGACTTGATGTATAACAAAGTTGGAATAATATAATTCACCTGCCTTGGTCAATTTGCCGGGAGCAATAAGGTGAAACAGCAACGGAATATATACATAGTATTATATACATACAACGAAAGTACCGGCTGCGAGCAGGCGTTTGCACCTTGCCAAGACGATCAACCGTAAACGAGTCGTGTCATCTTCTCATCTTCGTCCAAAGTATTTTCTGCCTCGTGCCACCATCGTATGCTTTGGCAGGTGCAATGCGACGCAATGCATAAAAGTACTAAGCATATATAAACATACATACAACTAAAATGTGCGCAATTAAATGTATAGAGGAGAATGGTGGATGAAAGAGTCGATGCACGCGATCACATTCACCTGGCAATAAAAGGTATATAAAAGTCCTTGCACTTACAAACATTTTTATTTCGATTCAACACGATCAATATAATGACTCATCAAATGTTGTTAGTATTTTATTTTTATGCGTGTGCGTTTTATGATCCCTTTTGTACGTCAAGTCATGAAGTTTATTATTGATCGATTTGAGCACGGATACAGACATCCTGAGAAAAGTTTGGGTTATTTTAGGTTCTCATCAGGGACCCTTATCATGTCTCGCTGTTGCTGCTGCTGCTGTTGCTGTTGCTATCGTTGTTGTTGTCGATGCCGCCCTGTCAAGAGCTGCCACTGCCAGACGTTGAGCCTTTTGCCGCCACGATGCTCTTGGGTGAAGAGAACGAGGGAGTGAAGATATACCATAAGTATAATATTATATTAGGTTAGTCTCTGGTCCTGCCTTCACCAGACTGCACAAATAATAACTCATGGGCAGAAAGTTTTGTTGACGTTTGCAAAAACGACTGCGGAATATTTTTATAAAATATGATACATTGGATGAATATATTGGAAATTCATTCAAGATTATTCAACGTCTCTGGAGAAATACTTTGATGCCAGAAGTATTTATGTAATTAAAATATATATTTTTGTGTATACTTCATGCGAGAGAGTTGAGATGAAATTCATCAATATTTAAGATACGGCGCTGATATGTTCCGGATTTTTTCTCAAAATATATTTTCATATGCGCGCTGAATGTCTTATAATTTATAAAATATTTGAATGATTATTTAGAATCATTGAATTGAGTATTGAATAATATATTTTTGTGGGAACACAATAGAAATAGATGTAAACAGTGTGAATAATTGTATATTATATTAAGTATGTATGTAAGATTGTATGTGGAAATAGGTTCCACATATTTCCTATTATCTCATACATATCGAAATATTTTATCATGAATAACTAAAAGATATATTCCTTCATGAGAAATCAGCGGATTAATTATTGCATAATATATATTTTTACAAATAATTATGATTGTGTGGGATTTATAGTTTAAAATATATTCTTGCATATATTATTGTTTATGCGTCATCATCAGACTTTGAACTCATGTTCGAATAATTAATAAATATGATACGTTTGCATACACGGAAAAGAAAGTATTTATATATGAAAAAAAAGTCAATAAAAAAGGAAAATTCGTCTGAGTACAGTATTTTTTCTTTTTTTTTTCTTTTCGGGTGTTTTTCCCTGTGTCCTTCTTTCTGAAACGTGTCACTCAGGGATTTTCTCGTGCCGTAACTGCTATATGCTTCTTCTTCTTCTTCGAGAAATCGCCATTTGACAAGGAAGTACAAAAAAAGACACTTTATATGTACACACACACACACATACACACACACACACGTATCAAAAGAGTTAGTAGAAGGCTTTTCTTGCGTGTTGCGTGTCTGCTCTGTAGTCCAAAAATGGACGCGCAATACAGGGGGGATGAGTATACAGGATTTGTGCAAAGTCTCTCGAGGATTGTGCGCACTTTTCTTTTTTTATTTATTTTTTCCCTCACCTATACACCTTCTTGCACACATATATTCTTTATTCCCTTTTTTTTTTTCTCTTATTTTTTTTTTTCATCGCACCCATTTTCGCACTGACATATCAAAAGATTTCTTCATGCGTATACACATATACTTGGAAAATTCTGAATAATGTATAAGTAATGACTTTTAATTAACAAAACATTAATACAAATAAATAAATAAAATTAATATAATTAATTGAACAACGAGGAATTAATTGATGATATGTTTATTATAAAGAGAGGGTTCGTTGAGAGTACATCGGCAGTTGTATATATATACGAGGTGTTTCGCACGGGCGATTTTATACACAATATACAACTTTACCAGTGTATGTACGATGTACATACATGCAATTTATATATAGAAAATCCACATTGGAATAAGGTAATTAATTGAAGCCGGGAGAATGCTCGAGCGTCAATATAGGGGCAGGGTAATTAATTAGCCGTACAATTTAGATCGAATCGTGAAGTGGTATAGAAAAGTGTGTGACAGGGTAAAAGTAAAGGGTCCGTTGATGGAAATGTTCTTCAATCGCTATTTCTTTATATACGTTCATTGCTTCAGTTATATATATATTTTTTTTAGTTGTATGTATAAATAGAAAAATTTCTATACAAAACTTCAATACGTTAATTGAGTGAACTTTTTTGTATATCATTGTGAGAGTAGATGTTACGACACTATAATAAATTTTTATAATAGTTTTTATAAAAAAAGAAAACGGTGAAAAATAGTTAGATTTAGTAATACATTTCACTGGAATTTATTGCACCAATTTTTTTTTTACCACAGTCGACATTGACATTTTTGATAATTTTACGATGATACATTTGAATTTTTATATTAATTACAATATTAGAATGCAGTATTTGAAAAGAACATATGCATTTTACTCTACAGTTTGTAAAACGTATTGTATGCACAAACAATATGCTTATTTTTTTCCTCACGATTAGACATTGTTATACATTCTCAAAGTTTTATATTATTATTTCAATTACCATCAAAATTTCGAAATGGTACACCATTAACAAGTATAAACATAGCAATTTCAAATGTAAAAATTGCACTGTATAAATATGTGTATTCATATATATATATATATACAAAGTGGACCCATAATTTCCTTCACTTATTTGTTTTGCTTTTTAATAATATATGTATTTGCACAGAATGTTAATTACCCGCGTGTATGACCATGTGCATATGGCCTCGGCATCTCATTTTTGCCCAGACATGTTTAATTATATGCCCTTCGGGGGTTGAATGGGTAGTGCCAGGTCATTGCCACACATGTATCCGAGCGAGCAAAAAAAAGTGCGACAATATTATCTTTCTATTTTATAAAAATAATTTCGATAAAATAAAATTAAAATAGATGCAGGTTTTTTTTTTTTTTTTCTCGTTAGATATTTGAAGTTTAAGGACAACGCTACTGACTTCGGTACTGTGTAATATTTTTTGAGATTGATTTTAACTCCATCACTGAACAAAGAATGACGCACGATTAACTCTGAATCGAATACAATGAGACGAATTTCATTCGTTCCCATATTCCGGTGTTAATTCATAATAATTCGAAACTTTTTTCATCATTTTCGAATCACTCATCGCTTTTCCGTCAGAATTTACTGGTTATCGGTCAGAATTGAACAGTAACATCCAGAGATATATACAGTCAAGCTCACGGTAGATGAATTTGATAGAATTACGTTTCAAGGATCTCAACTGAAGTGTGACTTCTATTGAAACAAAAGAGCAATTTCATGATTATTATATATCATTTATACATTATATAACGCGTGTAATTTGTTCATTGAATAAAAAACAATAATATACATCAATAAAGTTAATAATTTACTTGTTAAATTTATCAAAAGTGAAACTCATTATTGTTAATAGTTTTTCAATTACAGAGTAATCATTGACTCATTATTGGTGATGATTACTAGCTTTAATTTTCAATCAACAGAGTAAATTCAACATCGTTCATTGATCCCACCTATACAATCCAAATGAACTCGAATCCACTTCCGTTTCAGAATTAATTCCATTGCCACATTTTTCCCACTGTATAGCTTTAAAAGCTAATGAAGATATTGAATTCATTCAATTCACAGTATAAATTTAACTTCGTTTGCTTAACGAACTGACCATTCCAAACTAGTCAGTATTTACCATCAATCTAAATATACATGTATACCTATGCATGCTCGTAACTTCCTCTATCTATATCCATCTATCTATATCCATAGCTATATCTCTCACACTCAATTCACAGGAAATTTGTGTGTTGTCACGAAGACTCTCGACACAGTCATCAGACCAATTCAATTAAATTCCTTATTTGACTGAAGGAAATAACCCAATCGACTGACAACTTTCATGTTTTTGTATATATATATGAGAGTCTCTCAATGTAAATAAAGAAAACAAAAATTGTGATTTGTCTGTTTTCATATATATTTTTTTGAAATTCATGTGCCATGCCCTTCAATTAAAACTGTCAATTATCATACTACATTTACAATAACAAATGTTGATGAAATGTATTTTTGAATGAGGAATAAAAATATACGTGTTATAATGATATAAGTGTATTTTTAATCCAGAAATAAAATATTCCCGAGATAAGAATATAGTGTTATGATATTCTAAATTTGGCTATTTGTATATCTTTATCACAATTTATAATTAACTCCTGTCTACTTGTTTCAGAATGAACCACTTCGTACTTAATTAGTAGTAAAAGTTTCGTCAAATTCAATTTTCATCAAAAATCAATATTCCAATGTTGAATTATTTTCTGGCTGTAAGCTGAACAGCAAATGGTCTTTGTTTATTTTACATTCAATAGCGGTATGTTGAACCGTTAGTCAATTGTTCAACACTTGGATAATTCAACGGTGAATCACGCAAACAAAATTCAAAACTAACGGATTGTTGTTGAGTTGTATCCAATATAATATATTATCTCTTATAAAACTAACTTGTTCAAATATTGATTACGGTGTTAGCTCATTCAATTGTTAACATTTGATAAAGTGTTTATTAATGGATGCCTGACAACACTACCAAGTTAAATATATATTTCATTTGAATTCCCTTAACAACAAAAAATATCGTCAGAGATAACGTATAAACACTGATTCTATTTTACGAAAACCATTCTCGTGCAGCAACTCTTCATGATATACCTATACACCAATCTATCTACCTATTATATGAACTCTCTGTTTTTATCAAGAATCGAGGTGCAATATCTTTGTTCCTTTGTTCGTAAACACAAGATCGATGACCGCATGAGATTTTGTAGTGGTTTGAGTTTACCCGCATTCTCGTAAATCCCGTCGAAGATCGGATGAAGAGAATGAAAATGAGAATGAGAGAGAGTGAGAGAGAGAGAGACAGTGAGATGAAAATGATGAGGAAAGGGAAGAAGAGAGTGAGAGCACGCAGCAGACGATCCTATAACTGCTAGAGGATTTGGCGAAACTCTCTACAGCAGTTGGGGTGGTCCTTGCTGCTAACGGCAACCATTATCCTCGAGGGTTCCTAAAACTTCTCCGAGTCGCATTGGGTGTGCTGCAAGCGAGCAAAAGCAAGAACGCGCATATAGGAACGAGTAAAAGTTGCCTATTTCAAGGGCTGTATTCTCAATTCAGACTCGCCCTTCTTTCTTCTTTTTTTTTTTTTTTTTTATGTCTTCCCATCGTCTTTAAGATGTCGCTGAACGTACATAAAGCTCGTGAAATTGGACTAAAGTCGCCTTTTTTTTCTTCTCTCTTATTTCTTTTTATTCATCCTGTTGAGCCGTAAAAATAACACTTTTGTTTATCCAGTTGTTGGAAAAAATGAATTTGAAGGAATATATAAAAGAGGAAGGTGGAAAAAAAAAAAAAAAAGAAACAATGTTGCCAGAATTTGCGTGGGGTATTATCTGTCAAGGTTTTAATGGAATACACGATGAAATGACATGTGAGAGTGATAAAGAGAGAGAGAGAGAGCAGTGAGTAGACAGAGACAGTTGTATAGTGAACAGTTTAACGCGTGTCGACATTTAATGGACGAATGCACACTAGCTATGGGCGGCGTGTGCGCGCGTTTGTCATTGGCGACCGTCCGAATTTCATTGACGTCTCGCTCTCTCATCGCTTCTGTCATTCAACCATTACATGTCCCGACTGTGAACGACATCGATCCATGTATATATATATAAACACAATATAATCATACGTATATTTGTATGATATATATTATAACAAACAAGAAATAAATTGACGCAATATTTATGTACACAATCGTGTACCGAAAAAAAAAAAAAAAAAAAAAAAATTATTTATAATGCATTTTGATATATTGCAAAATTTTTCTCAGAAAAAAAATTACATAACGATGTATAAAAGATAATTTTTGTTGTATTTTTATTTTATATATATATATGTAGAGCACCTGGGTCTTGCAAAATGTCCGTAACAAAAGTGAAATAATTCATTTAGCTACGCATGAAAACAGTTTATATATACATGCAGCAAAGTGGCATCGACTTGTGTGTATGTGGCCCCCCCTCCTCGCCCCTGTTTCAATCATGGCGATATAATATATATACATGTATGCATCTCGACTTGTACTGACACGTTATACGATGCGGTATAAATCCATTCAATTCGGACAATCGGTTATAGTCGAATGAACACACTACAAATGAAACAGATATAGAGAACAAGAGAATGACGAGATATCAGAAATTGTGAATGATTGCGTGACACATTATGGTTTTATCGATTTATTTTTTTTTGCTTCTCATAAATGTCGCAGTTTGCGCATTTGTTTATTAACCCGCGTCAGCGTAGGCGTTCTCTGGATTCGTTTCGAACCAACGATAATAACAATAATGTCGTTGTGATGAACCCCAATAATAATAATAATAATAATTATTATTATTACTATTATTATTATTATGAAAGAAGAATGGTCATTTCTGGAGAGAAATGTGATATAATTGAAAATTATAGACACGCAATTCTAATATGAATAAATAATGTTTAAAAAAATGTAATTCAATATGTTCGTAACAAAATATGAAACTTCAACAATAAATAATGATATGAAATATATTCAGATATTTTGTCTGTCTACAATTCGTGTACTCTTATGTTTCAATAGTGATACAATAAATTGTTTCAATAGCAATAATACAACGTTATGTATTGTGAATTAGTAATATTACATATAGTTTCAATGAGATACTTCTGTAAAATTTCACTGTGATACTCTGTTACAAAAATGTCTCTTGTTGACGAGGGTTTGAAAAACGAGCAATTATTACATATTGAAAATATGAAACGCATTGAAATGTCCCATTTCAGGACACAACTATATACAAATAATAATAATTTATTTTTCGTCCTTTTTTTATGCCAAAACACATGTGCGTTTTCCATTAATTCCTGTTGACTGCGAAAAGGAACTGAGGGGTGTGTGTGTGTGTGTTCCAGTGTTTTCGTCCGTGAAATTCCGGATGGTCGCATGGGACCACTTTTTCTTTCCTTCATTTCTCTTCCCTTATACAGGGGTATTGTATATATGTACAGGTTCGTTATGTGTATTTCTTTTTTTTTTTGGTTTTTCCTTCTCGTTGCTTTGTTTCCGTTGATGCTATTTGGTGAATAGGAACAATGCAGAAGTACGCGCGATAAATTCCAGACGTGCAGGTTCTCTACGTGGTCTTCTAACACGATGAGTGTTTCTACACTCTCTCTTTTTCTCTCATAGTATATAACCTATGTCGTTTCTCTCACGCTCATTCTCCTTTGCTCTATGTCTTCGTAATGTTCAAGATCATTTACCTTGTCTAGACCGTGAAACTTGTACTTCCCATCATCCAGTCGTTTTTACCTATTATTTGAATACGTCAAAACGTGTGATATCAATTCTACTTCGTTTCACTTGTAATATTTCTTCTTTTAATTGTTTGTTTATTCAGAAAAGAAAGAGGAATTTTTGAAATTTAATTTTAGACATTGAAAAAAAATTATTGTCAATTCAAGAATATTTATATTTGTCAATATTTTATTATTCTTTGAACAAGAATTAATATTTAATTCGTGAATATTATTATGTTTCGATATCTCGTTTTGAACAGCTTTATTTCGGATTTAAATTGGAAAAATTTTTAGTATCAAGAGCCCATTTATATTTTCAAAGCTCAGGTGCTAATTATTTATAAGGTTTATATTAAGAAAAATTGTTTTCCCATCTGAAATCCATGACAGATAAATTTAATATAAATCTCCACATTCACTATCTATTAATTCTCTTCACCTATAGAGATTCACAATCAAAATACATAATGTTTTGTGTATATATTTTAAATAAACATTTTCCGAATTGACTTTACACATCGCTCAAATCTACAAAACATGTGTGAATGATTTCAATTCATAATAACTGTTAGTTTGCTTTATGAATCAGATCAATAAATGATTTGAAATAAAATATAAAATGTGCACTGAAAAAAAGTTATTGGTTTCAATGGAAGTTATTTTCAGTGACGAATATTATTTTTAGTTTTGAAATGTAACAGTATTATTTCGATTGCCATAATTTTATTCTTGGATATTTTTATTTATGTTACTTCATTGAATATTTTGTTTCTTTTTCTTTCCAATTCTTCGAGTTGACATTTGATATACCATTATTGTGTATATAAAATAAAATATAATTTAAGTATGTATTTATAAATGAAAGAAAAAAAAAAAAAAATTAAATAACGTTTCATTCTTCATTGCGATAAATTTCGTCATTGCCAGACGACGTTTTATCGAGCGTCTACAAAGAGAGTTTCTCCCAAACGCCCACGGGGCTGTATGTAGGTGCCTCACAGGCATCTCAATATTATATTATATACATATACACTCTAGCATGACTTTCCATCGAATTTAAAAAAATTACTCTGATGAGTGTGAATGCAGAGAGTTACAGTGAAAACGTGTGGCTGGAAACAAGAAGGATGTGTGTTCAAGTTGAATTCATGATTTGAATTACACATACATCAGCCATATCAAATGTATAATAATAATTATGAAAATTTCTTTCAATGCCGTGCATTTGTATGTGATAGCGATGAAAAAAAAAAAAAAAAGGGGGGAAAGAAGAAAATAAATAATTAAACGAATTTAACTCGGCTGAGATTGTCCCGTTTGATTATAATTTTTCTAATTAGCTGTCTAGAGAGATGCAACAGTCTCCATATAGGTATGTGTGAGTGTTTGTTTGTGTATATGTGTAGATAGGAATATGGAGCCAGAGGAAGAGAGTTAAGAAAAAAAAAAAGATGAATACCTTTGGCGTGGACTTGTCTATATGATTATCAGTGGATTTTATCTAAACGAGATACATCGTATCACACATGAGCGCCAATACCTTCTCTACTCCTCTGTAAATATATACCTTTCTTTATTCAGCTAATGTTAATCGAGAGAAGTGTATATGTACATCAGGCGAGTACCACGCGAGCAAATGTAAATATGCTAATTGCCGCGTTCGAGGAGCGGAACTAATTGAATTAAGCGATGCAAAAGTTTTAAGCAGGGGAATTGGTATGAATTAGATCGAGACTGGTTGAGGGCTACCGTTTCGCTCTCTCTAACTCTCCTCGCTCTCGTTTGTCGCGATATCTTTCGAGCTGTAGTACCGTATATGTCACCTCGTTTAATAGGCAAATATAAAATGCAGATGATGCTTTCGTTGCAAATGAAGACTGTCTTGATAATATTTATCCTCAATATAATAGAAACATTTTGCTATTCTAATTTTGACATCGTGATCAATTAGTTTTAGTTTATTCGCGATCGTAAGTTAGCAAACTATCAAATATATTGTAAGAGCAGGATAATGGTGTCGAAATGGAATTTGGAAAAATAGTAATACTCTTTTTTTTTTTTTAAATTAACATTCAAAATAAAAATGTGTAAATCTATTTCTTGTAAAATCTGGCACTTGTTATATGAGATTGAGAATAAATTTACTGTCGTGGACATTGAGACTGAATAGATTTTATGAACTTTCCACTGAATTTCCGGATTCCAAGAAATAATTTAGCTTTTCACATATGGAAAACAAAATTTATTGGATGATGTTTGTCGAAACTTATCCATTGATTTTGCTATACATTTCGCACAATCATTTATTCTTGTTTCTTTGAATCGTGAAGAACAGAAATTATTTAGGAATAATATACGCGATAAATTAATTAAGAAATATGAATTAAGAATGAGATTTATAATTTTTCTCTATTGCTAACGATGAAAGATTTAGAATGAGGCAGTATGTGATTTAATTGTTCATTCAATTCTCGATTCCTGAAGATCAAATGGAGTTCTTAAAATCGACTATGAACAAATTAACAGTACACTGAGAAAACTATCTTTGGAGACAAAATCATGAGAAGCACGCATTGTTTTTAAATGACAAAATTAGACAAACAAAATGCCTAATGTTTTCAACTTTTTGCTAATTTATATATATATATATATTGGCAGATGTATGTTTGCAAACACAGTAATTCTATATATAAAATTTTTACAGTTTACATTTTTATGACAAATATATATTTGGTGTGTGAATTATTCACATATCAACGTCAAAGATATGTGAAACATAATACAAACCCGCTTTTGTTATATTTCTCACTAATTTCCTGTCTCAATTCATGGTATGGCATATAACTAGTTGCATGACAGAGACATTGAACGCCATGACAAGCGAGTAAACGACTGTTCCACACAGACGCGGTTTTTCTTCAATTACAATAACAATTTTCGCTATGATAATATATAATCAGCACTTGTAATTTTTGCTGAATCATTTTATTTTCGTCTAAACTTCAGTTCTGATTATTTCCTCGATTTCACTTAAATGAGCGATAACATTCAACCGCATCCCCCAGAGTAAGACTCAAATTCATTTAAATCTTGAATAACTTTCTCACAAAGAAATTGATGATGTCAAATTATTTTAGGGATATTTTACGTGATGAAAATTATTCATTGGTATTACATCAAATCGTTCAAATTAATACGACAAAGCGATAGAGAAAAAGGGTTGAAATATTTTCCGATTCCCCTGCGTGAAAGGGGACACGACATTGCGGAAAGGGGTTGTGAAGAGGTTATTCCTCTGTGCATCGGTACTGTCAAGCATTTCTGCGGTTGGTCGATTGGATGAACAGATTAATAATCTCAATCAAAGCTCCACTGTGGAGAGTATGGTGATGGTCTCGAGTGCTCATCAAAAGGCTTTTCAAAACGAGCATAGACGCGCATCTACCATCTATGTCATGTTTTAGGGGTGGAGTTGTACCAAACAGACATTCCATTATTTTCAACAAAACAAATCGTTGTTTTTGTATATGAATACTGGTTCTGGCAGTGAATATAATCACAAATGTTTGGTTCTAGAATAACTAAATGCAAAGGAGTTCCAATATTGGAAATCAACGATACTATATAACATAATTTTGTATTCATTGACAGCTGGTTGATTTTTTTTAAATATTTACAGTACAGTGAATGTTCTGCTCTTGTGACTTTTGGGGGGGCATTGTCCTAAGGTTGAATACATATCGATTCGTTTCTATTCCAATCATAAAATACTACAATACCCATTTTTCAATTGATTTTCTGTGGTACATGAAATATCCAAATGCAAGACCTTATTCAACTTCACTTTTTCACGGTATGATATCATATTTCAGAATTTCCTTGCACAGTATTCGGCTATTCACTGTTTTTCCGCACGAATTCACTAGCTAACGATCGTAATTGGTCAATTACATTCAGAAGTATGCATGACCAAAGTCGTGCACATCTCGTACGTTTTTGTCAACAACAACAAAAAAAAAGAAAGAGAAATTCACGATGTATAGATTCATTCCATTTGATTTTTTTCGTGGTACAACATCATAATTGGTGACTCACACCATTATCATTCGATTAATTATCGTTCACCGTCGATGTCTACTCGTTGACGATTAAATCTCGACCGTTAAATTTGACGATATACAACATCGAAATTCCAAGCTCAATTTTAGTACTCAATGAAATTGAAGGATTAAATTGCCATTAATTCACGTTTATACTCGCTACATTCTGCATCATATATGTGCATTGTGGCAGCTGATGAAAACGATAAAACCGCAAGTTGGAATTCAATTTTGTATGGAAATATTTTAACGATGACGAGCACGAAGATGATGATGGATAAAATTCAAACCCTAATTTGTAAAATCAATTAAATCCAATGAATTTAAAATGAAGAATAAACGAACGAAGGGGTTGTTATTATGCGAATTTTTGTTATGCTAACACGCAAATGAATTGTGTGACGGTTGATTTGACGTCAACGAGTATTTCTAATTCAATCTTACCCTTCTACTGTATAATATAATTGAGTTGATGAATCAGAGAAAATGATGAAATGTTGATTGAATTGAATTATGAATAATATAACGCACACACAATACTAACCTTAGCTGGATCAGACTTTTCTTGTTGTTCGACAAATGTCTGTGATGCTCTTGATATTGTATTTCTTCTAGTCGTGGTGCCATCGTGCGATGGTCGTACAAACTCAATTCTTCCACCCTCAACAACAATATTTGGTGCGGGTGGAAAATTTTCCGTGTTACCGACTGCATCATAGTAACCAAGAAGACCAGCTTTCTCACCATATAGGGGATGAATTTGCCTACGACAGCCGGTAAAAACGAAGGGTTGTATAAGAAAACATTCACCACTTGACATTTGTATAAAGTATATAAAAAGAAAGCACCAATGGTTGGTAGGAAAATTTTCTTCTGCTTTTCACCCTACAATGACTCATCTAGATCATACAGACCGTTTCAATTTTTTTCTCGTCGATATAAAATTATTGATATTTTTTTGTTTTCCACCGCAAATTTACATTTGAGACAAATCATTAAGTTATTTCTGATGTGTCATACTTTTCATAATATTCATTCTGATATTATTGGTGTTTATAATAGCAATGTGTTTTTTTTTTAATTGAAAATGGTGAAAAAAAAAAAAAAATATCTTACAGTTAGTACATTCAATTGAGGAATTATAATGTTATATTCTTTACAGTTCCGGATATGAATTGTTCTTTCAATTCAACTGTCAATCTCAAAATAATTTAGCTTATGGTTAAACAAAAATGGTCAATTCAAATCTTCTTCTAAAACAATCAGAAGACATAACCAATTCAATTGGAAGGATGATGATTTTATGCAAAAGGAAGAGGAGGTAACGAAAAACGAAATAGTGAAATAAAAAAGAAGCAATAACCAAGGGATCTAAACAATAATTTTTGAATATTTTCCCTCTGTCAATCAAGCCGAAATCTGTGCATGAAGAAAGTGAGATTCAACATTGCGAATCTATCCGGAATTTAGTTTTTCCTATAATGTCTTCATTCAAGATGATATATATCACGAACTATCAACTGAATTTGAACTTTGTGCAAGTGCATATCCCAATTTATTGCTGGTTCATCGACAAATTGATAAAAAAAAATATTAAAAATAGAATTATAAACAAAATGTTAGTGAAAAAAATTACGCGCTAGGTGAATATTATATTGTCATGTCATTCACAAAGTGATACGAATTCAGTGAATCATTCTGGGGTGAAAAAACAAAAATCTCAATAATTAAAATGTGTATTCACCTTGGTGAAGGTACTGGTCGTGGTTTATCCAGGGCTAAGTCGGAATTAAGGGGTGAATCCGGTCCGCGGCCACTGGATGCCCTATAAATAAAAAATAAACAAATGCATAAATTAATCAGACTAAATCCAACGACTCAGACACGATTAAAGATTAAAGTTTGATATTATCGAGAATGGAATCAAATGAATGTAATTGCATTACACATACTCTTAAACATATATAAACAAAGAGTTTCATTGGCACTACATATGAATATACGTGGCAACGAACGCGCCATTCTCGGCCACTCGTTTATATGTATCGGCGCAATGAACTGCAGCGCAGCCTTCAATAATCAACAGTATAACTCGCGGCAGTGAACTCTCTTTTCCCAATGGCAATTGCCCGTAGCCCACCACCACAATCACCACCATATTCTCCCTTTTCCTCCTTGCGTAAAAACACTCGTACTGTATGCATTACTCTGCGTTACTATCATACACATAGTAACAAAACTCCCTATATATGCCTTTCAGTAAAACAAACTACTCGGGGTTCATTTCTTTTTCTTTTTCAAACCCGCCACAAACATTTGCCTTATATTTTATGTTGCAACACAACCGTTGGCGCAGTCGATAATATCCTGGAGACCCGCTGGCAAGTACTATTAAACATATATATATACACAGAGGAAAGGTCCAATGATAATAAAAAAAAAAAAAAAAAAAGTCATATAAAAAATTTAAAAAACGGCGTTGAGACGCAAAATAAAAAATGTATACGCGTTGCACACACACACACACACACACACATAAACACAGAGTGTCTCAGAAAACCAAAACGATTGGTAGAAATGTGCTTGGAACTCGTTCCATGAATCATCGCATGCTCGCAAAGAGAATGAGACAGAGTGAATAAAGACAGTGAATAAAGAATACCATGGATTCCTCTTTATATTTTTTTATTTCTCCGAATATCGTATCTTTTAGTCGGTGGCGTGTTTTGTCCGAGCAAAATGTCAGTTGTATAGAGACTCCAAAAATGCATAAGTTCTTGCATTTTACAGTCGTATATGAAGAATAGATTCCACGTATAATCCTTCAAGTAGGGAGACCATAATAGAGGGAGTAAGATGAAAAAATTGATAATAATAAAATAAGGAGGAATAAAAAAAAGAACGAGAGAGTGAGAGAGGAACAAGCTGCTGATGCTGGTACTGTCCACCGCGTACCATTGTGCACACATCTCGTAAATTTAACAGGACATATTCCCAAGTCTTCGATGCGCCTCTATACTGCCCCATAACAATCTTTTTGTCCTCTCTCCCTGCCTCATTCTCTACCTCTTTCTTCGTCTTCATATACCGTTGTCGGGTAAATTTACTTTAGAGACTTAAAGAAAGTGGACAATGGTTCTATCATTGTGCGATAACTGCAATAACGACGTCATTATTGCTAAGTCAATGCAAAAAGTTATGACATTAAAGTACTTCTGTGAGTTGACAAAAAAGAAAAAAAAATAGCAAATGAGGATTTCCATTTGTTACAAACATTATCATTGTCTTTGAATGTAATATTTATTTCAAACCACATTCTATAGTGGATTATACAGGATTTTGTACGAGATAAGTTAGATTGAAAACGTGCTATTGAATATTGTATATAGAAATGAGAAGAGTGCTTTTGGATATTAATTCGTGAATTCAGAGAATATCACTGATGACTGAAAAGACTTCAAGGTTATTAGCCAAAACGTTCGGTGTTTTATTTGAATTGTTATCTTTGAAATGGTTTAGTATAAATGAATGTAAAACTCGAGAGTTTCGTCATTACTTAGAAAGAGTTTTGAATATATTTCATTTCTAAATTGCATTTGATTTCGTTACTAATGAAGAAATACAAATTTGCGACTAGTAGACTTGCTGCAACAATTCCACATTTTTAAAAAGCAAATTAGTAATGTGTAACGATAGCGATTGTGAATCATCTCGTGCAAGAATCACGTCAATCGAATTATTCATTCGATGAATTACAATTGTTATTGTGTCGAGAAATGTCCAGACATTTAAACAAAACTGGGCAACACTAGTCAATTCATACTCAACTATAAATCAATCAATTTACGCCAATCATCAGATTTTTAATGTTATATTACCCCAATGCTAGTTTTATCACCAACGAAAAGTTTGATAATATATTTCAATTTTTGTCATAGTACACCAAGAACCTATGTTCATTTGCAAACACATATTGAAAGTAGATTATCGACAGGTGTAGTGGTAAAATCATATCAGTTGAACATGTTCACTTGATTATTGCTATGAATAAATTCATATAAAAAATTGTCTAATGTATTACTGAACCGGTTCAAAGAATATCACTAACGAATTGAATCATCCACCATTGATACTCATATTAATTATAATTATTGAACTGATGTGAAATTAGATGTAGTAAAAATGTTATGTATTCCAACATTCATCAGAATATTTTCAATTATAAGCAATAAACTATTTTATATCCAATGTAATTATTTCCACCTCATATACTAACAAAACGCAATGTGTCATGATAAAAACTGTTTGAAAGAAAAAATTCTGATAAACATATATACATATACAAGAACATGAAGTATGTGTTTGTGTATGGATTTATCCATACTTAAACCTGTTCATACTTGTTAATTGTTTACCTAACGTATATATTTTTCCACATGAGACGTTATGGAAGTCATCAATTATCGTTGAAGCGTTGATATTTAAACGTTAGTGTATTATGTATACGCATATGTCGTGTGCGGCTGATTATAGAATCATATGAATATGCATAGTGGAATGATAATACCAATGGCTGTGTATGGGCGCATACAGACGCACGATTATTCAATGCATTTCGAAATGCGGATAGCGGTACACGGTCGATTAATGCTGACGGTAATATCTGAACGTTGCACCGATGTAATAATGCGCATTTGTATAATGCTGTCACATGTTTAAGAAATACACTTGGACTTTGTCATAGACATGCACTGTTCGTGTGAGAAAATTATTTACTCTTTATTTAATTAATTATTTCATGAAATTTTATGTCTTCTATGTGAATGATATTTATCGTGTAATGATGTTATTCTATTTTCAATTATGATTATTGATATATAATAATGTGCATACAATAATACAGTATAAAATATTAAAAGAAATACACAATTATTCTATTTATATTGGTATGATGGAAATATATTATCAACAGTTGTATCCATAAAAATCTCAAATCTTGGAGATCCTTTCATGTATAGAATAAAAATGTCAGGGGCAATGAAAAGAGCCATAAAAAATAGTGCACTATTTGCAAATGATTGTGGATTAGAATTATTCTAATTTATGCTTATTCATGCTTATTGATGTTGAGCCAATGATAACGAACTTTGATATATATAATATATTTTGTTTATACCGTGATAGCTTTAACGTCTTACGCTGTCATCAAACTGGAATATTTTGCTCTACATAGAGACTAAATCCAGCTGCAAAGTATTCAGTAAATACATACACGTCGCGTGCAATCACAGAGAGGGATTGAAGAACGAGAGATTGTAAGAGATTGAGAGAGTGAGATCAAAGTCTCGCAGCCTATGCTAGATATTTCATTGGTTTATGTCCCAAACACAAAATACGATGATTTTGCCAAGAGAAATTGTACATTACTGTAAGAGCAAGAGACTTTTAAGTGAAAACAAGATGGAATGTCAACCAGAGAGATTGCATGAAGAATTATTTTCGTAAAAACACAGAACGCTTTGAAACACTTCAGAATTTACATAGTGGATGATGGTGCTTACACTTTTATTTTTGCAGAAGGAAAAAAAAAAAAAAAATAATTAAAGTCATGCGAGTGGAATATTCCGGTCTGTCTTTTTTCTCTCGTTACATATCCGGACTTTTTTTTTCCTCAACATTATAAGTAATTATTCACCGATTTTGTATATAGTTTGCATAATTGTTATCAAATATGGCATCAGTATTCAAATGACATGACTAATTTTTGTTAAAAAAAATATATTAATGATAATTAATAATAATAATAATAATAATAGAATGGTCTGATGACGATCATCATCTGCGAGAGCTATATAACAACTTCCGGCCGGATGTGCCACTCACAAACAAAATTTCCAAACTGCGGGACATCACGTTTATATGCCAGAGTATATATAAACATAACATATACATATATGACCCATCGTATACAACTTCTTGTTTTTTATTAACACCCTGTATCTTGCTTTTCCTTTTGTCTTTTTCATATACACACAATTCATCCGTTATTTGCTCTACACTCAGTGAAAAAAACAAAAGAAAGAAAGATTCAAATCAAATCTTATAAATTTGATTTATGAACATTTTTTCGTGTTTGAAGTAGAATGTAAAATATTTTTAATTCAGATTCAAATCTCACATTGATTAATATAAATTAATATGAATAAAAAATAGCTGCGCATGTACAATTAAAATCATTGGTGTATTAATTATGTCTATGGGTAAATAAAACAAAGCCTGTGGCATACTTCTCATTTTGAACATTGTACATTTTATTTTACTATATGCAGATGTTCAATAAAAATAAATAATATTCTGTTCATATACATTTTAAACCGAGTCTTTCGAATTGTATTTATATTAATTATATTAACCACGAATAAAATATCAACACTGTGGGTTCTATCATGAAGCGTGCAATTTATTTTAATAAATCAATCATTTAAGCGAGATTATTTGTTGTGATTGTATTTGTGATTTGTAACTGCATGAAACATTTATGTGCGCATATATTTCAAAGGTTAAATTAAATCGTGATAGTTGAATATTTAATATGAAGATGTATAGGTGTGAATGTGTGAAATTCAAATCCATAATCCTAATATAAAATAATTATTGATTTGTTTCAGTTGTATAAAATTAAATCAACCATAAAGTGTGTCTTGAATGAGAATTATATTAATTTAATTTAAAAATCAATTTGTTTTCTGGATATAGCTGTTATTTATTTTTTTTTTTTTCCTATCTCTTCCTTTCCATCCTCACCTCTTCATCCGCTTTCTCTCACTGTGTATAGAATTACGATAGCAAAACGCGTCACACAACGTCTCAAATGTCTCTGAGCCAAAAGACTGAATGTATAAATCTATGTGAGAGAGTAAACGCACGCGACATGAAGTAATAAAACAAATTCGCATTCCTATGGCGTGAGAGGAAGTCCCGGTTGACCAAACGCCATCGGGTGGTAATCCGATGTGCGAAGAGGTGTGCGATGTCACTTCCTAGAAAGTCAAATGCCACTTTGGTGCTGCACATATCACTGATTCGCGAGTCTTTGTATATGTAAATATGTATATGTATATAAATGTGGAGATGGTGACTGGTGACTTACACGACGACACACGGGCTCGCAATCGTCTGCTTATACTTTATGAACGTGCAATTCATGAATAATTATTATATCCAGTCGACGAGACGTACGGCAATGTGTATATATGAGAAATGTACACAGATACACGCTCATATTGAATTGCAGTTGCGCCGGATCGTTTTAATCAAAGAGGAATTGAAATTATGTTAATTTAATGCCTTTATAGACTGCACGAATGAATTATATATATATATATATACATATATATGATGTGATCTGTAAATGGTATAGGTCATCACCATTTTTTTTTTTTTGTACGTGTGGTATTGTATATAGTGCATTTAATTCGAGGGCATACATATGACGATGAGTAAAAGTCATGTATGATATTTGAAAATTCATGAATAATTTTTATTTCATAATGTCAAAAATTGCTGACGTTAACTTTTGTGTATTACTTTATTTTTTTAGTGTATTTTAACTTAATATAACTGGTACCTCATACCTTGATGCTATGGTTCTGAGACAAAATATGCATTGATGCATGATCACATATACGTATTCGCTTATTTCATTGACGTTATGTCATAATTGATATGCTGATGAATGTGAAAGCAATTTTTAGGAGCATGTTATTGTACATAGTTCTCTTATTGCAAATTTCAATTTTACTCCATAGCGTGAAAGCTTCAACAGGAATTATTATCACTATGAATAGTTCAACTAGACTTATATGTACTTTCACACTTGAGAATTAATTTTAGCACCGAATTTCATACACTAATGATAGAAGAAAAAATAATACAAACATTATATTAATCCTCTTCATTATATATTGCTATGTTTGAGGAAATACAAATAGACACTTTGCTGATGCAGTTACGTGGAACAATTTTCAGTGTATGATGTGCACAGAGAAAGAGAGAGAGAGAGAGAGAGAGCAAAGTGAGAGTCACATAGCGCGAATCTTCTTCTAGATGTTTTTGATGAATTTTTCTTTTTATTCTAAACTTTTTGCTTTTTACTGGACGCAAACTAACAAGCGTATCCGCGTAGCCACGAGACGCTTCTGCGAGTTACTAATTTATCCGCGAGTGTCTATCCGTGGACTGTGGTGAGCAAGAGTATATATACCAGTGTGTGCAACTCTAAATACTACTGCATTCCAAGTTCCAGAGTGGAGCTCATGGGTTTATATACATTACTCTATTTCGGCTTGTGCACTGTTATAAATATAACCGAGTGTGTATGCCCACACAGTTGAAAATATAATTACTCAGCACAAACGTGAGGACATACTTTAATCATAAATGTTGTATGTGCAATAAATAATAATTGTTTAATAGTTATCAGTGTAAATGCAAGTATTCAGTTCCAACAATGTATCTTCACCTAAATATAATTTATCAAACATTCATTAATATTTCGTTGTAACTGTTATTCAGTTATTTGTTGACAATAATATTTGTGTATACGGTAAATCGTTTTGTATTATACTATAATCTTCAAAAAACATTTGTGAATGCATTTCCAAGTGGTATTTTATTACACACGCTCTACTGAAATGCCACATTCATATTACTAAGTGGTGTACGTGTTTCGAAAATGTTTCCTATGCATCATCCCACTTGGACTCTAAACTATGCGACGCTTTTGCTTCACTTGGCAGTTATATGTGTGAGTGTAAGTGTGCTATACGTATTCCAGGAAGTTGTCAGAATATGGTAACGCACATGTTACAAAATTTGTCTGAGATTCATATATAACTGTACACATGCATATAGAAAATGTGGGACAAGATGAAATTACCTCTTGTTGATTCGTGTTATTTTTTTGGCACTTGAACATTTCAAAGCTTTCACTAGTCAATATTGCATTCTTATTATATATATATATATATATATATCAATACATATGAATTATTAAAATGAATTCTGGTGAATAAAACAAGACTATATAGTTATACATTTTGAACATCTCACGAGGAGTTATGAGTAATTATTTGTTTGGCTTTTTTTTTTTTTTTTTTCATACTGTTAAACCTGCTCCCAGTATCAAAACTGGTCTTTAAAGTTTGCGCGCGTATATCTTCGAACTTAATTGACCGATTTTTAACGTTAATCCATGAATTCGAACCGAAAATCGATGTACAATTGAATAGTGATGGAGCAAATTATAAATAACGATACTCAACCGACGAAAAATTCGAGTTGAATAAAGTCTAGTATTTACAATTTTTCTTTTGGGGCAATTTTAGATATACGTCCTTAAGCTATAGTCATAAGTCATTGTGTATATAAGATAAAGTTTTTTCAACTATTTTAACGCTCAAGAACTTGTTATATCCTGACGTCTCGACTATGAAATATGTACTTACGGGTTCCTAAACTTGTTGAAGAAAGTGTATAAAATTCCAAATCTCCATAAATGAGTAATAAATTATCTTACATCACCATCGCCTAGTTTTCCCATCAGGACAATCACTCCTACTATCTACTCGAACGTGACTTATATATATATGTGAGTATGTATATTATATCGACAATGAAAACAAAACACATATCTACATATATATACGGGTGCGTTCACTCACATATAAACCGATCGTGAAGAGAGAATTTATTCGTGAGTGGGTGGATGACCACAAGCCTACGCTGTCTGACCAGCCAATTTGAATATTATCGACAAGCGCGCGCGCGGCATGAAAGTGGCCACTTTAGTTGAGAAGACATTGGACTCAAGATCGCTCTTGATATTCAAGACAACGGAAAACGAAAAACAATCAATAATAATAATATAATGAAAATAAACATTTTACACACAATTTTATTTACTTTCTCGGCTTTCCACTGTAAAAACTAAGCAAGAATTGAACAATGCGGGGAGTAAATAATACAGTAAGGTATACAAAAAAGTGTTTTTTTCCTGTGTCTCTTGAAAAGAAGGGTGTATATATATGTATGTGTGTACGAAATGAGCCAAGTGCAGCTTGGGAGATGGGGATCAGGAGATATGGAGCTGAAAGCGCACGCCCGTACACATTATGTATACATATATACACTCGTGCTGGTGGAGTCATTACGTCATTACGGAGTTACACGGTCGAATGGCCGACGTGTACAAATTATAGGGACGTCTACACGAGAGAGGGACCTGTGCCTTGCCTTCTGCTAACCGCAGACCGTGGCAGACCGGTGCATCCCATCTACACGATGCATGCATAACCGGGTGTCTATACACACGTGAATATCGTATTCAATATGTATATAGATATATTTATGATGTATAGAGGAGCGATATGAGAGTGGTATATGTGTATACCAAGATGTCACGTATACGGCTGTCGTTGGCCCTGAAGCAACCAACAGAACATTGGTGTACACATCACTATTATATCAAACAATACGTACTGGTACATAGTGCAAAATCATGCTTGCGTTTATATATATTTTTCTTTTTTCTTCATTTCTTATTCTTTTACTTTGGAATTTGACGTTGATGACTTCACTCATGCAGTGTGGGGAATGTTGAAAGTATTGCGAAAATAGTTTAGTTATATTTAAAGCGTTATGGTATTTGTTGATGATGAATTTTGTTAACATTTGCGATACGTTGTGAGACGAAATTTCACCGGAATTTCATTCCAGGAGATTTAATATGATGGGATTCATGAAGATGTAAGCGGAAAGTCGTCAACAAATTAAGTCTCGCCGGGGGTAAACATAATAATAAAGTAGCTGATATGAAGAACAGAATATTATCCTGCGAAGAGTTTCATTTCGGTTGTAATTGGTGGTTTCACCACTGGAATTCAAGGTTTGACGCTGTAAAGTTGTAATTGGAAACAAAATTGATTACAGACAATTTCGTATAGATATTAATCCAAACAGATTGTTAATTTCTGCTTTTTTATCTTAGCACAAGATAGTTCACGTAGAAGACTACAGTCTCAAGATGTTTAGAGTTGCTGATTTCAATTTTGAACTTGAAATCCCAAAAATTCCAATAATAAAATGTGGTTATAATCAAACAAAAGATTGTTCACATTTTAAGTCCGCAACATTGCGTGCACCATTCCGAATTCCAAAATATTGAGTTATTATTAAAAATTAGTGAACTCAGAAACCTTCGTCGCGAAATTTGCGGTTCTTTAACTGGCATAGTTTGGCTATAATCACATCATTCACGAAAAAAGTAGTATTTTCAAAACTTGGTATATGTATAGAGTTCTGTGAATGAAGAACAACATCGTGATGGCAGTTTTCCAATGTTCCTTAAAATTATATTAGAACTAAACTATATATAGAGAATCAGCGAAACAGAATGTGGTTTGCAGAAGAAACCATCGGACAAAAGGTGTTACAGAATGGTTCCAAAAGAATACACGATCAAAGTTCTCGAAAACGAACATAGGAAGCTAATATATTTCGGCATTGTGTGGTGTTAAAACCACATGTATTCATTTGTTATGACCGTATTGTCTGTTCCGTACAAAATATCACAATTATAGTGACTTTATTGTTAAAATTACGTCACGAACGACACGATCGTAAAGAACATAAACTTCATTTTAATCTTGAAACAAAAGAAGATGTGCTCCGCAGAAAGGTCACTAAAAAGTGAACTACAAAAGAAAACGAGTCACAGTGAATAGTACATATAAGTGTCCACCTTTGAAATATAGCGTGAACTCTGTGAATCACGCAGCATATGTACACTAAATTTTATGAGCTTGCCGCATAACCCACATCAGAAATTGCGTCGCGGTTTAAACCTTTTATGACTTTTAGTGAAAGAGAGAGATTGAGCAAGCAGGAAGAATAAGAGTGAAAACAGTGGCCAAATATAAAGACAAAGGAAGACACTCGAGAATGGCAGATGAATGTGTTTGCTATATATATATATATACCAGTAGAATTTTATTGCTCACTTGGGTTCTCATCTTCTGATGTTATTCAATTTAAGTTCGCTTCAAACATCCATTTGCCCGGTCAAAATATTTACCGGAAGTTTAACTCCGATTTGATCCGAATGACAAATTTCCTTTCTTCCCCTCTCACTGTCTAAATACTAGGTCGATTAATCGTTGTGTATACCGATTGGCAATTTCGTCCTTGGCCATTTTCCATGGTACAATGCACACTCACACACATGAACGTAGAGAGTATTTGTTGGATTGGCAAATTGCCTTCGTCGTGAACATTTTGGTATATACATCTACGCAGAAACTACAAATGGCGTCACATCAGTAATTGCCACTTTTACTGCACTCTGTTACTACCCTCCTGATTGAAAAATGTTTCCCCATAGTTTGATTGCCAGTATAAACCTTTTATATATCCACGCTAGATTAATTCACTTTAGTTCTCACTGTGATCGTACTATTGAATTTAATTGTTGTTGAATCAAGAATACTTTTCTCATTTCGAATAACTCCTTTTTATATGGATGTTTTTGTGCAAAAACAACTCATGTAGACTTCAGACTTTCTCAGTCATTTCAGATAGCTGTATTGTTTGTATGTTTCATTGAAAACATGTTGGAATTTGAATTCTCGGTGTTGCGTACCGCAATTTTTGGTCACGGTGAATCCTTCTCTCACTTGATAATTATATTATAAAAATTAATTATATCGCTACTTATAAGGACCGTCGAAGGTCCTCCGCCTAATTCTGTCATCAATCATGCATTTTTCGTTTTTCTGAATGACCGACCGCCTTTTCCATTACCCCAATTTTTCCGGACCTTTTCCTCAATTTTAATGGTTTACACAGTTTACTGAAACCAAATGTGGATTAAAGTAAATGAATAAATGCATTTTATTTTTACCCAGTCTACTCCTCTTTTCAAATAACAATTGCCGTTCAATATCCTAATTTAGCAATCACTTCTACTTCCTAACTAACCCTCTCCATTTCCATCACACCTTTCGGCTTCCTTATCAAAAACCTGATCGCTATCCAAACGATCTCTCAACAGAACAATTTTCAAACAACTTCAAGGCGGTCTTAGCATTCACTTTCAATAATCAAATATTACATTTCTATTTCAACACTTGAAATGAATGAAACAATTTACCGACCACTCACAAAAGGAATTCTTATACAGATAAATGATAAAAACAAAGAAAACTCAACTCTATGGAATACAAAAACATCAATCATCTGCACAGTGTGAAAACTATGCGTAGTGTCGTTCTCCTCTTGCGGCAAAACACCCAGAAAATGTGGAGTTTTGATCAATTTTTTCTATGGAAAAAAAAAAAAAAATATTTAACTGGGATATTACTTCGGAACAGTTGCGTGGAAGGGCAATTGTACCTACCGTTACACTCGGATTCAATTAACAATGATGAATTCGGGATAAAATGTTGGGATTGAAAAATGAAATATTGGGTTTTCCACTAATTTTGATTAAATGATAATTTGAGAGAAAAAATAGCATTTGTTTATGGATCATTCAAATTCTACTAAGATCTTCACAAAATGTATAAACAAAACAAATGAGTTACTTTTAAACTCGATTGATTCATAAGTTTTCGAGATATAGTGAAAACTAATTCAAAAATTGCTATCAAACGGATATTTTTCCATTCACTTAAAAACAGTTATAACTCTTATGGTGGTAAACTTTTCGAAAAAATTCAACCATGAGTTTATTCTGTGATGTAAGTTTTCCTTTTCTTTAATTGAAGAAAGTTTAAGCATAACACTCATCCATGTTTTTCTGAATAACATTATTTTTCAATTCGTATTGGCACAACTCAAAATGAACCATTGCTGTTAATATTTGCATATCAAGAGAAAAACAAATCACACGAAAAGCCTAAGTCAAATGATATACCTCCAGATATAGTAAATATTGTTTCGAAACTATACAAGTGTAATTTTATTCAGCTCTTCATAAGGTGTGTCTCATTCACAAACAAAAATTATAAAAAATAACAACTCCAAACTCTCATTCCAATGTTTCGTTACCAAAATTCAAATCGACTTCAACTATTCTTACAACGCCACGGGTCATATATAAAAATATACCCATTATATGACGACACTTTTATCAGACTTACTATTATATACAACTCTCAACACTTTATGTTTAGCCGACGTGGGACTAAAAGCCCATATAGCAAAAAGGTATATAACACAACTCTCCTCATATTTATTTATTTGTTTCTGTTTTTTTCTTTCTCTTTTCATTTGGCCGATAATGCTCATCGCACTTGCGAGTTTTGTTATCGTTGGCGCACATCTGCCACCGGTTGCGTCACCGCTGATTCATGCTGGAAGGTTTTAAACATATATATATATATATTACGACTTGCTGGTGGGCAGGTGAAAGGTGTGAAAGGTCTCGTGGAGAACGGTATGAAATGAGATAGAAACGACAAAGAGAGGAAAAAAAAAACATCTTCGCGCTCTCATGCTAATACACGTATTATAAAAAACCTTCGGAATGATATATCATCAGTGATTGTTGGGTTACAAATATATAAATTATAGCTTACGAATCTCACAAGTTCATTTATACCTATAAGCTTATATAGCCATTATAGATATACATGTGTATGATGAGAAAAAAAAGAAAAAGAAAGAGTTTTAACAAATGCACATAAATTAAATTTTAGGCCATTTTGATATTCGTAGTAAAGTACAAAAAAAAAAATATTTAATTCCGGTGGCAAATTTAAAAATTCATTCAAATCTATAAATAATTTTGATTTAACATATATATCCAATTTTGATTAAAATATCAAAATATTCTTGGTCTAAATTCTATTTATATTTTTGAATTTCACTCGAAAGTTGTAAATCAACTTGAGATTTATAAAAATTTTAATTGATATAAATTAGTATGAATAAAAGACGGATGTAACTTCGTGCGAGATTGATGGTGGGTTAATTACGTTCAGTATGCCAGCGTGAAAAAAGCAAGGTATACATTAGACGTAACTGAAAAATGGAGCCTCCAGCAGAGTTTTTATTTTTATACGTGGAGTTCATTTACCTGAAGATATTTAATGAAAATAAATGATACTCAGTGTATAGATATCTCTCAAAACAATTTTTGCATTGAGTTCTCTACTAACACAATGACAGGAACATAATATATGAATAATCTGAGTTTATAATGATTATTGACTTTCATCGAGATAATATTTGAACTTTAAGGCAAGTATAAAGAATGTTTTGAATAAAAATGATTGGTTTTAATTCGGGTTCTTTTAGGTGAATTTATTTCAAATTTCCATTCAATATTATATGTTATTATACAAATTATTTTTCTCCTTCAATGTGCACAGTATATAAAAATCTGTATATTAATGTTGAAGCAATATACATGCATTAATAAGTGTGTTTTTAAATATCTTTCTCCTTGATAAACAGGAAAAGAAACGTATTTATCTCATGCATGTATAATTAATTATATACATAATTAATGGAATTATAAAAAACATTCAAATAGCAGCCGATTAATTTAAATACATCCACATAAATATATTCAACTATTCCACATATATCTAATCATCTTTATTAATAACTGCAATTATTGTAAACGTGTATTATATTAATTTCACATTTGGCATATGACTAATTCTATATGTTTTGCATTTGACATTACAACTGGAATGACTCTACCGTTTGCTTCTCGATCAACGTAGGTGGGTTTTTGCTTGTCATTAGTATCGATGTATCGAAACACATACACACACACACAAACATATGGGCTGAGAGGTGAAGTAGAAGAAATGAAAAGGTGGAGAAGTAGAAAAAGAAGAAGAAGAAGAAGAAAGGAAAAGGTTGTTAGTTATGTCGGTGAGCGCAATGGTGAGTCAGCCTTTATATACCTTTAACTCTCTTTTGCAAGTTGCGAGTATATAGTATAGTAGAGTATAAAGGAATGTGTTGCACGCGCATTCACGCGCACGCCCTGGCTCACGATTGCCTATCGCGGACCCTCTCTCATTGCTCATTCTATAAATAATACGAAACATATATATGTGTATATAAACGTTTATAGTGAGAGTTTAATGATATATACAATTAGGTAGCTAAACCAAGAAAAAATAATGATTTGAATTAAATGTTTATTTGTGATATAAATAAAAATTATTGAAATGAGTTTATATAATATATGAATTATGAAAAAGTTGTAGAATAATCCTAATTCAAAGTTAATAATTCTGATTGACATTATATTTTTCTTCGGTATGGGTATATAAATATATCTGTTGCCACTCGTACTCACTTTTATTTACATATCATTCACACCAATGCACTGTTGATTCAACGTAATTCATCTTTGAATTTATTTTTACTGAGCTCATATTTCGCAGAATTGTATATTTTTAAATATATTTATTTATATCTTTACTTGTACATTTTTATTCGACGTCAAATGCAAAATGATCGGATTGCAAAGTGACGGAAGTATATACACCAGCAGAAATTCAAACCATGAAATTTGAATCGCGTGCATCACTCACGTTTCTCTCATTGCCGCCATCATCGTGTGAGATTCAGTGAATATATTAGTTTTGTATCTCAGTTATATTTCGCTTTTCATCATATATATACCCGCACATGTTTGAGTGAGAGACACACACCACGTTTACCAACATTGTCAAGTTTATTTTGGGTATACGTCGTTGTCTTTGACGTTGTCATTATGGCTAAAGTATTTAGGCCAGAGCTACTGCATCAGAATCCGGAACAGAGAGTAACGGTGCGAGAGAATAGATGTCTGTTTAATTTATGTGATATATATATATATTGATATTTGTAATTGAAAATTTACATTTGCGTCTGAAAAGTACATTTCATTTTCTGTATTGTATTTCATACTTAGAAACATCACCGGCTATATGTTTCTTGTGTTTGTCCATTTAATCTTTATTATTGTTTGTACAAGTTAAAGTACTACTATGAATAGTCATGTGACAGTAATTTCATCCTGAACGGTTGTTAGTGATAGATAATAAAGTATTTAATATTTTATAAAAATACAATACGAATCAAATTTGTTTAATTTGAGAAAAGAATTATGGATCAATTGTTCTGTAATTTTTCCAAACTTTTCATCATCAATAATCTCTGCAGTGTAAAATTATTAGAACATAAAATTGTTCTTGTTTATTATATAGAGAATTGTGTATTAGATCTTTAGATTTTACAGGTCTCATTGAGCGAAGAAAACAGAATAAAAATATCTACAACGAATTCTCAATGGTTCCGTGTGCATTATTCATCGATATAATTATTCTGTATATATTTCATTCAATATTTATCATCTGATTTGTTTGTATTTTTGTTATCAACTCAGGATATTATGGCGTCTGGGAATATAAAATGGGTTATGTATGAGCTTTTAGATTTGAAGAATAAATATGAATAGTTGATGTACAATGAACTAACAGAGTTCACAAAATGTTCATTGGAATATCAATTGATGCGTGATTATTTAACTACATAATTAATTCTTTATAAGAAGTTATACAGTTTATCGAAATACCATTCTTTCACATCCCTTTTCGTTGATTAAATGTCGGCATCTCAAATTCTTGTAATCAATTCATAATAGAATAATAATCTTTCAGTAACACAATCCATTTTGAAACAGTACGTGGAAACTCAAGAGATTAATCCCTCAAGGTATTGACTTTTATATATGATAGTATGAAATTTACACTAGAACATTAATGAACGGGTAGAATTCGATTCAAATTTATAACCAATATTCGATTACCTATTAATGCATGAGTACAAATTTATAATTGGAAACATAACTAATGGTTGACAATATTGACAAAGTAATGATTTATGGTTTTGCATTTATGAAAATAATCGCAATAGCAAATCCAAAAATTATATAACGTGTATCAATTGATGTTTTCACTACAAATATATATATATATAATGAAAGATTATATTTTTGTGAAACTAATATTTCACTGGAACTAATATTTTTGCAAATTTTTCATCTATTCAAATTCAGTCAATTTTACTTCCCTTTCAATTACGTAATGTCAAGAAATTCTGTAGTAAATAATAATATTTATATAATACAATTCACTTCAAAAGATATAATATGAAAAAAAATGTGTGCCTAAGATATCTTAAATATTTCGTCAATTTAGATGTAACGGTTGACTCTGGTCGCCAATCTCTCACGTTGTGAATATTTAAAACTTCCTGTTTAAACGTGTCGTATAAAAGTGTGACATACTTGAAATTAGGTATTGAAATCTCGTGTCTCTTCTCTAAAGAATTTTCATATAACCAATACCAATTTTTATTAATTTATCCGACACAAATTTTCCTATCTTCCATGTGACTTTTTTTTTCTTTTTTCTTTCCTGCTCTTCGTGGCTTTGTCTACTTCACCAGAGAATACGATGAGTGCCTTTCAAACAGAAACGAGGCAAGTGACATGTATATATATATATATATGATAAAAAAGGGGTTGAGTGGTGTAGATATATATACATACATACGTATTACGACACGCGCAAAGGGAGAAAAGAAACTCTCAACAAGACGCAAAGAGATGTCTTGAGACACCTGAAATCCGAGAGGACATCCAGCCACTCTGGCATTATTAATATAAGACCCGTGTAGTAGTGTATAGTATAAATATATGTAGAGTGCATATACGAAGATAAAAAAAAAAAAAAAAGGTAAAGATATATTCCACGTGCAGAAGTTAAAGTAAAAAATTAGAAAAAGGGATAACGATGAAATTTGAGCTTAAAAATCACTCAGAATTCCACCCACTCTCGTGAGACGATGTCAATCTACCTGAATCATTTTTCTCTCTCTTTTATATATAAAAGACTTGGATCAATTTCTCTTTCAATATATAAAGAACATATTGTATATAAAAAAAAAAAAAAAAAAAAAACAATCATGCAAGTGTGTTATCCCTAACGCTAAGAATCATTGATGAAAGATTTTTTTTCTAAAATTCTAACTCAACTCAACTTCTCTATATTATTTTTCAATTTTTTTCTTCTTTTAATGATGTCTCTCTACATGTGTATAAAAATGTATCCGCGACTGAGAACCAAAGTAATAGATGCTAATACCACTAATCCCATTAGAGCTCTTATGAATCCTTCAAACCGTGTATAGAGTCTATCGTGTATAGCCGTATATATACACGTTTGAAAAACGATTCAGGAAAAAAAAAAAAAAAATATATGAATAAAAATATGGTGTTCTCTCAAGCAAAAAAGTATTCTATCCATTTATAATCTTTTATATTTCATATATCTCTCAAACTGAAAGTGACACGACAGATCATCTTCATCTGTATCCCCATTCACTGATGAATACCCCCCATGGGAAATATATATATGTATGGAGCAGAGATATCTTTGATGAAAAAATAATAATAATAATAATAATAATAATAATAATAATAATAATAATGGAAAGAAAAAAAAATATATGGCGTCACTGTATTTCACCTGACTCGAGACAGTCCCCTCAACACTCGCCTCAACTTTTATAGCTCCAATTAATTCTTCTTTCTTTCTTTTTCTCTTTATTTTGCTCTCATATATATATATATATACTTTTACATACATATATATTTGAGCAAGTGGAACAAGTGAGATTATCTGTTATCGCGCAAACGCCAGGTCATATACATAAGAAACTCGTCGTCACAAGAACGAGCACAAGTATAAACTAAAGTGATAAAAGCTCACACGCATATACTAGAAACATTATATTGAGTAACATTTGTAGTTACTACGTAGAAGTATTTAACTCATGGGTTATATTTTTATTATGTTTTTTTTTTTTTTTATTTTATTTTTTATATCTTTGTTTCTAAACACACAGCTCGCGCGTACGTGATCGAGATTTTTGTGCCAAACATTTGAAACAAAGTGTGTTTGTGTGTGTGTGTGTGTAATAGAGTGATGAAGTAAAATATGAAAGATTTTTTACAGGGTAAAAACTGATGGGAACCAGCAAGAATTTTAGTATGGAAGATACCAGTTTTATTTTAACCAAAGACGACAACAACAACCACAATGAGATTATGATCTGTATGGGGTCACACCGCAGCGGGAAACATACAACCAATCGTGGGACACTATCTTTTTTGCCTTTGTGTCACGTATGGTTCAAGGGCCCCACACGCATAGTTTTAATATCATACAATAGATCTTTCGTCGTAGTACACAGTGTTAATGTTAACAATTGTTGAACGGTATCTTATTTCTTTGAAAGAAACACGCACAATCATCAAACGCATCTTTATCGTTCTGGTTTATTTAATTTATCTCGCTGTTTCTCTTCATCTCCCACTCTTATTTATTTTTGTTATACCTTATTATAAATATATATGTAAAAGTAATACCGTTTCACTCTAATGCTTCCAACAATGTATATATATATATATATATATGAAGAATAATTTCACTGTGAATTTATACATACGTATATAACCCTTCATCCTGTCGCTGCCTGTTCTCAAACATGTTTGCTAATGTGTTACAGTCAGATTCGTATCTCTGTGGTTGCGGTGCATCCGTTACACGCGCGACAGAAGACATCGTGTAGTTAATATGCATGGCGAGAAATTCATTTGCATTGTCCTCAAACAAGACGGACCTACTAGTAGTTATATACAGTATTAGATATATTGGCGAAAAAAAGATATGGTTGCGAATTAAATTCGATGAATTTTATTTAACATCATTTTGCAACGTGACGTAAGATAGAAAGTAATTTAAATTCAAGAGAGGAAATTTTGGAGATAGTAGATTTGTCACATCCATCATCACAGAAGATTTTATGAATTGAATTCCACTTGATATTCTATAATATTTAATTTTTTAATAGTCGTTAACGAAAATTAGTGAAAATATTCATGCTAGTGTCTGACATTTTGTCTATAATATTTTTCATCAATTCCTACTTAATATTATTTTATTCTTGCTAAACTTTTCTAGAAAATAATTATAGTACAGAAATATCTGATTGATTTTATAGATTTTATGCAAATTAAAAAGTGTTATAATATTTTATTGATACATTGAGAATATTTTATTATTAGACTGTGAAAATAATTATTCTTGTTTTGAAAAATATTTTATCTACTGTCAAGCTTCAGTATCCGCAATATTGATGTATTTTAGACAAATTCCACACATGATATATAAAAATAGTAATAAAAATTTGTTGAAAAAAGATAAAGGTGTAGTTTATTTCTTTTCATACAAGAAAATTCATAAAATTCATCTATTTTTGGAAGCTTTAAATAAAAATAACTTCTTAATGATTTTGCTCCAATATTTTCCAAGTTTTATTACATGGCAGTTTCATTTTAAGTGTTAATAAAAATAATTTACCAGCAGTTATAAGAATATTATTTTTTTTTATTATTATTGTCTGTTCGACTTTTATGAGAAGTATATTGGGAGGTATGGCGCCTCAATCCGTTATCCATATGCCGAAAGTCTTATGGGAAATCTTGAAAGGATTCACCACTATTTCATGTATGTACAACATGAATTGCTGTACACTTGGGAAAATGGTTAGAGAACTTGGATCTACGATGTACGTATATACATATATATATATTTGAGTTTTCTAGTCTGTATAGTTTTGTCTGTTGGTGTCTGACCTAGAAAAAGAATTTGCATTCCCAATGGTACAAAATTTCCAACTATTCCAATATAAAAGTACAAATTGCAATCATTTATACTTTGTGAGAATATATATTTTTGTATATGAAATGAAATAACAAATGTACAAACACACTCACATTGCAAGTCACAGTGAAAATTACAATTGAATTTTTGTGAGAAATTCGAATACCAACATGTAATATATTCATTATATTCCAACGCTTAATTTTTTCTGTGTATTCAAACTGAGTTAATTGATAAAATTACCTATGAGTTCATTTTCCCATGTTATTTTGAAGAGAGTCACTAGAACTTTTAAATATTTAAGATTAAAGTGAAATCTCTAAACTTGCAGTCAAATTGAAATCAAATCGTGTAATTAAGAGGTCGCACTTTCAAACTGCAGTGCTTTTTGAATACAAAAAAAACCTGGCTGTTTCCAGCTGACAATAGTTTTTCCTAAAAAATAAAAAAAAAAAAACCTTGATTGTCAACCGTTACTATGAAAGTAGAAACAGTGTCGAAATGACCGATGGTTTCATAATAATCCGTTATTGGAAAAAAAAAAAGATAAAATTTGATTATCTACAATAAATAAAATTTCCAATGAGTCTGTGAGATTTACGACATAGTGGTAGAGTTAGAAGTCTAATTCCCCAATGAGAAAATGAAAAAAAAAAAAAAAAAAAAGAAACTTCGGTGCATCAAGCGAATAAAGAAATTAACAAACAACATCGCATTTCATCAGCACACTCACATCAACATTAATTTGGTTCTAGTAGCAACGGAATTGAGATAAAATCAATCGAGTGGCACTGCAGTGCACCCAGGGTGTTATTTCCCCTCCTCAATTCATCAAGAAATTTTTAACTAGACTAAAGAAATACATAACACAATTTACACTGTTACACAAAAGGCGTTGTACGCAATAATTTTATCATCATTCCACATCTCAAAAACAAAAGAATAGACAACATTTCTCATTACAAAATAGTAAAACAATTGCAAAATGTCTAGTTCTCAATCGTGATGTATTTTCTGCCTATAACCAGAAGTATATAGTATAAGAATCGAAGCGGCGCAAGGTGCGCTGACCTATCGTGGCCTCCTGCCAGGCAACCGTGCTGCTCTGATGGACGACACACAGAGTGCGCACCTTTACGATCACATCCTCGCTATCAAGTGACTCACACTCAGTACCGTCACTATAAACACTATATATACGCACAATCCTCCAAAGAAATATATATATAAATGAACACGTGTGACTGTATGAAATATATATATATATATATATCCACATACATGATCTATTCATAAATACACATATACGCAACAGAAGGGAGAGATAGAGTAATAGTCTGTGTGGTCTTTAAACTTCACTCCCTCGCCGGTGTGATGTCAGTCTCCCTCTTGTGGTGTCGTTAATGTCTTTTTACGAGCCCGGTTCAGGAACGACCGGTCCTCTATACATGTCGACGCACTCTCGGCGTGCAGGGTCAAGAGTGAGGACATCAACACAGTGAGTGTATATATATATACATGTGGCAATATTTCTCGCAGGAGACCAACTTTTTTTTTTTTTTTTATATTTCCTGGATAATTTCATTTATTCACTATTTTTTTTTTTTTTATTGTTCAAGATATTATACACGACAATTGCGTAGTCTTTCACAAAAGAAGTCAAAAGATGTGTCATAAATAATATTCATCATATATATATATATATATATCATACATTGTGTCCGTTGCTGTCGTTAAAGTGGAATTAAAAAAGACTAATGGTGAAAATTATACTCGTGGGATTATTTTTTTTTATAGGTATATCAAAGACGGAAGATTATTCTTATTTTCACCTTCTTCTTCTCGCTTGCTCATCTAAAATGCCACACTATATACTGCTGTGTGTATAATTACTCAATTAGCCCACTTTCCGGTCAATTATCAACGGTGAATTTATTCAATGCCGGAATTAAAGGAGGCGGCGGATGTTATAGGAAAAAAAAAAAGAAAAAAAAGAGGAATAAAAAGAAAGGGACGAAAAATAAAAATCGCGGCCACCTGCTTCACGCGCGACGATTTAATTATTATGCATATGCTCTCTCAAAGACTTTCTCTGTATAAACATATATATATATGCATTGGCGCAACGAAACGCACGACCACGCTCGCACACACACACAGTGTAAGTCGAGAAGCGCTCGTGATTCTCAATGTGATTATCACGTCGTTGCCAAGCTGACTTGACGATGCGTGTGGATATGCGCGCGTTTGCCATTTCATATATAATGATGTGAACCCATTTTCCCGGGACAACAGCATGCACTGACAAACACATATATACACCTTTATACAACCATGCGCGCGAAAGTGCAGCCAACTCGAACATATTTCAAACTGAAACACATTGATAAATTCAATATACATATGCCGTGTTGTACGTCAATAAATTAATGGAGATGAAAACACCGATGTGTTATATATATGTACCAAAAAATGTTAGTTTATTTCATTGTGATATACAAGAAACTTGGAACGCAACATGATATTTCAGGATATATTTTCAAATATGGTATACCGATATGTATAGATTATAAAATTAAATTTCGGAGTATGAATAGTTTATATATATATATAAATTTCTCACATATATGTAAACATATGTTTGATTTAAAGTATTTATATATGAACTTTTCACAGATATGAAACATCATGTCCCAGTTGCCTTTATATCATTCTGCAACTCAACGTCATGATTTATAATATAACAAATAGCAAACTGTAAGTGATAAATTTTCAGCGCTTATATTCTCGCAAGAATCTCCAGAATAAATATATCAGATAGTAATAACAGTCAAATGTATATAAAAATTCACAAAGCACATACGATAAATTAAGTAATCGATATTATAATTTTCATATACAATATTATTATTTTGTGAATTGTCGGGAAAAAAAAAAAAAAAAAATTAAGAATACTCACAATAATTTACAAAATAACATTGAAAAAAATGATAATCCTCATCATGAAAATTACATTCATATCGTATTTTTTACTCAACCATTTTTATTCATTCTTAAATATTTGGAATTGTCACTCTATATAGAGTGTCGGCTTTTCTATGCTCTCAATAGCAAGTTAATAATTCCACTACTAAAAAACACTTTTCCTCTATTATACCATAATGTTTTTTTTTTTTTATATTAATATTAGCATAATTGCCATTAGTCAATCGTAAAACACTTTAATTATTTATCGCTACCATCAATATTTTATTAATTTCAATCAGTTTCAATTAATTCCACAATTCTCATAAAATACACGCCGTAAAACTTTCACGCCCCCGTATATTAATAATCATCCTTTCTATACACTGTACAATATATATACAGGATATTGAAAAGAATATTCAATTATATAGGTATAAGATAATTTCTTTATTGCAATATAATGACGACGAAAATGCAGGAAAGATGGGTATGTACAATTATATACACATACACATATGGAGGTGTAACAGCTGGTGGTGTTACCACACGCGGAGCGTGACTCCTCTTTCTTGGGTCGTGCGGGTTCTACTACTACTACTACTACTACTACTACAACTCCGTTTGTGCGCGGTAGCAGAAATCTCGCGTTGTTAGAGGCACTTGCTTGTACAAAGCGCCCGCATATAATATGCCACAGTGTATATTATAACTGTATACACACGAATGCCGCGCGCGTGTAAAACGCTCAGTGCAACATTTTCTGTGCAATGGTTTTTTTTTTGTTTTTGTTTTCTATTTTTCCTCGTTTCATTTCTTTTTTTGGCTTTGACTTAATTTATTTATTCTAACTCTATATATATATATATATATGGTTATTAAATATAATATTTTATTTCAGCATATTTGTTTATCATATAAGAGCACTCGTTTGTTAATTCTCTTTTGCGCGTTCTCTTCATTTCTCATACATATATACGAATACACGTATGCATCCTCGTGGCGGTGTATAAACTTTGAAGACGACAAGACGACACACTATATACACATCAAGTGAATTGCTGCGAAAAATATATCTCGTGCGCGAGCACAGCTTTGATAAATTGTTGAGAGATTTTTCTTTTCAAGAGACGTGCGGAAAAAAAAAAAAAAATGGGGGATGGCACAAGCGGGCGAGAAGTTGAGAGTGTTCGTTGACTGTTCCCGGAAGATTCATTAAGTGAAAAGAACTCTATGGTATATGAGGGAAGAAAAAAAAGAAAAGAAAATTTGAGAGAAGAAAAAAAAAGAAGAGAAAAAAAAATGACTACGGCGTCTTGGCGTAAAGTTCCGATTAACGCGACAGCGTGACCACCCGGAGATGGAAGTATTCACTTCATCTCTTCCTCTCTTCAGTTGTCGTCTTATATTTCTTCTTCTTCATCAACTCCTCTTACTCATTCTCTTTCTCTTCTCCTTGATGTCGTGATTCTCCTACTTCTTTTTTATTTTTCACATTAAAAAATAAATGATTGGAATGGAATTTAATCAATTTCATTTAAAGTGACTGCAACACTTTGAAGTTAAATATTATTTCAATTCGAGTAATATAATTTGATTTGTGTTTGGAACAATTACTCATACTGAATATATATTTTGTTTCAATTCAAATTCGATAACATTTCCGGTTTAAAATCTATCAAATAAATTGTAAATCAATTATATACTAAAATCTGTTGTACGATCCCTATACTACTACTATGAATAATCGCTGTTTGTCCAATTCAAAATGAATTATCTGCACACCATTGTTGAGCAATTAGTCAGTTTGGAATTTATTTCTTGCACACATGTGGAATGAAAGATTTTAGCATGGAAATGTATTATTATCCTTGTATGGTAATTTAGTTATTATGCTGAAACTTTCAAGTGTCCATTCATTTACATGCATGACAAGCAACGGTAAAAATTAATTTCTCAACAAAGGTGTACACAGTTGATATAAATTCGACATTAAGTAATTATTTACATTAATTGAGACAGCACATGAGTTTCAGATAATCCTGATGAAGAAATCAATTAACCAAACCAATCTGCTTAATCTAAATAGGAATTTTAATCAATTTAAATTATCATACAAATGAAAACATAATTCTCAGCTAATTATATAGATTGGGTTTAACATGAAAATTATTTATTTCAATTTAAACTTAATAATTTTCATCGATATCAGTGTTGTTGTAATATTTATACCAAAATTTATAACTATTTTATTGCAATTTAATTTTTCTGGTTCTTCGTCGTCTCCTTGTACTTCTTGTTCTTCTTCCAAGTTCTATTCCTCGTTGAATTTCGGGACGCGTTGCATCGTCTATTCCGGGTTTACTAGGAAATAACAATCTTGAAACACCCGGCGTACACACACACACACACACACCGACACACACACACACACCGGGTGTATAAATACTCAAAAGCGTGGGCATGTCAAGCGAAATGCTTTCATTATTTCATTTTTCAATCTCTATTTGCCTGAATTCTAATTGCCAATGGTAAGAAAATCGCGAATGTGTGTGTATATAATGGAATGTGTTGTGGCACACACCATTCTTGGGATGTCATCTCTTGAAAATATGAAACAGTCGATGTCGGCCCATCAACCGAATGTAATTGCTCACTCGTTTCTCTGTGTCATTTTCTCTTTAATGCTTTATTTTCATGGTTCACTATATCTAACATCTCTAGATATGTATACATACAAACATTAAGAAGGAAAAATTCTCTTAAAGGTGCTAATGCAACGGAAATAATAAAAAGAATATAATAATAAAAGAATTTTACTCCTAAGTATCTAAGCATTTAAAATGACGATGGATCGTTGCGACTACAGTTGGGCAATAAAAATCTACAAGAGTCGAAAGCGTCGACTCTTATGCTGTAAGGTTTTATACTACCGTGATTTTATAGACGTCGATTGCACCGATTTCATCGCCGATATAGAAGACGTATATATATATATATCGTTATTTCCCCGTTCTCTTTCTCTTCTCTTCCACATTATCAAAGACCTACATTATATTATATATATATATATAGAGAGACTGTGCAAATCGAAGAGAGACCGAAGGTCGCAAAGATTATCGTGTTCACATCGCGAGACGTACAGTGCAAATATTTGTTCAAGGTATAAAAAAAATTTTGATGCGGAAATATCTGAAAAGAAAGCCACCAAAGTGCCTCTATAAGTTGTATTTTATAATCCTAAAGTATATACTTATTATTTCCTCTTTTTATTTTTTTTTTTTATTACTATATTTCTTTTACGCTATGCAATCCTATTATTCATAACTGGATTTTCTTTTTTTCCACTAGAATAATTCCTATGTCATATATTAGCAGGTCAGAGACCGCGAAAAAATTGTAAAATTATATATATATATATATATATACTCTGACAATTTTTAATACTCAGTTTCTGATTCAAAACGAACAAATGTTTTGATGAAGAATGACTTGACCAAAATTAATTATTTTTAATGCAGATAAAGATAATTTATATTCAATTCAATATTATATTTCGAATTAGATTGAACTAAAAAGTATTTTCAACTACAATTATCCATACATGTTCTTTTGTATAAACGCAATTTTTAATTTCAATTCAACAATTCTTATTCAAGACATAAGTACAAAAAGTAATTTAATTTCATTACAATTTTTCGGGTATACTGTGATTAACACCGTATAATTTTTTTCTTTTTTTTTCTTTTAGTCTGACGTGCATGTTGTAATTAATTGATAAACCCACCCTCGATTCTCAATGGAGGATGCTTTTCATTCATATTCAGTTACATCAACAGATATATATTTGACTCAGGTCAGAAATAAAATGCATCATTTCAAGAACTAAAGTTACAGCGAATGAAATTTATTCAATTTAATTGGACATTGAAAAATAAATTTTATCAATGAAATGAATTATTTTTGTACTTGAATCAAAAAAATAATTCTAATTCTGATTTAAATTCCGATTTTGCGACTTTGTTCAAGATTGAAAATATATTCAATTAAAATTCTCCGCAAAAATAATAATTGTAAAAAAAATATTTTATTGTACTAAATGGAAAACATGAAAAAATGACTATAATGAAAATGTATAGTGAAGGAGTTTTATAATATTTCCCATATATTTTCAAGTATATACTCTCCTTTCGATAAAATGATTCAACAGTATAAATAACCACCGAAGATTCACACATCACCATAATTATACATTGTATGAGTGAAATTGTAAGTCGTTGAGTAATTCAATTCCTTATCCGAGTTTTCACGTTTAGACTCGTTGCAAAAGAGAATTTACACTTCCTCAGGGATATTCCACGAACACTGCCATGAATTATATATACATATATATATATATATATCTTTATATACGATGGTGAAAAAGTGGTACATTCCCGTTACGGCGACATACAACAGACACGTGCAGAGCCTACAGCGTTAGAGTAGTCACCATCAACAGCAGCAGCAGCAGCAGCAACACCACCACCAACTGCAGCAGCTCAATGGCATTTTAAGGCGCGGTGGCAGAAAATTCAAGTTCGCAAAAGCCTGCGGAGACATCAAGTCTGCAACGCCGGATGTAACGGTGGGATACTGTGAGTGGAATTCACAGAAAAAAAAGAAAAAAAATAAATAAATAAAAAATATAATCAAAAAGAAAAAGAAACAAATTCAATAAAGAAATAAATGGTGAAAGTGAAGAATTAAAACAAAAGGGATATATATTTATACCATTATAAAATCTGGTTTGGTCTGAAAGGCGCGACCATTCAATGGGACTCGTTCCAATTCACCATTTACCCTGCGGGGTGTGGACATTTTGCGAGGACACCGTCAACAAGAGCATATATATATATATGATATTATATATATATTCACTGCAATCCAAAGCGCCATACGTATAGCAAGAAGACGCAAGGACCACCGTGCAGAAGAGATGGCTCCAAGGAATGCGAGCGACGAGAAGAAGAAGAATAAGAAAAATATATGTGTATATATAAAAGATAGAATAAAACGATGGAGAACAAGAAGAAGAAGAAGAAGATGAAGAATATATATGTTAGTCGTTGGTGATGCACGAGTCGCGATCGAGACGCAACTCACGAGCTCTTCCCCCCCACCTCCTGAGGACGCCGACCTGTCTGCCAAGAGAAGACTTTCCGCCTTGGGCGCGGTATATACCATTGCACAGCTGCTCCTCCTATCATCGTCATCATCATTATCATTATCATCATCATCATCGTTGTCGTTGTCGTCATGATCATTGCGTTGTGTTTTGTCCTCTCTCAAGCGGCCACACTTTGTCTTTTCACTACTCAATGCACAAGGGCAATATAAATACTATACATGCCATGTTTAAGATATAGTTGCAGTGTATGGGTTCATGTAAAAACAACATGTAGTTTGTACAGTGGTAATTGAATATTTTCTGTGTCTGTGTTGAAAATAATGAGGTCTTATTAACCATTTCATTTGTGGGAAAATTGAATTTGTAATTGATGAATTTAATTGCAACTTCGACTTTACGTAAAATTTAATAGTTCTATTTATTTTTAATAGAAACTTTTGGATAAATTAAGAAAGAAGTGTGGAGAAATCGTGGCCTCGGCCGGAAATTGAGATGAGTGTAGGTCAGGGCCAGGGCGCGTTGATTTTTCCACGAATTCTAGTTTACTGGGGATGTGGGGCGCATGAAAAAAGAAAAAAAAAAAAAACACATCTGGCTACCCCAGTACGGCAATAGGGTATGGTGGGAAATCGAAGCTCTATCTCGCCGCTTTCACTGCACGTCTGGAAATTACTGTGGCCTTCTTAACAAATCAGAAAGTCAACAATTATGTGAGATATATTTTTTTTTTTAATGTTATATTTGTCAAATTTTATTATCATAATACCTCGAAATACTGAAAATTCATTTTGCTTTATGAAGAACACAGTAACTGCATTATAAAGATTTAACCAACATAGAAAATTTTCTGCATAAAACTTTTTAATTTACCGATGGTATACTGAAAAAATAAAATTTTTATTTCTGGAATATTTTTCGTTACTGATTCATATAAAAGTTACAATTTGCTATAGTATACGAATGTCAACTACGATGACATTTAAAGTATCATATAGTAATATAAGTTGGAGTTTTTGCATTATAATTAAACTCGATATTCTTTCTGAAGTTGCACCAGTATTCTTGTATTAAGTATCCGCATTTTTACCATAAGAAAATTAGCACGGTAATACTTTGGATTGTGGGAGCAAACAAATTTTTTTTTCACCACAATTATTTTTTTCCTCTGGATCAATAATATTCTCAGTTGTACCTGGAACATATGTAGTAGAATCCAGAGTATCCATTATATAGAAGGAAAAAATATACCATTGCAATTTTATTTAGTCTACATTTCATATATTGAATAGCAATCGATCAATTGCGTGTTCAGACAGGTATCAATATACTCCATTTAAGTATGTATACTTTAAACATTAATCCCCTCCTTCTCTGATGTCACATTATAAGATATCAGATGGAATATATTGACTCTCTATAATACTCCCGCGTGTTGCCAGGGTTCCACTCTTCGTTATTTTGCCGCATTCAATATGTGGGGCAAATATCTATTTATCGATCAGTATGATCCCCTTTCATCCAATATATATTTATCCGCATACAAAATCGTTTGGAGAAAAATGATAAGGCAAATGAGATCGGCATCACATCAGAGAGATACCTTGTTGTATATATATCATCATCTCTAGCGATCAACATCATCCCTCATTTATTTTCTAATCGAATTGACGATCAATGTAACATATCTTTCAGTAATAACTCTAATACTTTGTATATTTATCGAGACTACTGCGGCTGATGAATATAACACAGCATTATATTGTGCAATATATGTTGTATTCGATATCAGCATATTATAGAACGCAGAGTGGGCACATATCAGTGAATTGTATCGATGTTGATGCAGCATAGACTAGGTGAGGTAGAAGATATAATATGTGTATACGTCCATAGGTTATTGCAGTTATATACGTATTGAGATATTGGTTTTGATGTTAAATATAATTGGTATATTGATGTGAGTGGGTTGGTGAATGGCTAGATTGATATTTCCGTTGTGGGAGAATGTTGCTATAGGCTGCCATAACAACTAGATAAAATTTGAAATATCATTTTAATGCAGCCAAGTGTAACTATCACGTCCACATTACTCACGTTCACATGAATCACCACTAATTCATCTTCACTTCATTATATATATATCCATGGACAGGATAACGAGAATAATCCAAGGTATCTGTTCACCTCTATATTTATATGTACGCCATTGGAATAAAATGCTAACGTATATTTGGAAATGAATTCTATTGTGTGCCGTCGTGTCATTTCAATGTATTGTGCAAAATATAAATTTATTCACTGCAGAGTATGAAAATTATAAAGAACGTGAAGTCTCGTTTTTCGGAGATTCATATCAATTTTTATATATATATATATATATATATATCATGACGAGTCAAATCATATACTCAATGCAATTCAAATGGAACTCACGAATTGTCACCGTGCTATATATATATACATTTATTTTTTTTTTACAATATGCTGTGTACGTAACATGCGGATGCACTTGGAATATCGTATACATTGTCAGGTGCGGGAGATAGGCTTTCAAAAATTCGTTTTTACAATATACAATGCATGTATATGTGTTGGCTACTGTGATATAACTTTTTTATTTTTCAGTCAGTACAATTTTATGCGTCAGTAATTTTTTTATTTTATTTCGCTGTCATCTCATTGTAGTTCTTTCATTTGAATTTTTTTTCAATATTTCGTGGAGAATTGAGTACCTGACTGAATTTTGTGCGATATGAATGATATATTTTAGCTCTCAATACTTTTGTGATATTTACGGGATTCATGAATTTTTTTTTCTTTCTCTTCGCTGATCGTTGAAGCCTTTTTCACAATTTTTATATTCAATTTTCGAATCTTTTTAGAAATAGATTAAATAGTTTTTATTATAGATGTCGAATGTAATAATTAGTAATTGAAATGTGAAGATTGAACCAATATTTTTTAATAATAAATCGACATCAGGCTGCATTCTAATTTTTTTTTTTATAGTAAATATTTTTGTTTGAGGGAGTTTTCGTCAAATAATGAACATTGTCGCAAGTTTTTCCAGACGTTAGCACATTTTTTTTCTTATAATCATTGATTTTTCCTCACGATTCACACATAGATGATTGTTTTTACCTATTTGTGTTTCAATATCATCAATGAACATTCGAATGATTCAATCGCGATGGTATTTTCCATCGACAGGACTCTACTGATAAAAAAGTTATAAAAATAGTGCTGATTTCTTGAACATCAACCAAACTATATGAATGTCATCATCTTCTTTTAAAAGATTTTTGAGGTCAGTGATTTTGAATTTAAATTAAAAATTTCGGAATTCCAGTGTTGCATATGATACTGCGAACTCAAGAGAAAATAGTATTTCAGATTTATATAAACCTGATGAGTTTACATTTAGAAATATAGCGAGCTATAAACATTCAAATATGAAATCTGCGATTTACAAAAACTAAAAAAACCTGAGTCTCCATCAAAATTAAACTGAATAAAAAATGTATACTTTAATGTATAACTTTATCAAAGTATTGGAGTTCCAACCAAAGCTCCTGTAGTTAACTTCAATTTATTTCTTTTTTAATTCAAGGAATTTTGAAAATACCAAACACAATATGAAAATATAGTAATATCCATCAGTATCTGCTATCATGATCGAGTACTCTCTACTTATTGCTCATCATTCATCTTCACATTCCATTGACTATATGAAATATATATAGACATGTAAATTGAGGGTATTAGTTATACGAAAATGACAACCGATCTATCATTTGGTAACAGTTGTTACGGGCCATTTGCAATCGGATGAACATAAACTTGACGATAATATTTCCTATGACATTGAATTACAGCACAATAGAATTTTCCAACCCCTATACATATATACACACGTCTCGACAAATTAAATAAAATCCCTCTTTTGATAAATTGACACTCTAGTAGAAATAATTGAGGATAAAAGGTAAAAAATAGAACATGACAGTGTGACAAAACTTAAATTGTCACGAGTATTCAAAATTTATATATGTACAAATATATACAATATGTTTGCATATATATTTACCACTTGAGTTTGCACATATGGCGCCAATTTTGCTTCTGAATGACCGGCAGTTTTGATATTATATGGGCGCGACATTGAAACACCGGTTGTTGAAGCGAACGGAGAGAATAGACATCACAACTTTGCGTCTGTATATGTGTGTGTGTGTGTGTGTGGGACCAACCCGGGTGCTTCTTTTCATCGGTGTTAATGTTTAGTTTGTCGAATGAATGAATGACTGAATATATATATATATGTCGGTGGCATATACACACGAAAGTGAAAAAAAAAAAACTCAGTGTTGAATACAATAGAAATGTTCGTATATATATATATAAAGAGGATCATCCCGCATATGATGGGGAAAGGTTTTTTTTTTTCCTTTTTCTCTTTTTGAAATATAAAATGTAAAGTCACAGGCTTTAGGTGTGAACTATAAAACCTCAAGTTTTTCTTTTCTTCAATAGATAGTGACGTGTGTGGGATTAAATATAAGGTGCTACTATTAAAAAAACTTTCAAAAGATATAAAAATAGATTTCTCCGTCATTTTTTAATGGCTCGTCCCTTCAGCATAAAATTTTAACGACGTAAACAAAAATTGATGGAGATATATATATATATATATATATAATGCTTTATGTACGTCTGTGAATACTTATTTTAGAATCAACATTATTCCATTACATTAAAAGAAAAAAGATTTGAATCCAAACTCATAAGTTTGATTGAAAACATTTTTAGTCGCTAAAGAAAAAATGGTAAATAATTATAAATTATGTATTATAGCAAAAAATAAATTGCATATACATGTTTGAAATGAAATACTTTTAATTGAATCTTAATATTGCCTAGATAATGAAAAAAATTTTTTGAATAATTATCAATGTCTTCGAAATTGAATAATAATTTAAAATAAAATATAAAGTTAGCTTTAAATCAACATTACATTATTTGGGGCGGAAATTATTTTCCCCTTTCAGTATTTTTCTGTCTAATTTGACTGTGAACATTTCCCCCCGTCATATATCCATTTATTTAAATTCCGAATGTAATTTACAATAACTTACATTTCATATGAAAACGCCATGGCGGACTGATAAGAGAATTCTTTGTCCCTTACTTCCTCCTTTACACGAAATAGTGTCTTGAGATGGGTTTAACTAAGAGAGTGGAACCGATTACCATAATTAACCACTGTGCACACTACATATATACATGTAATATGTATATATGCAATATGTATTACAGGTATATACTGACGTCGCGGTTCCCTGGTTCGTTAGACAAGAGGAAGCACTTGGTTGTAATTAAGCAACATCAAAACGTTGGATTATCCAACGAGTTACTTTTAACCAAGTATACTTTCGACATTTACCACACGAGCTCAATCGGCTACGATGAAAAAAAAATGAACAAGAAATTAGAATTCAAAGACGAGCGTCACTGCAATCTGATGATAAAAACCCCATTTTTTCATTATTTTATGTTGTTAACACCACAAAATATGTATAGAGTCATAGATGCATATATTAAACATTTAAGAACCTTATAAATCTATTCATTGAAATGCTCTAATGGAACAATAGTGTTGTAAATAGAATTTGGGACATTAATGTATCGCTATCAATTTAATTTTTAAGTTATATATATTTATTCAAGATATTAATATACATGATTGGCTATGGAGAAGGTTTGAATTCAATTTTCTTACATGGATATTTTGAAAATTAAGATTAATACATTCATTGTGATGATGTCATGAATCATTCATAAATAAATTCATGGTTTAGGAATGATATATTGTTAAATAGTGATTGAATGTATATTTGGTGTTGAATCTTCGTCATCTTTTCAAATTTATAGACAATATTCACTTCACAATTTCGCAACAGTATTTACTCTAAGAATATGAAAAGACCAGAGAAATTTTGCGAAATTCTCACCCCTGGAGTTCTTCTTTAATGAGTAAAAGCGAAAAAAAAATAACAATCAAGGTAGAAAATTGTCGAAGCATTGTAAGACACTTCTCTGTCTCTGTTCCTCTTTCTCTCGGCAATTAGGTATTGAAGAAGTCTCTCGAAAGTATTCGCTCCAATTACGGCCACCGCAGTATATAAATTCAGTACCATTGTTTAAATTCAATTAGCCACGTTCTGGATTTTATTCTTACTATTGTATATAGATATAAATTGGGGTGGAAGCCATTCCTACTCTTGGGTGGAATTCCAATTCAGTTTCGAATGTTGAGGGGTTGGTTCGTAACAATTCCTATATACAGTTGAGAAGGTTTAATATATATATGTGTGTGTGATAGTAGGTCACTGGTATATACAGTGTTGTGCGCAAGAAAGAGGTGGCAAATAGTGTATCTAACATTCTGTACATGTATATGTGTGAATGTGTGTGGCAAAGTTGGATGAAGCTAGGTATAGGATAACCGCAAATGCGTGGGTGTGTATTCCATGTGCCCTAATCGATAAGAGTCGAGAGGAAGGTCGTGCACAACACAGTCCACACCCTTAAAATTTATCCAAATATTACCAGTTTCGTACACTGAATAATATTACATACAGTCAATCTTGAAATATTATGCAGTATTTGATGACCTTTTTCCTAATTTCTATTGTGAAATTTGACAGTCTAATTAATTTCCATATTCAACTTTTCATTGACGTTATATAAAATAATACAATGTTTTGAAATAAATTGTTAAACGGCTTAAGTGTGAAAATAACAAAACTTTTTTCACTATGCAATGTGAAAAAATGAATTTGAAAAAACTTTAGCACAGTCAGAAGACTTGTCAACGGTACATTAATTTTTTTTCAATTCCGAGTAGGGTACTTTCAACTCAAATTAGGAAATTAGTTATATAACTGAATGTTAATACAAATTTCATTTTCAATTTGTCTTTAAAAAGAATTTGAGTTGTTTCATTACTTTATTTGAAAGAATTATGGAAGTATAAATTCAGTCCAAGTTGATGGTAAAGTTACCTAAATGAAAAATGAAATAACAAAGACATTTGCTTCCCCAAATACATGTTATTTAACCAACTGCATAAATTTCTAAAATTGTACATCAGGAAGTTAGAGATATATCTTATCATTCTCTCTTAGCAACGGGTGAGACTTTGAATGACATTCTACACCATGACAAGATCCCTCAGGCGTACGCAACGAAAGTTCTACCTGCGAATTTATATAGAAACGACATAATGGCCAATGAAGAGCACACGGTGAAGAGATGAAGAGCGAAATGAGAAGTGGGGAATAACCCGACTGTGCTCAGGAATGAGTAATTGGCTGGTATCTCTTTCAATCTAGAAGTACCAAGTCCAACGTATTCCTATCTTATACATAGTTTGTTTTACTCCTCCATTACAAGCATCATGACAATATATTCATGATGTTGTAGCATCTTAATGAGTCACTGTAATCGACTTGCTATGACAGTAGTCAAAGTTTCATCAAGACTATGCATTCTATAGCAGTAAAGTGTAATGAAGTAGTAATTCACAAATATAATCTTGTTGTAGTTAGTTTGCTAGGTTATATATAATTTCAGAACTCATCATTCTTGATTTATATGCATTAGTGTATGTAAATATAAATTAATGTGAACATATGCTGCTGTGGCGTGCGATAGCAGGCTGGGTCGACTCGAAATTTAATATCAAAATGTTGGCGAGAAAATTTGGAAAGTGGAATAATCACAACTACAATTTCAAGTATCATTTTTAGTTTCAATTAATAGACATACAATGTTGTATTTTTGTTTGAAATAATGTGCAGCAATGACTAATTTCAAATTATTTCAAGATATTGAATGATTGGGCAGTTGACAAAATTGTTTTATACGATAACCCCAGCTGGATGGATAGTAGAAAATAACTGCTTGGTTCGCGAAATTGATTTGGTGGAACCCATCATATGTCAATTTATTATATTATATCTTGAAAAGAGAGATTTTTTGGAAATGATATATTGCAAAAATGGAACGTATTGCATTGTTCAAAGATTGATTACAATGTGTACAATAGAAAAGTTAGGGAATAAAACATTGGCGTTCAGGAAAAAATGATACTATTTCCCTCGATTTTTATAATTGTATGACTCAAATTCTACCGATTCACGATAAAATCCATCCAATATATTTCTGAGATGATTTAAAGATTACTATCGTGTAAAAATGAAAGGGCACGCAAAGATCACACCGTCAGGTGATAGAGGAAGTAATCAGAATTTCCAAAGCCTGACAATATCATTATAATTATAACAAATTGAATTTGCCATTCATAATCTCAACGCTGATCATTATCGAATCAACACAACAAATACTGTATAAATATTATATGTATTCACATCCATCACAACATTTCATCTATGATGAAAAATGGATATCACTTTCGAATGATTCCATTGAGCCCTTCCTATTCAGCCACATAATACAGCCCTGCATGATAGAACTTCCTTCATTAAACTTATATATATATATATATATATTAATCAAATATTAAATATCACAAGTGGTATTCCATTTTGCCACGACCGTAGTTATGAATTCATTGTGAAAGGATTAATACAAATATATATTGAAATGAATAAAAACACCCCAAGACACTACTCGGACTTGTTCTTGCACGCAACAACTCATTCATATAACTCAATTCTGATTTTGGCACAGACTTCCGGCGATAAATTTCAATGGTGAAATTAACCTCTGACGAAGAGGGAAATTGATATCAGACAGTATTTCCTTTCAAGAACACATCCCTCTTGTCTCTGAATATAACGCCTATACACAGTACCTATGGATACTATATATGGGAGGCTCACGCCCCTATATTCAACGTGTATACAATTGTTTGTCAATATAGGAAGTGGTGGCAGTAGCGACGGCAATGGATGTTCCACCACATCCGGATTCTTTTCAATATCCTCTCATTAAAACTGGATTTGAAATAAATTAGCTCCACATGACAGAAACATTTTTGTTTACACTACAAAAAAAAAACATATAAGTTAATGGACAAAGGTGGAAGTTAATAAATGACATACTATAGAGTGCGCACAGTTTCAATTCAATTATAAACAAAAGAGCTGGAGTTCTTTGCCATTAATATTTACTCATTTCATATGTGAGACGAGAGTCATTTGTCCTTCTAACACATTGAACATTGTAAACACATCATAATCAGAAGCGCCACAAGAAATAAAACATAGAGTATGTGAAAAAGAAAAGAAATGACGAGATGAGACGACCGACAGTAATGGTGCATTTAGGGGTTGTTAGTTCCGCCTTGAATAAGAAGAGAGACAGAGAGAGAGGACAAAAAAAAGGGTTTACTTGAGAGTAGTGTAGTGGATGAATACTGCGCGCTGAAAGTGCAGGAAAAAAAGAGATAGTTGTACATTGTACAGACGGATACACGAAAGCTAGGTGTGTTAGTGCATCCAGGCGTATCTCACCCACCGCAACCGTGCTCTCTCATGCGTCCGTTTCTCCAACCCTCAACCAAATTATATTCACTTCGAAAGGAAATTCTGTATGTAGTGTCTCTGTGTGATATGCGCCGACGACCATCTCTCGGCACACAATCCCACGACGCTTGTCGCCGTCATGGTCAGTGCTTTGCACGTTGGTTTTCGCAGGAAGAATACGGTGAAACATACACATATAAATGAGAAACGGTTTTTGTATACCTGTGTGCCGCGACGGCGTCGGCGCCAGACCGGAAGATATTCATATTCAATTGTATAGTTTTTAAATTTTGTTACGTCAATGAAATGAAATATTACCGCCCAGGAAATAATAATTTTGCTCGTTTATATTGGCGAAAAAAAAAATACACGCAACATATATGAGGTGAATCTGATATGTCCACACTGTGAAAAGAAGTTTCTTGTACCAGCAATATTATTCTTGATAGAGAGAATATTTTTTCAGTTGAAACAGGAATGAATTTCATTCTCAACTGAGGTGTAATATTTTATATTACGTACGAGACTAAAGAATCATTAATTATTCAGGAGTAATTAACCAATACATGCGGATATTTGGAAGAAGTAATTTGAATTGAATAAAATTCATAATTATAATATTGAAGTCTCAATTATTGGGTCAATACTATCCATTGTTTCGTCATAGTTTTTTGGATGAATACCGGAAACCTCTGCTCATCGAGCCAGTATCTATCCCATCCTATTCCATGAATTTGGAATTAATTGAATGCTTTAATTCATAACTCACATCCAAATCTTCTTTCATTTTATTTCAATTTTATTTCAATTTTATGCAAATCATCTTTTGTAGTATTAGTGTATACCGGCTGGGAAAAATATTAGAGCACCTTTAGAATCATGTTATTCAAGTCCAACGCTACCCTATCCACCAACATCTCAAGGGTGTTAACCATCAAACTCTTCCCCTCGAGACGTTGCAGACATTTTGAACCCTCGTACGCAGCATGTATACACACAGATGCGATGTGAACGTTTTCCCAATTGGTTGAAATACCCCTGGAGTGTATGCGTCTATATTTATAGCAATATCAACACTATTCCAAGTTGTAACCATTCTGCCTCCACCAATTAGTGCATCACTTCTTAGACGGCATTTCTCAGTTGACAATCAAAGCAATTCTCAGTATAGTAGTAAAATATTCACCCTAAAATATTTCAACGAATAAAATGAAACAAAACAAAGAAAAATTAAAACATTGTGTCTTAAAAAGCAGTGACTCAATCTAAAATGTCGGGAGGCGCCGCCTGCATTGCGACAATAATTCACTGTAACCCACTCTATATACTGGTATAAGATAGCAAAGGAGAGATTTGAGAGAAAGAAAAAAAATAGGAAGTACTCTCTTGGCCACAATCCACTGTAAAATTTTGTGCACAAACATGGGTTAATAGTATTCCGTAGAATTTCTCGCCACAGAGAAAAATATTCCCTCATATCTCTACTCATATATATTTTTATATCTCATCTTCAGAGCGTATATCAAATACCAGTGCAGATGCATGTTCCACTTTTGGCATGTGTCCGCAATTGTCAAAATGCATCTGACATTTGCCAAGAGCGGAATAAAAAATCCCGCTGCGTTTTGTTTCAGCGAGTTTTTGTGATCGTATATGAAACTCTGTGTGCTAACAATATTTTGTGTTATCGATTTAATTCTCATACAGACTGTGAGTGTGAGAGCGAAGGGTGCTCTTGGTCTGTGAAAGGACTTCGTCTATTCTCTTTTTCTTTCATTTTTTTTTTCTTGTTCAATGTTTATGTATATAGAAGCGTTGTAGACTGACGGTGAACACACGAGATCTCGTCCATTGCCCTAGGCGGCACGAAAACACACACATAGCAAACGCACATACATAAACAAGAGTAGAGACTATATCTATTCCCTCTTTCTCTTTCTGCCATTCTTGGTGTATGCTATGAGAGGGTCGAGATGGTGGCGACCCGGGAAAGAGAGGTAGCTCGTTAAAATTGTTCTTTTTCTATCATCATTTTTTGTTTTGTTTTTTTTTTTTTCCTTCTTTTCTCTCGCTTTGTTTTTGCTTGTCAAATTTTGAAGAGCATATACCGCAGAAGTAGTATAGTCTTCGGTGAACTTTTTTGTTCATTTTCATATGTAGAAAAATTTTGCAGCGTACTAAGAAGAAAAATTATATATGATGAAGTCGTTATGAATTCAGCTGGTATTCCGTGAAATAATATTTGGATATTTGAGTTAAAAATAGTAAATTTGAATAGCAGAGTGGAACTATGATAAGAGGGTATAATTATAATAATACAAATGCATGGAAAATAATTCAGTATGTATTTTTCTGTGAAATTTTTTGTTAAATAATGAAGATGTAGAAACATACATAATCTGAAATTGTATTTTGATGGATGTTGTGAGTTATATGAACCTTGGAAATGTATTCCTTGCAAGTTATTAATTTTGATTACTCAATACATATTCATGAGGTGTGACACGCAAATGAATTTTGGACTTGAAGTTGAACGGAAATATATTACTTACAGGTACCGTATTGGAAATCATCGAATTCAAATTATGATGGAACATACTAAAATTCCGATAGACTAAATCAATGTTTGGACTAAGATCAGGCTAGAAAGTTCATAACTTGAATCATTTATAAGTTGATATCCGGTTGAACGAATGATTATTATATGGTAATTACTAATTATCAACGTTATTACAGGGAGAAATTTTCAGACGAATTTTTAATTTGTATATCTATGTCATTTTTACTGTATCTTATTGAAACGATGGACTGTATCTAATATATATCTCACTTGTACACGCCTAAATTTTTACTACAGTTAATATTCAAATCCATGAAATTTTATGATCAGTTGTCATATCATCAATTAACAATGAGACCATATTGCAGTTTATTATAGTACGTTTGCATTCGGATGATCATCACGATATCAAAAACAATAATCCATACAAAGTACATATCCATACAGTATCATATACGCTTCACGATGTTCCCTTCAATATTAAGACTCGATTACTGTGCTCCAATTGGTTCAATTGCAAAATATGTAAATTATATCTTGGGTTGTGTCAATAAAATTTGCATGCACAAAATTCCTCTGCGAATCCGGTAATGTGGTGAAATACAAAATTGTGTTTATTTTCGTCATAATTATAAAGAAAAGAATGAGGGTTATTATGGCAACAAATAATTTTATAAATCAGATATGTTTATATTCACTAAAATCTCGTTTACATAAATATTTATAGGCAGACATAATTTCTCGTATGCGAATATACACAATCCCATCAATATAATCCAAACCAAAATGGAATACGTGATGCAATTGTTCGAGAGAGAGAGTGAGAGAGAGAACAGGAATTCAAGAGACTGAGAACCTAATTACCACCCACGGAAATAGCCACGACCTTTAACTCGTGTGTCGTCCGCGCGCAGAACAAAATCTATTTATGTTACAACGTCAATTATATATTTTTGCCAATTTCATTTTCAGAGGGGGAAAAAAATTTCTCAATCTTCTTTTTCCATACATATGTACAAATTTATTGTAAAAAAAAAAAAAAGTATTTAAGCTAACTTGGCTGAAAAATGTCAATAAATTCCCAAGATTAAAATCTTAATCGCTAATGAAAGATAAAAAACAAGTTATTTACTTTTGATATACCCATTTACATTTTATACATCTACTGTGCATAATGATGTTGGATATCGAGAATCGTAGGGTATTTTTTACGTGATTGTGGAGAAAAAAAAGTTCTCTCAAAAATTTACTAGGCAAACAGAAACCAGACGAGAAAGGATGAAAAAAAAAAAAAAAAAATAACGCATCTGCTACCCATATAATTTCAATGGAATTGAAATGAAATTACTAATTTTTGCATGGCACTCTAGAGGTATATGTTGAAACGTCAAACTTGGCAGCATTGAAACATTTCTGGAAATATTAAACTACTGCCAACTAATTCTCATATTACATCACAATTACAGTTATTAATGATTAATTATTCCAATTTCGTATTTGAATTATATAAATGAGAATATTAATTTTCATTGGCATTACGACCACGGGCGTGTACTTGGCATTATTTTTTTGACAGATATATACAGGTATACAATGAATATATTTCCTTGGCGGCTGCGCGGCAATATGTCGAGTTCGTCATCGGTGTGTGAAGTCGAGCGCGCAGAAACGAAACCTGGAAGAGGTCAGTCTCTTTCATATAATCATTTCGCCGCCCTGTTTCTTTTACATATTACTTAGCATTATGATGATTTAAATATCTCTGCGGAAAATTTAAATTGCATCTCGAATATTCAAATGCCAATGATCAAATTGCACGACGAAATATAAACGTTTCCTCCTTCGCCCAGTTTTTTTTTTTTCCTCTCTTTTTGCTCCCCCTTCTTTTTGATTTACGATGCCAAAGACAAGTGCGTAGACTCCTCTAACGTTTGACTATATGAAAGCTCAAATACATGAATGGACTCGAAGAAAATTCCTCATCGCTGTTTTATTGTATACATTTACACTCGTACACTAACACATACAAATAAACGTATCACCTATACAACGCATATGTTACAAGACAAGCTAAGTCGGTTAGAGAGGACATATTGGCTAAACTTAGATCTACCTCGAAGGCATGCGACACGATATGTCCGCTCTGCTGCGTCAGCATGTCGTTGACAATTTTATGTTTTTTTAATTCCTGTTTATCAATATTCAATAGTTGATACAATCAAAAATCAATCAAACACTACATCAGGTCAGTGATAAAAGACTGCTATTATATTAACATTTATCTTTATTTGAATCAATAAGTAATAGTAGGCCAGTAAATATTAATTTAACTTGACTTACCGCTTTGAGGGCTTCCAGCGCCGCTTTAGCACACCCAACATTTCAGAGTATCCCGATAAATAAAACGTCACCCGAGTGATTCAAATTTGATGTGATGCGTAAACTAGAAATAAATTCACTCGCACCCGCACAACAAAAATGGAAATGATCACTACCAGTCTCACCTGGATCGCGCACTTCTTCTCAAAGTCAATTCTTTCTTTCAATATAATATCAATGAATATTTTATACGATTATATATTTGTGCTGTGAGTTCAATAGGTCATCAGATCACCTGGACTTTTTTTTCCTCGCTCATTTTTACCCACGAATTTTTTCTTACCATTTTTCTCTTCTCTTCGATTGAGAAACCAATTTGGTAACAACATAAATTATAATAATTACATTTCTACATCACATTTTTTTTGTTAATTTTTTTTTCTCTCAATTAATTCATTTAGTCAATATGAATCTCATGACAGTTTTGGGAAATCGTTTTTTTTTTTATTATATCAGAGATGAAAACACGAAATTTTCTGTGAAATGTCGCAGTGACACGAGAAGCAGACCGTGTATGATTTTTTTTGTTTAAACACGAACAAACGCGTACACCCAAGCACTCTGGCTGCTCGTCGAGCTCCAACTAAACCAAAGACAGAGACGGTAGACACACGAGGTTCTTCCCCGTTCCGGCTGGCTCGAACCGTGAGCTCGCTCTGCTCGTACGCCCCTCCGCTACTTTCAGTAACGGATCTAGTTGTTGTGCAGCCCCGATCACTTTTATTTACTGGGTTTACTCGATCCACTCTATTATTAAACCCCAAAAAATAAAAAAGTTGATCGAAAAATCAGAAGTGATCAATTAAATTACGTTAATTCTTTATCGAACAATAAGAGGATATGTCATTGGAATTGTTTTCTTCTCTTCCATGTTGATCGTAGCAGATATTGAGGAGAATAATGATGGACCAAACTTACACTATTATATAAATTTTCAACAATCTTCAATCCAATAATATTGGAAAAAATAAATGTTATATAATCTTTGTCACAATCTGAATTAGAGTGTGTTAAAAATAACTGCAGTGTTAGGATTACATATGGAAAATTAACACACTTCTAATTGTGTTAAAAATTACTACAATGCTTCTAAGACCGACAATAACACGCTTTGTAATACACTTGGAATCGCAGTGTGAATGCCAATTGACAAAATTTTTACTGATGGTTGTATAAGGAACTACTGGATTCATTACTTTGATAAAAATAATATACGTGTTTTATAGAAAAGTTACATTTATATCACAACTTGCAATTCTGCGAATTGCAAGTTAATAACAATAGAGGAAATGGCCAGGAATGATTGGAATATTCTGAAAAATGATAAAATGGTTGAGAGTAATTTAATATAGCATAATGTTGAACATAAAAGCAAAAGTTTTATTACGGTATGATAATTAGTTTTCGAGATATTTTCTTCGAACATTTCGACAAAACACGTTCAATGAAAATTCCAACATTGTATTCAAAGCTGTTTGAATTGCTCCACCGGAAGGCGTCATAACTCCGGAAATTGGACGAATTGCAAGACGAATCTCCTAACCGATACTCTAGAGAGTACACTCTTCGAGAGTATGAAAGAAGAAAAATACAAAGTAGATTTCGTTTTTTATCTACAGCAGCATTTCTTTTCGAGAGAGAACATAACTTTGGTATTTCGGAAAAATATCATTTTTTTTTCACACATTCTCAAAGATTTGCGAATAATTGGTTAGAATATTATATAAAAATTACATATTTATTGTCGATTCATGATGGACTGGTTTGGGCAACAGTGAAATTTTGATCACAGTTTTCTCGATGTAGAGTGATTCTGGACGAGCGTAGCACTCATAACTCAAAAACTAATAAACCGATTGGAATGGTTCTTATATATACATGAATCACAATTTCCAAGTATCGTGACGTGAAAGCAACATTTATCGGGTTTGAGAAAATATTTTCTTTTGTTTCCAAACCGACCGTGCAGCTTGGATGAAATTTTTTAACAGGTCTACATTTGATCCAATGTAATTTCAAAAGTTTTCAATATTTCGAAATCAAACTTCGATAGACATCTCCTCCATAAAATAACGAAACTTTTGCGTCTTCAATCAACTTTCGATCTTCGATCTCGACAGAGTTAATATCCAAAGAACAAAATTAAATTTTTTTGGTTTCCACAGTAGTCTTCCTCCTTACCTGTATTAAAGCATACAATTTCCTTTTGCATAAATTTTCTAAATTTTAATGTCCCCAGGATACAGATAACGGTTAAAATGCAACCCAAGTTTGACTTTCGATACTATTTAATTTACGAAGCAGAATATACTTTTTTTGATTTTCAAGCTAAATAAAAATCCCATTCTGATCCTTCACATCAAATACAGCATTAATTTCCCAACAATTTTGACATCAGATTCGTTATTCATCCTGCATAAAAAATCTTCTCCAATTTTCTTTGGATTGAGATTGTTCATATATAGTATACACCGAATCTGCACGAGTATATGTTGATACTATAAAAATTGTCATTAAAACTAAACAATGAAAACTGGAATTAAAAAAACTAACATCCAAGATGACATTATGCAACAAAAATTCGAAGTTAATTCATCAAAACAAATATAGTAAATTTGAAAACCAGTTTGATGCTCTTGGAAACTCACAGAATGTCGGCATTTCCCACTCTCCCCAATCTCCCCTTTCTTTCTCTATTCACAACAACATTCCCAATTCTTTCCATCACAAAATTTGCCAAGACAACTCAATATAACCTGCCGCGTAAACACAATTGTATTACACAAACATGTTGTCATTGTAGGTTATGTCGTTGTAGAAACGAGGTGGAAATATATATGAGAGAGCACGACGCATATTATCCTTCTTCTTCTCCATCATCATTTGTTCATTTTTTGTTTTGTTTTTCTATACTCAACATTTCATCCATCCAACCACGTTCACAAAAGCGCACGGTCTAACGAGATTGAGTCACTCTCAGGCGCGCTATGGATCAACGTTAATTAACGCGAGTGATCTCTTGCCGCACTATGGAACTTGATTATTTGCTAGTGAACTAACGCGCAGAACTGTATTCTACTATATATATCACGTTGATTATTATTAATTCCCTACTGCGCGGATGCTAGTGAAACTTTGTGTCTTGACTTGTGACTAATGTATTCAACTGAATTATTCAATTTTTATTGGTTTTTACTTGCGGCATTGGTGCATTTATATTTCCTTTGCAAGAATAAATAATTATGCACTTTAACATTATGTTTCATTTTTGGATTTCGCAATTTGGTTACACTACAAACCTAAGTGTTTTACCCAGAGTGTAGTCCTCTATACAAAGTGTTGTGGTAACTTTCAACACATTTGCAAATGTATAGTATTTTCCATATGCAACGTCACACATTGGAAAATGTATTCAGAGCGTTTACAATGCTCCAGATTGAATAACACATTTCGTAACACATTTGGGTTTCCAATGTAATTACAAACGAAATAATATTTTTGAAAACAAAATAAAATGAGAGACATTTAAAAAGACATGATTGTAAAATTGAAAATTTTCTGCTAAAGTTTTAAATTGATTAATGGGATTTAGAGATATGTGTAGTGACAAATGTGCAATATCTACAGAACGTGGTAATAAACGACAAATGGATTTTCGGGACATGATTTTTTTTTTCATCAATCTACGTTTCTACGTTGAAATTCATTTGCTGGAGATTGAAATTGGTTAATTAGGTTCTGAGATTTATACGATCAAAGTCGGCAAGCCTAATTTACGGGTTGGAATTTTTGCATCCATACATATAGAGATTGTAAAATATTCTTCTAATTAATTCACCGCAAATGCTCTCAGCTCTCGTTCTTATCACCTAAGTGACCCTATAAATGATGATACGAATAAGAAGGCGTGAATATTATACTTGACAACTTAATTAATATGTATATATACATACCTATACTTGTGCAATAAAATTAAACTGTGAGTCACCCTCTACTTGTATATTAAAATTTTGCCTTTCGCTTGATAGACACATTTTTCCCCACTCGAACTTTCTAGTGCTGCGATGCACGCAGTACACTTCGGCTACACTCGGTCGCAATCGCCCCTAAGAGTGATGCAGTAGGTCGATCGATTTTTATTTTTCTTTGCGTTTCTGGGCGCAGAGGGCGCAGCCCTCGATGCCCAGGGGATCCAAGAGATACCCTCCGACTGCTATTTACTTTCCATTTTCTTTTTTTTTTTTTTCTACCTAGTTTCATAACTGGGTTATTTATATGTTCAATAACCAGTTGATGTTACCACATATATAAGAAAGAAAAGAAAGGGTATATGGATATGTATATATATTAAAGATAGAGGTGAGGATTCTAGGTATAGTAGGGGTATGATGAAGGGACACCAATATACCTGTCGCGACAGGTATACGATCCTTCCGATCCTTTGTGGGTCCATTATATTTCACTTGCAATCGTACATGTATAAGGGGTGGCTGACGTCGCAGTATATCCAGATTAGATTCTCATGGTGTATTTTATGTATCTACATCTACAGATAATGTCCACATATATTATTGAATTGGAAAATGAAACGTGAAATATAAAAAAAGGAATGTCTCTGTAACTGATCGTGATAAATTTTTTAATTCTCCTGAACATCAATTTTCACCAAATGAATATAAAGTTTTTTATTTCAGTCACAGATATCATGTTTACCCCACAATTAAATATTCTCGAGAAATAATAGGAATATTATAACATCTATTTGCAATACACGATCATTAATTTCGCCTTCTTTCTTTTTTAATTTTTTTGAGTTCGTTGTCCTGTTGTAATAAAAAGTTAATAGTCCAACCCGGTATTTTACGTATCGTGACTGCATTGAAAGTTTTTAAATCTGCCGCTGATGATCGAGAGTGAATTTTATTCTTTTTCCGATGCTTTCAGAATATATTTATTTCTAAATGTAAAATGCGGGGATTGAACTCGCATGTATCGATTATTTTAAATTATTATTTTTCATGTTACGATTGTTGTATTTTCGAAAAAGTTTGAAAATCAAAAATTGAATAATAAATAAAAATTCATGAATTGTTATACAATCATTTGGAATTCTCTACAATCGCCATGAGTTTTAAATTTCCCATTTTTAGAGCAGACTAAATTAAAATTTTTTAATTATTCATTATTATTGATATTCATTTTTTTTTTTCCGATCAAAATTATTATGAAAATGTTGTATTGTGCATTCTGTGTTATTTCTTGGCATTCTTTCTATCCAATCCCATCACAGTTGTCAATAAAAGAATTGGAATAATTTATATTCCTTTCATTCAGTCACAGTGGTGTTTCTCCTTAAATACTCGTGGATCTGGGTTACGAAGTCAATCCAATAACATGTAGACGTCTCCAGCACTATTCGAAAACTTTTGATTACAAAGTTCATTGTCCGTGTAATAAATCCTCGAAGGGCGGAATCCAATTACGACTCATATTAACCCTACACTGAAATTAGATTTTGTAACTGATTGTGTTTCTCTGCGAGCGAAATTCGACCAAATTGGAACCACAATAAGGCAACTGTGATGGGAAAACTGTGGGCAATCCAATAATCTCATGAAAAATTTTTTTGTATCAAAAAATTGTACCACTGAAGATTTGAAGTGAATCGCAAAATAACCCGGAACTGTAATCTTTCTCGGTTCATAATCATAATAACGGGAAACTAAATTGAAAAGAGTAATTCATCTGGAATTTTATTCATCTCAAAAAATGTATTATCCGGAAATGAACGGGGATTAATTAACAGCCCATAATTCTTAGTATTTCTTTTCCTTTTATATTCTCATCAAAGAAATCTCTCCGAGAAAATGCAAGTTATTTATTTTCATTTTACCAAGTCGAAACAAAGAACTTTTGCAAAAAGTCTGAAGTGAGGTTTCCATTACACTAAAATTCAACCACTAAGAATATACGCTTGTGTATCATCTATATCCACACTACATACACATGATACATCTCTTCTCCATGAAATTTTACAAGAGCAATATGTTTATTTCCATAACCATAGATAAGCTGAAAATAAAAAAAAAGAAAAGAATGAATTTTCTACCTGAACTCCCATTATAAGCTCCACTTTTTCTATCACATCATGAATATAAATAAAATAAAAAACACGATAAAATAGAATAGTGTTTATGGATAAAGTCGATGACCGCGCGGTGTCGCGTAATCAAGCAACCGGATTATTCTTGTGTGTCTGATGTGCGACAGCCAACCAAGAAAACTCATCGGTCGTTGGCATAGTTGAGTATATACTCGCATAAAGTCGCGCAGGTGGAAGACCAGATGGTCCGTAGTACCAACTGCAACCAGCATACAGTGAATGAAAGAATGGCGGGAAGAAGTGGTCGCGAGCACGGGCGTCCTGTCTCTCGTTTTTCCTTTCTGTCGCCGCCAATTACAATTTTAAAATCACATACAAAAAGTATAATTTCAAACATCCAGACTTGAAGAATTTAAATTGCTTTAGCGGTTTCGCTCTTACACGTTCTTTCCTACCAAACCTCTCCTTTCATTCAACATTCAAATGAAAAAAAATTACTGTCAAGTTCAATGAAACATTGCGCAGTGGAATATTAAGAGCAAAAATATATGTGGTTCCGGCCGGGATCGAACTGGCGACCTTCTGCGTGTAAAGCAGACGTGATAACCGCTACACCACGGAACCTCAATACTGACACTATGAATAAAAATACTCAAGAGGAAAAAAAAACATAAATAATTGGCCACAACAGTTGAATTATGCGAATTCAAAAAATGATAAATCACAATTATTCATTTTTCAACTCGCTGCCAAGTAAATTTAAATTATTCAAAACACGATCGGTAACACATTACCGACTGTCGGTAAATACGAGAGAAGCCGATAAATTATCTTTACGTCCTCATTATTATCTTCCGTAGATCAAATAGGTTGCGATATTATCGACAATTATTCATTTGATATCGTATGAATAATTGAATTCAACCAAAAATGAGTTTATTTATTTGATTGCGAAAGAGGATAGAACAACGGAAGATGTGAAAATCCTTCACGATAAATTTATTGCAATAAATGTTCAATACTTCACTATATAATGCATCATTCATTATACATGTCCAGTGAATGTCCATTTTTCCTCGAAGTTGAACGATAAGAAAGAACGGACGTCGCCACTATATTAATCTCAAGATACGATAATATGACGAAATAATAATAATAATAACAATAATAACAATTGTCAATAATTCATCGCTGATATATAATAAAGTTGGAGATACAATTCTCACCTTTTGTATCCATTGTACATCAAAAGCCATGACAGATTGCGACAGTAGTGGAATTGATTCAATGTCGAATTATAAAGGGCAATTTTTATTGAAGGGTACACACATTCTCGCGAGTGTCTTATTAATTGTGAGTATTATGTAAATTGTAATTGTTTAAATTTTAATTCGAATTATGGATGTATCGAGTGTCAGTCATGGGAACAATGAGGATTTATTGTTGCAGGCCATTTCAATTGCGGTGATTATGGGAATGCTAATTATTCGATATCATGTCGTGATCTTCAAACTATATTTGGAATTCCACGTATCCAAGCCCCTGTTATTGCTCCTGTTTGGTTCAATCCTGTTGATTGCCACAGGATTCCTCGGAATATTTTCTGCTATACATAACTGGCGTGCGGGAATACAGACAGTAAATTTTCGTCAAATAATTCATTTATTTATTTGTATATAAGACGTGTTTTATCATTACTTTGAATAATTGAAGATTTGTCTTTTAATTCACAGTTCGTTCTTTTCGTATCATGTCTTTTAATTGCAATGATTGGCTTGAGTGTGGTATTATCATTCACATTAAATAACGCAGACGATGCTATGCGTTCTCGATTGATTGAACATGTGGGAAATTATTCTGTTCATTCGAATGATATTGACAATATTCAATTATATGTGAGTATTTTATTTTTCCATATTTTGTTATGCATTCAAATTGTATCTATCATTACATACAGGTGTATTGGTAATAAAAATAATTCAAATCTCTGGTTGAACAATAAAATATTTGGTCTTGAGTTATAGTAGTGAAAATCACTTTGGAAAAAATATTCTTACCATGTTTTTATAAATTCCTTCACTAATTCTTATGAAAATTATCTATAATAATTAGACAAAATAATTGTAGAGTGTTATCAAAAAAATCAAAGATAATAACGTGATGATAATACAACGGTAATTGTATAGTAATGATAATAATTTTATGATAATAATACAATAGTAATATAATAGTGTAGTTAAAATGTATATCATATGTAATTTTATTTCAGTTGTCATGCTGTGGTGTCGACAATTTTACTGATTATAATCAGACGTTGGATTTTATACCTGGATCTTGTTGCAAATCAAATTCTTCCTGTGGTTCCGCTGACGTCGTAAATCTCCACCTTAATGGTTGCTACAATGGAATAAAAACACTATTAAATTACTGCATTCAAAAACTCATTATTATCTTGGTTGTTCTTGGTTCAATTGAGGTATGAATGATGACTTGAATATTTTTAATCAAGGTGATGCCCGCCAGGAAATGATAGTGCATGACTTTCGATGAGTCACTGATTCATGACCTCGCTAAATCTAACTCTTTCTTCTATTTTTTTTTTTTTTAGTACACATAACTCGATAAGATAGAATTTAGTTATAGATATGAAATAATTCGTGTGAGAAAAGGCGGCATTATTGTTTAAAAGTAAGATACAACCATCGAAATTTGTCATCTGTATTAATATCAATTTATTTTTCAGATTGTATCCATTGTTTTGTCATTACATTTTATAAGCTCCCTCAGCAAAAAAGTACATGGGGAAACGGAAATCAATGAGAATAATAACAATGACGAGGAGTCTATACAAATACCGAGAGTAGCCAGTTCACCATTAGATCAAACTACATTAAGCTTCAATTCTAATTCATCATCAGTATTGGAAAAGTCACCGGTAGGAAAATACGATTTACCAATGTGCAATTATGTCCGTCGACCTATTGAACGGAATATCGTCGTTGACTATCGAAATATACATGAAAATTTTCTACGATCACCACCTCAACAACGTTACGATCGTCGTATTCCTCAATCGTGTCCAAAACGCATGATTATTCATTTTCCCAATAGTCCCGAATGAATCGACAAATTTCCAACAAAAAAAATCTGTGGGATGTGATAACAATACTTATTTATCAATCAATACACACAATTTATTATTTATTCAATCAAGCAATTTTTTCCTAATGTATAGATACTAATTACAATAACGTCCCTTATTTGTAAATAGTATATTAATATTTTTCAGTTAACCAATCAATGTGTATATATGCACGTGTTTTTCATAACGAGAATATTTTATTCTAACAATACCCCGAATATTAATTTATCTTTGATGTGATAAATTTTAAGTGACGTCTAGATATAAATAAGTATGATTGTTATGAATTTGTTTTCATTATATAATTGGATATATCATATATTTAAATATAGTAGAAAGGGAAAAATCATAGCCTATTCCGTGAATGGAACGGTTTTATTTAGGTTATGTACTTGCATATATAAATATTGTACGTGGGCAGCTCTTGATATTTCAGAAAAAAATATGACAGTACAAAGTACATAACGAAATTTTAATTCAATACGTTATTCAGTTGAAATATTTGTTCATTTTCATGAGATTCGCTTTCTTCCAATTTATTCTGCTTTTGTATATTGTCGGAAGGAAAACGAATCACTCCTCTTCTCATTTATTGTTCTCTCGTCTTATTGCCATTGCAAGACAACAAGCCAGGATAATTCCAGCGATCTAAAATTTAAATATAATGAATAAATTATCACAAAAATATTATTATTTTTTTAATTCAGCAGCCATTATTATTCTTTGAATATATACTTCAACAAATGCTACACCAATCCCGACACCAATTAATACTTTAGCATTCCCTGAAACTTTTGCTGAAAGTAAATTGAAACAGCTGTTTGTGTAGACACGTTCGCTTTCTATCTCGCACTGTGATTCTTCATTATTCTCAGATAGTGTACAGCAGGAGTGTGGCAATGTTCCTTCAGGCATAGATTCAGCCCAATCGTCTTTTGAATCTACACCACAGCATTTAAGCTATGAAAAATACATGATTAATTTCATCGATTGACAAATATTGACAAACTCATCGGAATATATTAATTCATTTCATTTTATTATACACCACAATCATACCGAGCTTTGAATTTGTGCCCAAGCTGATTTATCAGCGTCAGAATTATTATGCAGACTGGTTATCAGTGTTTCCTTCAATATTTTCTCGAAATTGGTATTAAAAACCGCAACAGCTATTCCAATACCCATTTTTACTAAGAAAATTGTTACCAGTGCAACAGCGAACTATTGACAGGAAAAAAATATTTTCATTATCCTCATGTGACATTATTCTAGACGAAATATCAGAATGATGGCTTGGGAAATTCAACTTCACACTGAAATTTTCCATTTCGAAATAATCAATATTAAAAAAAAAAGAATAAAGAGAGAAAAGTTATTAATTCTTCGACATGAATTGAGAAGAAATTTTGAACAAAAATATTGAAAGTTATGGAAGTTATGAGACTCTAAATGTACATAGCGACAAAAATTTTACATGAAAAATTATCATAAAAAAGTAGAAAGTTGGCGAAAAGTCGAGACACCAAAAATATAATATAATGGTAAATAATAATATAGATATTTTATTTTTTCGACAACACATTTCCTACATTTTTTGATAAAGTTTCCCATAAAACATTTCAAACTCATGACCATTAGAATAGTTATAAAAAATAAATCTTTCTGCGAGAAAACTGCCAGTCGTGACGAGCATCACAATCTTCTAATTTAATTACAAAATTTTTCCACAACTCAAAGCTTCCATAATTCCAAATATTTTCAAACAAACATTTTTGTTTACATTTCACGCAAGTTCAACTCTTTAGTGTCATCACTCTGGCATCCTTCTTTAATATACTTGTTTATCAGAATTATGCTCACCGCCATCAACATGGTAAAATTCTCCTTAATTGCTCCATAACATCCTAGAGAAGCTATGAGAAATATTAGCAAGCCGATAATAATAAGAATTACTGGAGGCGCGAGTATTCTGCTTTCCATGAAATGACTAAATGGCCCCACTGCATTCAGAACAATAGCACCTGCAGCTATTATTCCAATTCCCGATATCTATATCAACAGTTTGAATTAAATTTTCATGTATAAAACTTCACAATCACTGTAATATCAGTCAAAAATAACAAACAAAAAAAAATACTTTTCTATTTATATCTCACCGCAAATATCAGATTGAAAAAGAACAAAAGGTATTTGATCGCGCTCATTCCAATGTTGTCCATGGTGATATTTATTGCTTCTTCTAATTATACATACACGATAAAAAGAAATTAAAATTATAAAGATTTGAATAAAAAAAATTGGATTTTTGAATTAATAGACAATTAAAAAAAGAATTAATGAAACAGAAAAATTAATATGTCAACAACAACGGTTCAAACATTTAATGTTATATGTTAGCTCGTGTATATTGTCTCTTTTGTCATGCAAGCTCACGGGTATACATAAAAGTTGTTCGATCGAAATTATCACAAAGCTCTACAACTCCAACACCCTATTGGCCGTCCAGGAACTAGTTCAACACTTATTCAGGATTATGGTGACCGTTGGGGGCTACCAGGTGCCGATTGGTGGACGCTTCACTGTGATCTGTATATGGTTTACGTCGTCATGGACACCAGGCAATAGATGACAATGTTTCGTTAAATGAAATGCAAATAAAGAAAAAAAAAAAATACTGTCGTCCAATTATTTTTTATTTTTTCATAGTTTTTTTTTTTTTTCCCCTCTATTTTCCCTCGCATTTCTATAAGTAATTCTATCAATATCGCGATGGGCATTTCGTTTAGAACCTCAAGTATTTGTATTTAACTGTTGCAAGATATGAAGTGAAGTCACGCAAGTATAAAAAAAAAAACATTTCCGTCAGAAACTTCATAGTATTCTATATGACACAATACACACACGCAATGGACAATTATTGTATTGGAGTTTTGATTTATTTACAGGTGGTATGAAGATACTACAATCACTTTACAGAAGATTGAAAATAAATTTCAAAGTTTGATATTATATTTGCTGAAGTCTAATTTTGATGTAAAAATTCAATGCAAACTATATGCCATTAAAAATTAATGTTGAATGATATAGAAAAGTAAACGATAGCAAGAATTATTAGTATTGAACCATATGGTGTGACTGAAATTGGAATAATAATGTGAAAAGCATAATAAGTTCACTTGACTAAACTATTCAAACAGTAAACATAATAATTTTAATACCGATACTCTACGAAAAATGTTTTAATGGATGACACAGTGAAATACATTTGTGCTTTGCATGAAACATTTCTTAGTATCATGTTAGACAAATGTTATATTAGAATATAGCAAGACAAATTTCAGAATTCTACCATTGTTACTCGATGATACATGTTTATTGTGATATTTAAATAATTTCAGTATTGATTGCAGTAGAAATTTAGTCAAATTGTTGAAAAAAGTATTGACACGTTTTACTGAGTGACAATACTTGTTTTGACTGTTACTATACAGGAATAGAATATGATATTGTCAATATAGTTGATTACTATAGGCGTATACAAAGTAGAAAAGCACGTTGGAAAAGTTTATTCAAATACTTTCGGTTCTTGATCTTCATGTATGCTATATCATTCACATGCAATACATTCGAATAAAAAACTTCCTCGTATATTTCTACAACACAATATATATCAAATTAACGGAAACATAATTGTCATGCAGTTATATAGTTGGAAATTCATCAGTGTATTATTGACAACTAGTAATTAATTATAATTGCTTTGACTCATGTCATAAGTTCACGCAAATATAAATATATTTTTCTGCAAACATATTCAAATTTTCATAAGGGACTTCAGTCATTTGTGGAATATATTGAATAAGTAAAGTGAGGTAACCCCACACCCACGACCTGTTGTCGTATTTTTCAATCCAATTTATCGATCAGTTGGGAATTTTTCCTGCGAATGATACATGGACGCGATAACATTTATTGCGCATACACACACACACACACACGAACCCATACACATAGAATAAGCAAATTGCCATGCGACTCAGTTTATCCAATCATATATATATATATTTATTCCGAGAATATTTTACAATCCATACAAGAATATATTTTCATTGTTAAATTGCACAAAATAAATTATTGACATTATTGATTTATGATTTGTTGTAAGTACTGAGTGTACCGAGTAAGTACAAGCAAAACAAATTGAATTAAATTCTTCATATGCAATATCAATAATAATAATGATAATAATAATAATAAGTCACTCTATCATATACTTAATCTAAATATAAATTGATTTAAAAATTGCTTAAGTAAAGAAATATATCTTTGGGACACATTGATCATGATGATCTCACGTTCGGGATGAAATCTAATTTCTACTGGTGAGAATTAGCGCCATCAATGGCATCAATACCCATGCAATTCGTTGTTCGAATGACGTTCCAGATGAGGGAAGACTTGCAGTAGGAGACCTATGACCAAAAGATAGATAGTTTTTATCGAGAGAGAGAGAGAAAAAAAAAAGAAATCAATAAAGACATTTCACAGAATTTGCTTTCAAATTATCGAGAATAATTAATCGATTCATCAATATATTACGAAATATATCATGCATCAAAAAATAATAAAGTCAGTATTGTCAATATAAATGAGTCAGAGGAAATTTTTTTATTGCAACGAAATCATGTAAAATTGTGCAAATTGTTTGAAAAATTAATCCATGTGAATACGAAATCATTTTATTGCTCTTGGAATTTTGTCAACATGAAAATAATCATGTATGGTAAGGGGACAAAAGAATATCAAATGAAACATTTTCATCTCAATGATTAATTATAATTAATGACAAAGTAATTGAAAAGTGTATTGTTATAAACTATTTCAAAATATAATTAATAACACAAAATGATCGTTCAGTCGGTCATGTAAATATATGTTTCCATCATTTCCTTTATGTCTGGGCTTACATGATGCCAATAATACCGCAACCAACACGTCCTCCAGCATTTCCTGTGATCTTCGAATCCTTTTGACCACCTTTTCCTAAATCATCTTCACCTGAGTGAACCACGACAGCGCGTCCAAGAATGCTGTTAGGACCATTCAAAGTTATAATTTTATCTTCCAAATTAACTTGTGCTATTCCTTGATCATTAGCCATAATATTTCCAAGATCTCCCATGTGTCTTTCAGTATCGCTCGGTGCACCATGTTGCAACTGCGAAACAATAATCACCACTCATCAAAAAATATTTATGTAGGATGAAAAATAAATCATTTCAATGTAACATACATTAAGGGGATTGAAATGACCACCAGTAGAGATACATTTGTTGGTGAGATCACCCTTCTCGTGAATATGGAAGCCATGATTCCCCTTCGTAAGTCCAGAAATTGTGCCGTTGATTTTGATTGGTCCTTTTGGATCATTCTGGACAAACCACAAATTCCCCTTGACCATACTGGAATTGTCTTGTGGTTCAATTACAACAATAGCGTGCATTTTTTGACCCACAGTTACGGCAACGAGTGCCATCAGGACTGCGATTGTTTTCATTTTATATCAGATATATATTCCTGGACATAGAAAAAAAAGAAAAAAAGAAATTGTAATAAGCAAGAGAAAAAAATAAACGAGGACACGATTACGTGCTCTTTGATTACGCGAGTGTAATAAAAATGTTCATACAATATGTCGAATTGCTGACCTAGACACACGATATTCATATAATTATATGGAGGGTTCCGCTTTAAATTTATTTTCAACTATGGTTAGGTCGTCAATTTTTTTTTTTCTATTATTATTTGTCGTACTGGATATGGAAAAAAAAAATCTACGTATTTTTGTTTGGCTATTTGATCACTTTATTATTATTAATGCTTGATAGAATAATGGAGTTATATTAATAATGATACTATTCTGTATGTGTTAAATGAGTGAATGTATCAAACACACGATGCGCAACAAATTTCTCAATTTCAAATGATGATTATTAAGACACAATGTTTACGTATTTTTTTTTTTTTCAATATTTCAACACAGATTTTTGGAAAGTTGGTCAATTATTCATAAGACTCGTATTTCATTAATTATTCGAATAATACTATTGTTATTATCATAACACAATTATTTCAATTAGCGAATAACAAAATTGAAGAGATTTAATTTTCAAACGAAAAATATATATCTCCTGTCTCTCCACATTAAAAACGTGGGAAAATGACAAAAAAAAAAAAACCATTGGATTACTTGTCTGGGGTTGAATGAAAATTTCCAAAAAAATATTCCTATCATTCTATCCTACCAACTACAAATTAAACAATATTTTTTTACATTCTATGATTGTAAGCATTGACCTCGCGAGTTATCCCATGAGGAAATATATCGGTTTCTCTTCCGCTACAATACTTCACTTCAATAAAAACCAATGCAAAAAAAAAAAAAATACACTTCCGGCATATTTTCAACAACAACAACAACATTGAAACAAAATAGAATTCAAGTGTTTATTCACGCGATTGGACGGCAGAAAAAAATGAATATTTATTGATATCAGCAGCCTTGTGACTTCATTTATAATCGGCAAAAAAAAAAATATTACCGTGAACGATCGTCAGATCTTATCGGCCTCAAAACATACAATGTGTGTCTGTATATGTATATAAATGTTACAACAAATATCGCGAGGGACACTCGAAAAAAAAAAACAAAAACAATTAAATAAAGAGTGAAAGGCAAACCTGTGCTGTTTTGTTGAACAGATATGTGAACACTCTGACTGTGGATGCTGGCAACACGATCTACTTATATATTCGCGCGAGCCCGTAGCCAATCCCCCTTCAACCAATCCAGATCAAGACGCGAAAATTTCACTCCGATCAAACGAAAATTCATATGTAATAAACGAAATTGTTACACTAAACAGCGTATCTAAAATAAAATACAAACACGCTGAATCATTCTCGAAATTATATCAATATTATCTAGAAAGATTATGTTGATATGAGGCAAAAAAAATGCGTTATCATTCAATGATGAATAAAATATGTCAATATTCATATTTATATTAATATTAATATTAATTCTAGTGATGAATTATTGTTTCAATAAATATTCTTTCATCGTGAAATTTTCATTCATTGTAATTTAAATTTTTTTACCCCGTGAACATTATTATCATTACTGCTAATTTGCACGAATAAACTCGTCGTCAAATTGAATAATCAAAGTTAGTTCAATTGTGTGTGTATGTGTATGTTGAATCACGACGTAGTGAATTCCATATCATCATTACATGGTACTTGACGATGCATATAGCGAAATTGCAGCACTCGAGCATAGAGAGTGAAAGATAGGTGAATAGAAAATAGTCACGTCAGACCTTGATTCACCAAAAGCAGAAGCGCATATATATATATATATATTCATCTCTTACTATATAACTTAATGACACTTAGTCGATTCCAGTACGACAATATTGTGAGTCACTCTATTCAACAGAGGCCTTGGTGAACATTATTTGCGATAGGTTATTTTAATCAAATGAAAACAAAATAAATAAATGTACATACTGTATAATAATATATTTTCACAATGAAAGAATTTTTGATTAAACTATTTTTAATTGTTCTCATAACTGTTTATTGAGACGCACATAATTTTATCGTAGTAGAAACGAGAAAAAAAAAATTGATTCAAACATATTAAAGAATAGAGAATATTGTGTGGAGAACGTAAAAAATATTTTTTTTTTACCCGACACTGGAACGTTCTGATCGGCGAGAAGACACTGATTCTACGTTCCCCCAATTACCTTCCTTCAAGATACATGAACGACCATGACTCTCACGTATGTAAGATATTTATAATAAAAGTGGTGGACCATGTATATGTGTATGTTGATTGTCCCACCTTTTCCCTATTCACCATTGGCGTAGTATCAACGCGGTTGAAGTATTTAACACTTTAATCATAGTATATCATTATACATCTAAAAGAGTTGCTTGCATGTCGGGAAATTAACATTCGATGATAAAAATAGGCGTGCTATGTGGTCAAGGTTTCGGTATCTCATACTAACGATTGGAAATTTAAATGGTCAAATTATTTCTTTTTTTACCCGCTATATGTATTCATAAGTGTTAATATATGCCAATAAGAATAATTCGACATTTTCACAAACGCGTGAACAATCAGATTAATATTTTTATATAGGATTTTGTGTGGTTTATCCACCATCATCCATCATACGACATAAATTTGAATGGAAAATTTTTTGGTTTACGGTTGCTCTCAAGAAAATACATTATTTTGCTTGGTTAAATTGTCAGCACTTGAATTTAATCTCCGGTGGCGATTTCACATACGGCAAAACAAATGTAAATTATTTTTTATTTTCCAATCACACGGTTGATTATAAATCTTTTATTTTTTTTTTTTACTGCCGAGTGATGGCAATGGCTCAGAATAAAATTACATTTCTAATTCGATTTAATATGGTTGTTACGTAATATATGAAAGAATTCTGAAGCAATTTCCTTATATGATGAAAATGGATGTGGTAAATTGAATGACATCAGTTTTATCAATGCAAAAAATCTCTGATGATATATTTTTTCCACCGAGAGAAAATTTAATAACTTTAATGATATACATTCATATAATAGTTTCGCTAATTTAATTTTCATTCATCAACAAAGCTTTGGGTAATTGTTCCACTTAATAAATTACAAGGACTGATGTTGAATTACTGTGTATATGAATGATGCGAATAAAACGCAGTGAATTAGATAACATATTTATGTACGTGATGAATGCAAATTGTTGGTCAAGAGCTTTCTATATTGTGTTGCAAGAACGTTTATGCACGTTTACCGAAATAATTTTGGCGAAGGTCATCGAAGTCTTATCCGTTACCTTGCAAGAAATTCAGTAACATCCCGTTTTTGTATATGTATATTTTTCAGTTTGTGAATGAGAATATTTATCGAGGAAATAATGTATCCGATGTTGAAGGTCACAGAATGGTTTCTAGAAAACGAAAATAAAGATGTTATTACAATAAGTTTGAACTGAAACCAGGACTCACACTTGTGAAGAGGAATATGATAAAAATGAAAAAATTATACCAAAAAAATTTTAATATTTTTATTTTTGAGAAGAAATAATTAAACTGAATTTAGAAAAGGCACATGAGCACAAAACAATTCCATGGACTTCGTCTGGTACAGTGCATTTGAAATACTAACCGCAACGAGATTCATTTGATGTCCTCTATATATAAAAAACTGGAGTAGTTCCAATTTGTACCATAGGCATCTGTATAATTATGTTCTAACATTAAATATAGTAAATATTGAAAAAATATGGGTTGATATCTCACGTCTACAATATCAAATATTCAACTTTAGCAATAAACAATCGAGGTATTATCAGTATTTTTGCGAAACATCATAAACTGATTCAAAAAATCTCAAGGCCTCAATTGCGCTGTTATATTATGAAAAAAAAAAAAATTTCCTATGGTAATGTGCGAATTAGTGGCAACTGGCATAGTGAAAACCATTTTTTTTTCTTGCATTTTTCGTTTATATTTGAAAAATAGCCAATCGAAAGGATATTCTCAATTCTAACGTCGAGTTTTTTGATAATGTTTCAATAACATAATCGACACAATAATGTTGCTGTGACTAAATAATGCTAATCCACTTTTAAAGAACATTTAGTGCAATTTTTATCAAAAAATATTCATTAGAACGGAAGATATGATGACTGAAGTTGACCTGTGATGGAATTCTTTCACGGTGCACACAATATGTCCACTTACAATGAATAAAAAATTTTAATTATCTATTAATATACATGTCTGGTGCTTATACGATAGAAAATTCGATTGTGAAGCGAAAGAACTATCATGAATTGAATTTGGTCCATCGGTTCTTGAGTGATCGTGTGTACCACTTCGAAAAAGATAAGAGAAAAACGCGATTAGAGTTTCAAGTACTTTTTTTATGATGTTGAGTGTAGGAATTCTTTACTAACACTCAATCAGCTCTTCTAGGCACTCAATGTGGATTTCCGTGATCTTTGCAGATGCTCTGGAGTTCTTTGAACTCAGTTCGTTTTTTAATTTTTGCCTTGTCAGTCACACCAGGCGCAAACCACTCTGAATCGCTAATTCGTTTTTCATCTCGTTCAATATCAAACGAGTGGGCGCCTGAACCAATTTTGCGATCCATTAGATTTGTTATTATCAGAAATGCTTGGGGACCATCGTTGAGCATTCAAACAGCCAAATAAGTTGTTATTTCAATTGTTTTAACAGGGGAATGAATGAATAAGACCCTAAATGTGTTGCGGACAATGAAGTTGTATAGAGAACTGCAACATGTGTTAATTGTTGATCCGACGGCGTGCTCGACCACAAACCTTCATCCTAATTTATTTTAGAAAAATGTCTGATTTAAAATTCCAAATAATGAGAATCGATTTTTTGGTCCTGACAAAGAAAAATACACCAGTGAAGAAAAGTACACTCACTGTCTATGTAGAGTATTTTTATTCTTCAGTGATTCTAGAGAACTATCACATCGAATTTAATTTGAAGATATATTGCAAAATGTATTTCTGTCGTGGTGATTCTGACGGAACGTTCATCACATACATTCAAATTGTTCACATATATCAATGAAGAGAGTTGTTTAGTCCATGAAAGAACATGTGTGCATTCATCCATGTATAACTTATTGATGTAAAGAGTTTCAAAGAAATTGACTAGCAACATCTTGAAAAACAAACACAACAGAGACTGAAATCATCAAACCTATCAGAAACATCGTCGTTCATTTGTGAGTTTTTATCTTCGGAATTGTTCGGGATGTACAAATATAGGGATCTTGGATCCCTCAAAAAATTTGATTCATTGTCGTTATTGCTTTAGAACATCTCGTGGAATTTATTCGCCCGCTGTTTTTATTGCAACGAGAAAATATCCATCGATATTTTCTCGTTGGTACTATCACATCTGATACGTTCACCCTACGAAAACCAAAGTAAAAACGTTTAGCATCAAGTCATCATTATTTGAATTCATTCAATTATAATTCATATTTATGATAGGACTAATTAGTTATATAAATAAATTCATCAATTCACATGACTTCTCCAATTGGACACTTGTCTATTCCCATACTCTTTTTTATAAGGGTAGCTATCGATCCACCATCTGTTTTAGTCACATCACTGGTGACAGAACGACAATTTGTGCCACAAAAATTTTTCATATGTAACGATGTTAGGAAAAAGAAATTAAATCTTGGATAATTTTGTCTCGCGACTATTTATTCTGATGATTACGCTTACGACGGTATCATCATCACCTATACTTTTCTTGAACGTATACAAGGCTTCGAAATTATGGTCCGATTGTGGCATCTCGGCAACATTCATAATGCATTTATCTACTTCAAGTGCAATATTAGCAATACTCATTACTCACTTTAGACTGTACCAACATGAAAAGTAATTATGTTATATGTTTACAGTTTTGTTCATATTCTCTACTTGAAAGATATTCAGTGGGCGTCCATATCAATTCAAGATAACAATGCGCTGAGATTGTGTGTTCTATACAATGAGGAAAAATGGGAAAAACTTTTTTTTTCATTCGATAGATTTCCTCATTCGCATTCGTCCATTCGTTCATTGATTTCATTATAATATAAACCGTGCGGAGTTTGATACGGTGGGCGGAAAAAATAGCCGACGGAAAAAATGACTCCGCAGTAGATATCGGGCGCAGAAAATATAGACATAGATAGAACTGTATCCAACGGTGCTTCACAATAGCATATTTCCTATAATAAAAAATAAAAATACAATTTTCGGATGTAAAATTCCCCAGAATTCTCTATAACTAATGAATCACCTCCCAAAATCAATATACTGAGGGCGCCAGCGGCGATTTTTCCCTAGATTCGTTCGATACGTCAGAGAGAATATTCTCCGAACGACTGTCTATATGTAATATATCATATGATTTAGTTATGATCGAAGGAATATTCACAAAATGATTTTTCATATCTTGGCATTGTTATATTCAATTATTATTAATTACATATTGATTTGCTATCAAATGAACATATTTAAGATCATTTTTTTTACGACACAACTAATATATATATAAATTTATTTATATAATTAGTACAAATTTTGAAATATTTGAAGTGCTGGAAGCCAAAAGGGTTCCTTAAAAAAGTCGCCACAGCGCCCAATGTATAAGGATAGGATATTGTCCCCACCATGATGTTCTTCCACCTTTATCATCCAACGTCCTTAAAGTATTTTCAAGCGGCTACCGGGGAAAAATCTGCATTTATGATCATGCGTCATGTATACATGATCATGCATGATCGAGCTGGATCATTAGTGGTCATCTGTGACTGGTTAAAAATATTTATACATTTCCATGCTTGATCATGTATGATTGATGTGTGCTTATGCATGGACACGACTGGTTAAGTAAGCTCATGGCTGACCAATATTCAAGTATGACCAAGCATATAATCGATAAATGAACATACATGATCATGCATCCTGATTTTTTCCCGGGGTATACACAATACAACACTCAGATTTGCAGTGTGTGTTTGGAAGAAGTATTAAATTTTGAATAATGATCTTCCATATTCTTGTTATATAGTGAAATTGAAAAAAATTATTGTCACCATGTTATTGTTTCATGAGATCGCCCAAAACGCACGTTCGGCCGATAGAATTGACGGCCATGTTGTGAAATGAGAGAACGCAATTCGAAAAGAGGACAACTATAATGTGGATCTTGACAACGAGATTAGTGTCAGATCATTTTTGTATCTGTCTTTTTCATTTCTTTTTTATTCATTTTCATTTCTACTTTATTATTGTATATTGAAATGTTTTTTCTTTCGCAGTAAAATTAAGAATTTGAGTACACCATCAACATCATATTTCAGAAATTCAAAGTTGAATTCAGTCTTAGTCATCGGAAAAGTTACCCAATTTTTATTGAATGTATATCAAGAAAACTGTGAACTTTTAGAGCAATTCGTATCGTTTCTTATCTTAAAACATATTTCGAAAAATGCTTTAACTTTTGTACTTTGTGAATCAGGTTCACAAAGTACCCATTCAAATCATCACCATATTGTCAAAAATTAGAGTCCTGAAAAAACTTCATGCAATCCAACTCAAAAACGTGGTCGCTCCAAAAACAGCCATACATATTGTGATAATTGACTACAGTTGAATAAAATTTCGGGACGGATTTGCAGATTGTGTTTAATAATTTTCATGATTGCTAACATTTACAATTAATATTTCACAGAAATGTTCTCCAGAAAATAATGGAGCCTTTGAATGTTCATCTATTTTCGTATTTGTAAAATATTTAAAGGATAGAACTTTGTGAAAAATCCAGTACTTCGGGTCATCACTCTGTTATATTTTTTTTCAAATTCATAACATAAAGTTGCATTTTTAAATGCAACAAAATATGCACACATGGTGAATATATATGTATATACATTCATCTTTTACGCTTTCACTTTGAGATTCGTTTGATGCAGTTATTGACGATGAGTAATGATGAAGAGAAAAAAGAAAAATAAGCTATAAATTAACTCGATTCATGTAACACGAATTTGCGTTAAACATTGCATGTATTTATCACATATGAATATGCATATCTATTGAGATCCTTTCACGTGATTGTCTCTCATGTATTATTACTCACTGCATACCTATACCTGTTCACAGCATAACAATCAATATAGAGGAATACAACATCCTCAACCTTTGACGTTATATGAACTAATGCCGGGAGCCATTGGGAGCACACATGAAGAATATTTTATACATAAACATTTATATATAAATAATATGATCGCATCATCATGAAGGTCTCCTATTTTCAGAGCTATATATTCCTTTCACACTATTTATATACCTGCTCGCATACATTTTATTTACCACACCATAGAGCAATCTCTCCTTCGACACGACGTATTTTGTATTACGTAATCGCGATAAATTCTAAAGAGATATATAAGTGACCTTACATATTGTTGACTTCCACTTATATACTGATCCTCAATAACATTACGAAGCAATTTTATATTTTCACTTTTTCATCGTATAAAATTATTTTGCGTCAGTTGCAAACTGTTCTTCATCGTGTGCAGTAGTGCATCGTCTAAAATTATTTTAGTAAATTAGTTTAAGAAGTATCCAGAGAAAATATAAAGGCAGACTATGATAATGTTTACTTCGCATTTAATATTTCTTATTGTTACATGCATAGTGCAATTAAATGGTGTACCTGTTGATGATGTACCTGCTATTCAAACAAATGATAATGACAGAACTCTTTATATTCGAAGCGTTCCAGGATATCCTGGAGTGAGAAGTGATCTATATGAGGTTTATATGGAGCCTTATTATTTTGTGAGTAACATTATCAACACATTTATAATTGTATTAAGAACAAATGAATACAGTGTGTAATGAATAAAAAAGTATTCGAATGAATTTAGTATATTGTGAAGATTTCTATAGTTTTAATGGTGCGACATGAATAGAAAAGGAGCGATGATTTATAACGAATTACGAGTTACAACGCGAGGACATACGGTCATGATACAGTCGATAAATAGTGTCAAAGTGTATATAATTAATGTTCATTCCTGTGTGAGGGATTTCTGAATATTTTAATGAATAAAAGCTTGAGTTCGATCGATAACTTAAACAACACTATTTCTGCTTGTATAGTCGATAGAATATTTTTAATCACTTGTATATCATCAAAATGATTGAATAAAATATGTTCTTGATTGATGGAATTTTGTGTTTATAATTCAGGCGATTGGCACTAAAGGAATCGTTGAATTGAAAGCATACAGCGAGAATGGTATGCCAATGGACGGACCAACAGGAATGTTAATGCTCGAACAACATCCAAATGGTGTTCGTGTTACGGGAACGATAATGGGTCTTGCTCCGGGCATGCATGGCTTTCACATTCACGAGAAGGGTGACATTTCTCAGGGTTGCAATTCAGCTGGTCCTCATTACAATCCGTTCATGGTATAAAACTACGCACTAATACAATACATGCAACACTAAATCCAGATATTGAATTTATCAAGTCGAACTTTAATTACTGTCACTAAGAGAATAAGGATTCTCATTTTAACATGATTACTGTTGTTTCGAAGCCTATTTTCCACTTACCACAAGAAAATATGTCAATTTTAAACCAAGTTACGATTTTGAGATTCTCTTTGAGATTAAAAATGTTTCAATACGAGTCACCATCCAAAATGCGATTGGGACATGAAATATCTGATTGAATGATTGATTTCATGAGAACCAAATGCTTCCGACCCGAAAATTTAGTGAAGAACGACATTGACAATAGCAAATGAATCTTATCGTATTATATGTATATTGTTTTTGAACCAAGTTCACAGAACGCATTCAATCTAATTGTCAGTCAAAAATCCTCGTAACGATAAACTGATCTACTTTGAATATCAAAATGATTTCATGGACAATAATATCTGTTCCTAGCAGTCGATTGCCAAGTTCGGGAAACTAGTTTCCTATCTCGTTCCGACAAGTTGGCCAAATTTGCGCACTCATCGTGAAATCTATACATATTCATATTATATATAATGACGAAATTAAAAAAAAAAATGATTATTCATTAGTCAATTCATCATATTACTTTTTTTGACTCGATGTCTTCATTCACGTTACAAAATCGTAGTAGAACAATAAAAGCATTGTTATTATGAATCAAGAATATTCGTATTTCATTATATTCATGGACGGAGAATATATCTTTGTCTGAAATAAGAATTCTCAATGTCGATTGAGAAATATTTCCTTCTCAGAATTCGGTTGAAAAAAAAAAGAAGAAGATATATAATTCATTTGTATTTTCTCTTGCACTGATCTACTACAGGTAAATCATGGATCCCCGATGGATCCGTTACGTCATGTAGGAGATTTGGGTAATATTGAGGCTGGTGCTGATGGAGCTACCGAAGTGGACATCATGGATCATTATTTAACATTGACGGGCGTTCGTGGTGCAATCGGTCGTACCATAGTAATTCACGAGAAACCGGATGACCTTGGAAGAGGCGGTACAGAGGATAGTATGAAAACAGGATCAGCTGGTTCAAGAATTGCGTGTGGCATCGTTGGATTTGCTTAATCTATTTATCATTCCAACTCTAATTTTTTTTTCCTCCATTATTCTCACTCACTGTTTTGAATAATAAAAAAATCAAAATCCTTTATGCCATAGATTGATTGTTCCTCTTATCATTTTTTTAGATTCAATTTGAATATGTATGATTGTTGTTATGAAAATTAATTCGGATTAGGTGCTCATGGAAACTGATATGGTTGAACAGCGACGACTTAATAGCTCAAGGATATGTAAATAGTTTGGAAATATCGTGTCATGCTATATTGATCAATAAGTGTTGTTTATGTACATAAGTTTTGGGATATTATACAGTTGTCATTCATCGACAAATGAATATGAAAAAATATGTTCTCGCTTTTGGAATTACCTGTCGAATTTCTAATGAGAAATATGCAATTTCTCCGAACAATTGACGTTAGTCTGACCGCGCTGCCCCATAACCTTAAGGTTCAGCTGATATAATAAGAAAATGGATAAGATGATTCTATATAAAACAACCGAAATTTACAATGGTTGAAATAGCCGTAAGACATCACACTTCTGGAATGAATAAAACACGGTTGTGCATAGCGATAGCGACTTTGAATAATTTCGTGCAAAATTTACGCTAAGAGTTGTTAATTGGTGAGTTACGATTGAGACGAGTTCTGAAATGTGTGAAGCTGAAATGAAATGGATGTACAAATGTACGAGATGAAGAATTCCAAATGAAGAATTCATTTAATTGAACAGAGTGACTCGTATAAGATTGACTATGAAGTTTGAACATTTGCATAATATCAAGCTAACACCTTTGTAGAATATGATTTTCATTTTTGTTTAGTTCGTTATTAAGCCGGTGCCATTCCACTGGTTCCGCATACTAATGTATAAAAAGGAAATTGACAACAATATCACAGACAAAGAATATTTATAGTTATTGATCGAAATTTTTATTATCATACAAAAATTCTTTTTTCACTTATTTTTCTGTTTTTTTATAATATTACTTGCAGCATTTTCTACAATATTAAAAATACTTCTGCAATGGTTCGCCCAAAATTTCTTCCAGTGTTCTCACAGCATTTTGGGCTGCTTTTTCTGTACACTCATCTTCATCTTCAAGAAGCTCTGCAATGAATGGAATTGTCTCAGATAGCAATGGCATGAAATCCTCGCCAAGTTTTCGGGCGATTTCCAATAAAACCCCCAGTCCTGTTCGTCTCACGTAAGGACTCGCGTGTCGAGTTTTCAATAGTGTTTGATACACCACCTGTTTATGCAATGAATCATCTTGTATTGCACTTACAAATGCACCAACACATGGAATAATCAATTCTTGAGCTCTCCTTTCATGATCTTCCTTCGTGCCCATTGTATTTTCAATTTGATCAACAATAGGTCCAGCCAATATCTCAAATCGCTCTTTATTGACAAAATGATGAGCGTCATACTTGAATACCTTGTTGAGGGTCTGGAGTATCGCATCGATGAGTTCAACACGACTAAACTCGTTCTCAATTCTATATTCTGTATTTTCTCCCACATCCATTTGTTGATCACTCATGGTGGTCATGTTATGAGATAAGAGTGAAGCCGCATGCTTCAAGAAGTGACCAGCAAACAATACAAATAGTGATTTCAGACTCTCAGCAATATTACTTGACAGTCGATAGAAAGTTATATTCCTTTCTTTATGGTCACCGTCATTCCTTGCAGCCCAATCATACAATTTATAATAAAAGGGTCTGAACGTCGCTTCGCTCAATTTTAATACAAATGATACCAGCGCTTTCCCTACACAATCTTCAATCTCTGTAATGATATTGTGATTATCATTAATATTGTCCACTTGATTCGAATTGATATTTGAGACTTCGTTCATCATCACCCCACGAAACCGCAATGCATGCAGAAACAATTGGCCAATATCTCCAATTGTCATTTCAACATCGGACGCAGTTATATACTTGAATGATTCTGATAGGATTCCCATCAACGGAACAATGCAACGATACAATTTCATCTCCATTAACCTGTTATATGTTTTTTCCACTGCAGGAAGTAAAACACGCATAGGTATACAACTTGACAATTTAAGGGATGTAGCTTGAATTCGCGTTACCACAAGATTAATTTTCGCTTTGTTTTCGGTGTCGTTGCCATTGGTAGTAGTAGTAGTAATGTTATATAGACAACTGGCTCGACATAATTCCAATAAAAGTTGATCCAAATAGAGGGACAAGAAATTGCCCATCGACTCAACAATTTTCTGTATAGCTGTCACAATACTTACAACAAATATTGATGACAATGATGACGATTCATAATTGTTGCAGTGATTGTTCAATAATTCAATTATTGCTGGAACAAATTGATTTATACATTTTATAGCGTGAGTTCGCATTGTTCCACATAATTCGGCAACGCCAAGCACAACTGACCCTAATAACGGTCCATCTTTCAATTCTATCAATTTGGCAGTTAATCCAGCCAACACAGGCTGAAACTTTTCTGGATAGTCACTTGCCCAACTCTTTGCTAATAGCTTCAACGTTATCACTGATGTTTGTTGAATCATTTCCATTTCTTGACTCACCGTCTCTTTTCTGTTACTGTTCTTTGTGACAATTGCCAATAATGGATCAAGCAATGTCAAAAGATGATCGCGATCCTCGTCTCCAAATTTCCGTTGTTGAAGACGTACGTTCATTAATTCGATAGCTTTACGTCGCACCATCATCACCATTTGATTTGGATTTATCAATTTTTTTATACTCATTATGAATACGCTATTTGGTAATAATCCATTCACACCATCCAGAATATCGTACAAATTGTGAACGAGAACTTTCCAATATCTTCCCTTGGGCTTACCTTGATGAACATCCGCACTTTTACATGCGCTTTCAATCATCATTATCAATTGGATTAACAAATCATCATAATATGCAATCATTTGTTCTGTCTCTTGTGCATTCAACATAGTAACGCGATCTGTAAAGTCAGAGCTAGAGACAAGAGCACTCAAAAATTGAACAATTGTATATTTGTAATGTCTCAATTGTTTTGGTGTACTATTTGCAATATCGAAGATATATTTCTTTTTTAAATAGAATTTTTTTCCGGTGTTCTCGTCAATTTCCACCGGTAGACTTCTTAAGAATTTGATAAGCTCTACACATACGTTAATTAGTACTCTAGGTGAAAATTCTTGAGATATTGTTAAAGCAAATTCCAATCGTTGTAATGACAATGATGAAGGTTTTTGGTCTTCCTGAGAACCTTGTTGTACAATTTTCACGTGACACTCAAACATGATCAAGTAGAATAGATATAAATTGTTCTCCATCAATTCAAGGAGTTTGACAAATAATGGCATTCGTCGATGTTCGGGTATATCTGGTAGAGAGACAATGAAAATACGAAGAATCGTACATGCATGTATTTCATTATCGACAGCAGCAATGGTTGGGACAACAGTCTCAATTATTTTTGATATTATTTGAATTGAATAAGCATCATCTTGACGTAAAACTGAATTTCCCATGAATGTAAAAATGGGCATTATATTGTGTAGAGCCATGTCAATATCAGCGACCTTGAACAATTCCACAAGTACGAGTAACGCGTGATGATGCGTTTGTGGATTATGTGATATCCTAATACACTGTGATATCAATTCAACTTGTTCATGTGCGTCCGGTATTGGTAATTTTTTGATAGCAAGTCGATAAATAGTTGACAGTACCAATTGATTTGTATATTCTACAGATGGGCTTGGCTCAGCTTCACATTCGCTCATACACATTCTCAGTAAATCAAATGATACTTTTATCAAAAGTTCTTCATTCGTAATATTTTCAGCACGTTGAATAAATTCTAGAATTGTTATTCCTCGTTTCCACTCTCGTCTATTGATCATCGTTATCTCACTGCGGCGTCTTTCAACTCGCAATTTATTCCGTTTTTTCCCAGATCCTGTTACTGCTTCGACTCCACCATTTGACATTTTACGTAGCTCATCGACAATTAATCGTGCGTCAATTATTATTCGCCTTGCAACTTTATTCGCTGCTGTTACAATACTCCCAATCTCACAATCAGTTACAATGTCTACCAGCTTCGCTATTATTTTTTCCTGGCAATTTGATGATTTTTTACACTTTTCGAAAAATACTTCGTCAATTTGTCGAAGCAATATGACACTCGGCGAAATGATTTGTACTTGTGTTATCATTTTCCCTTCACTTTCAATTGGTATTTTAATATCATAATTACTCAAAGCTGAGTCGAAAAATTTCCAAACAGAATCCACCATCAATGCATTCACAGTCGTGCTATTGAATCTCTCCAGTATATTTCTTAGCATCATTTTAGCAAATGTTTTATCATTAGGCCCAACCTTGGCATCATTCAAGTCGTTCATCAACTTACAACCTATACCATTCGTTAACTGTTCAACAATTTTTGGGCCATTCACATGCGCCATCACTCGTAAAAGTTGTGACGTAGCGTGAATCGGCATCTTATCATCCAATACAATGTTTATGAGGAATTGCCGAGCTTTCTCAAGCTCACTACGTATATCTTTCTTCAATTGATGCCGAACATCGGGATCGGGTGAGAGAAGAGTGTACAAAATAACCGCCGGTTGCTCTGCATCCATTGCAATGTCGGTTGATTTTTCCAATAATTTGGAAAAAAGTGAGGAACATCCACCACTGCTACGAACAGAGGTCGACGTAATTTGAGTCAATATGTCCAATGCGGCCCTACGACATGCTGTGTTAGCTCGCGATAATGCCACAAGTAAATTAACAATGAATGTCTCATCATGAAAGATCCATTCTATCGAGTTATTGGCACTGTCACTACTATTGTTGCACTCATTTTCCAAAACAGCATAAGCTATTTTCAAGCAATGCAGCGAAGTTTGGGCTTTAACTGGCTTGATAAAAAATTGCGCGAGGAAGCGCAACATGTCTCGTGATGTTGGACAGTGACGTTGGAAAAAAATTTTCAAACACCAAGAGTAATGAGCTCGATGTTTTGATGAAACCATACCGTCAAACAAAATTTCCAACAAGCCCATAATTAATTGAGCGTATTCCGAATTATTCTCAAAATCCAAAATCGAATTCGATTGTAAATTTAATCGCCTGTGTACCATTTCTAACACATATGTACCAGCTTGTAATGGTAGAATACCTTTTGATGTTAATTGTAAAGCATCCTGAATTTTATCGCCATTGAGTTGATTACATTTGGCCAAACTCCGCACATTTGGATACTGCTTTATCATTTGTGCCGCCATTTGAATGACTTCGCGAGCAACTTGTGACTCGAGTGAACCCACAGGTACTCGACATACCGAACCAAGTAATATCAAATTAAAAAATAATGATGTCGCATCACCACCACCGCTGCTATAAGATTGTCTCATTGTATTGAGAATGTTTTCTGTGGGTGGTAAAAGTTCCCAATTGAGAATATTATGAAATGACGCTGATCCAATTGATTCTGCGTCAGGTGAAGATGTAACAGCATTTCCCATCACATCATCCTTCACAGCTGCCAAATATTTATTCTTTTTTGCGAATTCTGATTGGAGAATAAACATCGCTATGTCCACCTCGTCATTACAACTTGGAAATAAATATGGAAGAGTCGCTATAAACATGTTGGTGTCATTGTCGTCGTCAATATGACTATCAGCTTTCTTCCACAACTCTAATAAAAGTTTCAGCGCAGGTTGAGCCAATACACGCTTCCTCTCCGTGTGACACTGTGACAGAAGAATCATCAGACGATCGATGAGAACATCCATTGAAAAAAATTTCTTCAATCGCTCATGGGAGAAGCGCTCCAATAGAGTTTTCACCACTCGAACATCATCATCGTTGAATCTCGCCAACAATGCTTCTTTCACGATGGCTTGTAAACTTTCTGAAATTTCATTTACCATTTCGTCCATATTATTTGACAACGCCTCCAGTGCAATAATCCGCTGTTCACCCCTATAATGATTCAATCCATTCAATATGTCTAACGATCCCTTCACATTTTTCACCCCACAATGTCCACATGACATGAGAAATTGCAATGCTTCTTTTGCTTCTAAATTAATTTTACTTTTTTTCATTAATATTTTGAGATACTCGTCGAAACGTTCGGCATATTTCAATTCTACCGCGCCATATATATCGATAAGTAAATCTCTCGCATCTTTCGTGAGTTTCTTCAAGCGATTGGGCCGCTTTAGAGTATTATTGAGGATTGCATCGATATCATCATCGTGCAAAACAACTTGCCTCAATATTTCCATAGTCATATTTTTTATATTGTCAATTTGTGATTGATCGACATTGTGCGCCTTATTATTATCATCGTTATCATCATCATCACTACTGTTCACAATATAACTGATTGCCGATTCGAACAATGGAACAAGAAACTTGGATGCATTCATTCCCAATGATTTTTGTATTCGATTTATTTCACCACACAGCCATGAACACGACAACTTGGAAAGTCTCAACAGGAGTTTTTTCGATACAGTTGCAGCAAATGGTCTATTATATGGCGACTCGAAAAGAAAAATAAGTAATAGCATTACTTGACTTTTCAATTGTGGATTCTTCAATGCTTTGAGGAGCAAGTATTCCATTGTATCATTATGCAACTGTACGTGATATGTTAATTTCGCCAATATCATACAATTACTTGTTGCAAAATCGATGATTGGACTGCTCATGCCTTTGGCCAATGTCGGTAAGAGATGGTCAATTTGAACTTGGCTAATTGTTGGTGCACGTTCAATAGCTCCTACTATCGCCATTGTATAAAATGCATAGAGACTACTCAACGATCCCGCGGATGCTTGTTCGCTGTTGTATGCTTCTATTATGGTGGCGGTTGCAGTCACTACGTGAGTACACAAGAGCTTCAGCAAACCATTATCACATGCTACGCGGTTCACTAACGTTAATGACGAGAGTGGCACTCCAGGTTTTTGAAGTGGCTCTAACCAATGCCATTTTTCGCCCGCATTTGTCAAGTCAACAAGTTGAAGTGCTCTAACGAACATTCTCGTTTCATGATAGGGCAATATCAACATTAAAAATTGATCTTTGTTGAAATCATGAATGTGGAATCTGTATATCAACCATTCAAGTGCTTTATGGGCGCTATTCAACAAGAAATACGGTGCGAGAGTGATTAAAAACTTTTCAATGTTGGCATCGAGCTTCTTATTCACATTAACATCGTGTATCGATCTCTCCAATCCTATTGAACTAGTAGCAAACAAATTCGACTCAAACTCTTTGAATATACTCGAAAGCTTTATCAAATCCTCCAATCCATTTTTACCTGAAAATGATCATAAACCATGATATAATTCTGACAATGTATCCTTAGCTTTGAACATGATTATGACGATATTCATTACCGATATTGAATACTGTTTCACGATCAAGATTGGCCGCTTCTCTTGGATTAAACAACAAACTAGGTCGTTTTTTATCTTGCAATAATAATGTTGTCTGCGGTGTTCTTAATTTTTGGAGCTGTTCTGCTAGTGAAGTAGACATGATTCTAATCTAAGATCATGAAATTTATATTATGAATAACGGGCAAGGATATTAAGAATATTGAGAACAATAATGATATAAGTGATAACATAACCATAAATTTTCCTTTTATTAACTACATACCTGAATTATATTGGCTGTTGTTTATAAAAAATAATATAAAATATTATCCAGCGAATGTTTGAGGTTATGCGCACACTGTTCCATATACAGAGTGCTAAATTACTCTCAATAGATAACCCTTCGAATGCGTGAAAAAAATACACTTATTGAATGAATAAAACACCCTTTGTATAAAACAAATAAAAAATACAATGTCTAACAATGCATTCCAATATGTTTATTACCTATATGCATATACTGCTATGCAGGTTATTTTCCGGCTCAAATTGTATTCATTTGGTCGTTATAATTCTACCGAGCACGTGGACGTGGTGCAATACAACTCATATATATACGGGAGTCAATTATGTTCAGTAATAGTACCGAGAACTGCCACACACTATCCCTCATTGCGATCGATTGTGTGGTTGACTCGCCCGACAACGCGCGAAATTCAAATGAACTTGCAAGTTTTCGATGGATTGATTTTATTCGATGAACTGTAGGATTAAAAAATTGCAGTGAGAATTTACGGATCACAAGGGTGCTTAATTTTTCTCATAGTCTCGGGTGAGGAAGTTTGACGTGATGTTATAAGAGGAACGTTGATTTTGCAAATTAGTGAACCACGTTTCTTTTTGACACACGGAAAAATTGTGATGGCGAGATCTAATTTCCATACATCGAACATGAAGATTTCATGATTATTATAATAATTGGTTTACAAAATTTGTTCTAAAACATTCTATTCAGGGAATTAATGTACGTCATGGATAACAATTATGTACATCAAAATTTCTTGACATATGAGTTATATATTAGGGTGGGTCGAAAAAATCGACTAAAAAAACGTTAAGATCGATATGCATTAAAGTTTGATGATGGATATCTTTTAAGCGCTTAATTTAATCGACTAATCATAGGAGATCATTTTTGTAGAGCATTCAATCACCTATGAAAATATGCATTGCCCATTTCATAATCCTTATTTGTTCACGAGTTATAAAAATTCATATGCAAAAAACAAATTTGTCTTGAAATAATCAAACTTCAATCTTCAATATTTTTTAAATGGTCCGATTTCGGATAAAAATGTAAGAAACCTTTTTTGTAGAGCGTTCAATTTCGTACAAAATAGTATATAAAGTTTTGTTGTATCATCAATTAATGAGTGAGATATGAATTTGTTTCTATTGGACTGAAGAAAAAATCGAAAACTGTAATGCGGAGGACCTTCCTATTGAAATTAAGAGCTCATTTTTGGTAAGAATTCTCTAGAGGTGTCGAGCAAGCAATTTTTCAGTGTAACTAGTAAAAAAAAATAGTCGATTTTTTTGACCCACCCTATTATATATCATATAAATAATGTATCGTTTGTCAGTGTTCGCGAATATCGGTCTCGGATCACGGATTCGGCAACATTTTGTAGATGAATTGTATTATAGAACCTAAAATTTCCTACAGAAAAATCCGCGACAACCCTATGCTAAAATCAATAGGTGAGGTGTCAACTTGATAGAATGGCAAAATTTAGATGGCTGTTTTGAACCAATTCGCCTATGCTTTTAATTTTCTATATCTATAGTATAGATACAGAAAAGATTTTCATAGATTTTGGTATAAGGAATCCGAAAATATAAATAATTTTTCCGTGACGTGGTTGGTTGTCTTGTTATAAGCAATTCAGTTGTTTAAATCGCTCTAGCGGGCGAACCAATTACGTTATTCGAAAAATTCGAACATGGACATATTCTGTATATTATATAGAATAAATTATGTCTCAATATTTTTTTTCATATCTCCATACTTTATTAAGTTATTCGAAAAAACAAATTGAAAAATGATTCAACTAGCGTGGCGTCTTTCTTGCATTTACGCATTCCGGCTGCTCGTCTTTTACGCTCTCACTGCGCTCGGCTGTTGCGAGTGAAAAGAAAATCGTCACGCTCAGCTTTAAGTTAAAATGTCTTGATAACTATTGAAAAATTATCGAAACATGCAGCGAGAGAGTTTCAGATAATGCGATAGCGAATGAAATAATGTTCTTTCCAAGTCTCTAGAACCAATATTTATTAATAAATCATACTTCAAATTAATTCGGTGGACATAGAGACATTCAAAGTTGATGAATCCAAAATCTCTTTGAATGATCCGGACTATATGGGAATTTACATGTGCGCCAGTCATGCAGGTGTCGTCAATCGACCTTTTTACTTGAGCATCGATTTTCAGTGCGTGCGAATCTCACCATCCAGTGACGATTTCTTTATTGAATATGACTATCATCCATATACGATTATAATAGAATCTTCATAATTAACAGTTGGAGCGGACATTATTGCTGGGGATTCGCAAACGGCGAAAAGCGTCAATATTGTGTTGCATTCAGATTTAAACATAAACATTCAACCATTCATGCGACAGCAAAATCAACATTGGAAATTTGTAATGCTCTGAAAAACATGAATGTATCTGTGTCTGTCCAATCGATTTGTTGCAGTTTTCATATAAATCACGGAAAAAAAAAAATTCGAAAAACATCTAATTGAAATAATACGGTTTATGATAGAGGACAGAAGTTTCCTTGGCAGAATTTACGAGATCTCTCAAATTATTTTATAGTAAACACTTCAATAAAACAGTCAAAACCACATACTATCCATCATTAATATGGTCTTCGTTAACACACGGCATGCCAATATGGTTCCCGCAAAGGTTGCACGACATAATATCACGAGTCAAAATATTATTGGGTAAAAATATCACATGCTAATTATTAAACCTTGAAATATCATGGGATAGAAAAAGACTATATTAAATTATATTATATACATATGTGTTTTTGTTATGAGTTGTTGTATATATTAATGCGTTGCATTTTGTAGCTGGATGTGAATATTCAACGCTGCGCCAAATCACTCGATCTTCCGTTGCACGTATTCTATTATAAATATAATTCTTATGAACTAGGAGGTTTTTTCCTTTTTGACTTGTAACAAAATGTAACGGCATGATTGATAATAATGTTTCAATTTATGAGCTATTATATAGAGACTGATATGATATAGCTTCAGATGGAAATTAGTTCGACGAATTGTTGACGTGAAAGAAAGGGATTGGGAGAAGATAGGAAAGAGAGGATAATTAAAATTGATAGGTGAATCGTTCGAGCGAAAAGAGAGGGAAATGGAGTAAGTGTAGAAGGGGGTGTGTGAAAGGTAGAACATAGCGCTTATGTGGGACCATGATAGATACATGTGATGTTATTGATTATGATAATATATCATGTGATATAATTGATTGTGATATTTTGTCGTGTAATATAAATGCTCGTGATAGTCTGTCATATGTTATTCACGTGAAATATTATTGTTCGGTGATATTATGTCGTGCAATCCCCGCAAAGCAGTTCAAGTATGGAAACGTTGCGAGTTTTCGTGAGGAAATATCTAAAAGCCCGTGTGAATATATCGCCTAAAAGCTCGTGTGTGAACAAAAAAGAACCGAGTACAAACATCACACGAATATTGAAATTATCTGAAATATGGCAAACATG
>OY292410.1:4792500-4940000 GCA_958496275.1 Zele albiditarsus
ATTACTGTCGTGGACTCACGAAAGTGCGTCTCATCGACTTAATGCAACACGTTTTTAAACATTTTACCTTCACTTATAAGTGTACAGACACACGATATCAAAAAAATTCAATACCGCATGGCACCACTCTATTCTCATTTTGGAACGTTCTCTCATTGACTACACTTTTCTAAAAGTGCACTCTCGCAAGACATGTAATATCGAGCGACACGGCAATATCGTAATATTGTCATTGGCATATAATGCCCATAATCTCACTCGGATTTCAGTAAGTACGATACTCTGTGAAGATTTTTAAAGTTGCAACATTTTGTTAAATGTCACCTCAACTTGTATAAACACCTTAGCGATTTACCACATAAAGAGCCATTTTTGTCATTGACAGCGACCCGTGGTAGTGCAGCGTTCGTATACCACGAATATTGCTCGTAAGCACACTATGCGTCGTCCCGAAACGCTCACGCGCTCCGAGCAACTGCTTCTATACTAGTACCGGACGGTGAATTTCGTTCTACTCCGATCGGGCACATCAGCACCGCTCGGCGGGAGATGGAACTTCGTTGCGCCGCATTGTACACTTTCGACCACGAGGCACTTAGCGCAACAGCACGCAGGACGTATTACAGAACTTTATTATTTTTCGGTATTAAAAAAATCTCAATTCATTTCTGAATCAAGGATATCGATGATATTCAATATCACTATTATTATACATGTATTGAAATTGAGAATTATTACTGATATATCAATAAATATAGAGAAAGTTATACTATCACATAGTTGGGAATAGCTCCTGCATGATATTCATCACATTCCTTTCATAATTAATTCCTAACATGAATTAATGAATAATGAAAAAATCTGTCTAATTCGAGCTAGTGGGAATATTTATATCATAACAATATAAATTTCTATTGTTGTTGTTGTTTATAATTTATTTATTAATCTATACTATATGCTTGATAGTTAGTTACGTAATAACCCATGTATTGATATATCAATGTAGTAATGAATGAAACGGTGTATTTTTTATCATGTGAAAATCATTTAAAATAAATATAAACTACAGTTTACTATTATCATTTTTTTACCATATCATAATTGATGAAATAATATTTCCTTTAGATATTCAGGAGATGCCAAATCAAACCGTTTTAATATCCTGTTGTTGCTAGATTTACCAGCAATAACAATCATCACTATTGAAATTCAAGTTTTTAAATTGAAGATTGTTAATAATATATCAATAAATATAGAGAAAAATTTTTTTGCATCATCTAGCTAGAAGTAGCTAGTATGTAACATCCGTTTTAATCATTTTCCAAATTACTTCGAATATTAATCCATTAATAAAGGAACATGCTATAAATTCTTAATACTTTATAAACACAAGTTTTTTTTTCATGCAACTCATGATCTATTTATCAATTCATACTCACACATTGTAATTCAGTTGATCATTTCACGTATGCTATATACTGTGATTGTATTGGATACAGTGAACAAATATATCGAACGATTCAGGCGTCCTATATTTGTCAATGACGCTATGAACAAAACACTATGATATAAATAATTCAAAGTAAAATTCATCGGCAATGAACAAAAAAATTGGTAATCTGAAAAATGATAACAGGTAGAATTATGATAAAAATGCTTATTATTGTCAAGTATTGATGTCGAAAATCACACTGGTACTCTAATAATGATAAAGGTTCGGTATTAGGTTGTTATATCAAATGTCACGTAAGTAGGAGTGTGAAAACTTTATGCACCATTTTCAATGCTACACTGAGAACAAAAAAAATTAAAAAATAGTTTGAAGTAGAGTTGAGAACTGAATTCAGATTAATAATATATGTAGAATGATATAAATTGTCACTTAGAGTTTATAAAATATGTATAAATAGACATTTTTGTGATCATCAAAACGCCATTCCCAATTTATTGGCTAATTTAATGTTATATGGAACGAATTATTGCACTATCAATTTTATTATTCGAAACCGCTGTGCAGAAAAATTCGTTCAATACACCTTCAACCCCAGCGTAACGATTGAACAGCAAACGTTTACCCTTGACCTTTTCATTCCTCGATATAGATATACTGGCAATACGCATTCTCACTACATATCATGGGTATATGAGTAATAGAAATGATTAATAGCGATAATATCGAAGTGAAATTCCAGACTTAACAGTCTATCAAATTAATATCTATATATAAGGGACTCAACCGTTTTCATAAAGTTTTGATTCCAGTACCAAATATTTACTATCTAGAACAACTTACATAAATGTTTCATACCATCAAAATACTACAAAGTGTATGGTTATCCGATTATTAGTGAAAGCTAATGAGAATTTGCATTAACTAACATTAGCTGAATTGATGCATCCAAACGTATCAATATCCCGTACAAGTTTCAAAATTTTTCGAATAATCACCAGTAGCATCGGAAGTCAGATAACAAATCATAAAACCAACGTCGAAAGTTCTCATATGCGTTAAGCGTTATGTCAATTATAATTCCTAATCATTCATTAATTGAATCAGTCAGTTGATATCATTGTTATTTGTGATGACACACCCAGCGATCTGGCGAGCAGTGTAATCAATGGAACAGTCGACATTGACATTCATAATTGTAATTTATAAGTGATCATTGTGAATTTGTGTAAAAAATAAGAGGCGTCGTATTGCCGATAGTCCAGTGAATACTTCAAGTGAACAGTGATAATGTTGAATAATCGATTCTTGAACTCGTTAACCTTCTCCATCAATTTCCTTCTCACTTCAGTTGCGGGTCACGATACTGAGCGGCGCTCCCAATATCAACTCGGACAATAATCTAAATTCAATTGATATTGATGACAGTTAATTACTAACTGTTACATTTTATGGAAACACGTGATAGATTCACTGAACCAAGTTTGGTTCATAGTTTTATTAGTTCTACTTCTGGTAAGTTGAGATCTTTGATATCTGAAGAGACATCATTTTCATCCAAGTTCCCCTTGATTCCTTTGAATATAATAGTTTTCAGTTTAGTTGATTTTGGTGTTTATGTTTAAAATATATAATTGTGCTTTTGAGTACTTCAACGATAGTATTGTAATTGATTATATTACTTGATATTATAGTGATCAAGTTTTCAACCGATTGGCTAACTATGAAGTTGGTTTTAGCAATATTATCGTCCAACAGTAATTTAATAATAATCTTAATATTGACGAAATCCGCATGTATTTGTGGTGGTTTTGGGCTGTTCCTGTTGTTCTTCTGTGGGGCTGTATTAATATTAACGTCTACATTTGGATGTGAGATAATTTCGGACAATGGTTTATCATTAATTTCTTCTTGAATACTCATCGTATCAGACAATATCTCGAATCGGTTATTCTGAGTTAATTCTGTTTTGCCGACTGTGGATAGTGCCTTATGTGCTTTGTTAGAGAATTACCACTCACTGTTGTTTGATGTCGACGCTGGGACGTCGCTAGTATGTGTTTCTTGCGATGTAATATTCTTGACTGATCTAGAATTTTGAGTCAATTTCAGGTTAGGTGTTGGCGCATTCTTATTATTGAATAATTTTTTTAATATATTCGTGTCATATAATCTATCGAATTGTTTGAAACTTTGTTTGATTTGTTTTTTGGTTATGGAATCTGAAGTATCTGCATCTAGTGTACGTTTTTCTCTGCTCATTGCGATGTTGTGGGTTTGGGCCATAGGACCCAGCCTTTGTCTTATAAAAATATCCGCAATATTTTTCACTATTATTCATATATAGACTATCGAATTAATGAGGTGCTCACGGCACACTTAATCAAAACTTTGGTGATGTCAGTAGTGGGTTTCTCAGATTATGTTCACTATAAAATATATTTACAACTTGAGCGTGCTACAAATAAATGCGTCTATGAGCTAGGTTGGCCGAGCGGTCTAAGGCGCCAGATTTAAGCTCTGGTTCCCGTATGGGAGCGTGGGTTCGAACCCCACACTTAGCAATATTTTTTTTTTTTTCATATACAGTCGGAATAACTTTCGTTTTTAACCTATTAAAGAAAATTGAACAAGTAAAACTCTACCTCAAATTATTTCACCCCGGTGAAATTCATTAAAACTCTGATCTATTCACAAATAATGGGTTAAATACAATATTGCTTCGATTGAATTTCAATTGATTTTTATTTGGAAAATATAAAAGTATGTATACGATTTACACTTTTTTTTTCTTTTTTATGCTCATATATTGTATTGTAAATGAAATCATGAATCACCACTAATTTATTATATCATAGTCGTTATTAATCGTTGACTGTTCGTGGTGCAAGTGAGCTCTGACCCTCAATTTTTCTCCTTAAGAAAGTGATGGAATTGTTTCGTTACTTTCACATATTGTTCTGCAGAATCGATGCTGAGTTGGGAATTGTTTATTACTAATAACCATAATGGAAACTGATATGGTCTAACTGCATCAACCTACAGTTTGGGGACATAAATATAATTGGAAGTCTTCATCGCGCAATGCATTTATCATTGTTACTTCCATAGAATTTCGAATATTGGAGAATTTCTAGAATACAAAGAACGATAAACAGATAAAAAGTGGGCGATGCATAAGTATTGTTATTCTTATTGAGTTTCAGACATTATACGGTTGTTATTTAACAATGAATATGGCGATAAAAGATGATCCCCTTGCGCTTTGTCCGAACCCACCATTGTCATCTCTTCGATGGCTTGACGTACTTTCATTACGACTTCGGGTGATGAACGTCGTCTTGTGCCTGGTGCATCAGGTCGATGTTGCAGAGGTTGGGGCAAAGGTAAACTGACCGTGCGTGGCTGATACTGAACTGTGAAAATAATTGGATGTATTCACAATCACAAAACAAACAAAAAAGCGCGCATGAATGAATATCACAAAGATATGAGCGAAGGAATTTAACCAATAAATTTTTTTCCTACCAGGAACGTCGTCGATGTCATATTCCGATATTTCATCGTCAACTTCTTCATCGCTTCGGTTATTTTGAACACAACGAAATCCGTATTGAATGCAATCAACTAGCAGCCTCTTTGTCGCTCTCCACATAATAATAAATCACAAACATTTTGATAATTTTGTCGCCAAATACGCTTCAGTATTTTTATATTACAAATTTTCTTAGAATTTTATTCAATTCAAATATATTAATCCAAACGTCTTTCGAAATATAATTTTAGTGTTTGACATTTTTATGTGTCAAACTGAAAATTTTATTTTTTCCAAATATGTTACACAAGTGAATGTAGATGGCGCCAAGTGGTGGACAAAACTTCTTTTCCCAAACAAATTTTCTTGCTTGTCTATTGCAGATCGCACTGATTGCATACAGACGGCGCCACTTGCCTGCATATCTCTTCCACTTCTTTTCAATTAATATTATTAATTTTCCCGCGCCTCAACGAGTGTATTTTATAAAGTAACAACATGCCTGAGGAAAATAACGAGGAATTAATGGAAATAGATGCTGTTCCATCGACAAGTAAAAGAGACGTGGAAATTATCAAAAACAGTACATCTAAAGGATCCAATTTACCATGGTATGTGCATATTAAAAACCAAACAGTTTGAATTTGGTCGAGCATCTACACTAAACAAAAGTGAGGTTATGCTCAAGCAGATTTCGAAAGCGTTCTCATACGTAACTTCATAAAATGATCAAAAAATAATATGCAACGTCTCGGAAATTATTATTTCATGATCATTGAATTATTGAAAGAAAAGTCAGTATCTTAACTGCTACAGAATAATTAAGATTTGGACTGTTTACTCCATACCATTTGTTGCGTTAATCGATGAAGGAAAACAAGAATATTGGGATATTTCAAAGGGTCGCCTCACTAACTTCAACTATAATGACTTGAATACCGTTCGCTGAAAACAAACTGAAAAGTTGTCGAAAGAAAAATATTGATCATTTCACCCATTGTTTATATTTAAATGTCGAAGAAACAAATGAAAATTTCTTTGTTGGTCGTTGCAATTGTAGTTCAAGAGATAGAAAATTAGCGTAAAATCATATGACTCCTTTTTTAATCTAACAGATTTATATTATTCGTGATATAATATCAAAGAATTCGAAAATAGTATTCATAAAGATGCATTCAGTTTTCAGTAAGTATCTAAGCGTAGGACCGAATGGTAATCTGTTGAGTTTTCTAACTTGTCTATGAATGAAACCTAGAAAATAGATTTCGCTACCCCTCAACATGCGAATTTTAAGGTAGACTTGACACTAAATCATCTGTGACTCCATTTCAATCGTATTCTAACCGTTCAAACGATCCAGTCAGTGGAATTATTTCATCTTTCATTTTTAGGATAGAAAAATATCGTCCACATGTATTTACTGATATTGTGGGCAATGAAGATACAGTTGCGAGACTTGGTGTCTTTGCCCAGCATGGAAACGCTCCAAATATAATAATTGCTGGTCCACCGGGTGTTGGTAAAACCACAACGATTCTCTGTCTTGCAAGATCTCTTCTTGGATCAGCATTCAAGGATTGTGTTTTGGAACTCAATGCATCGAATGATCGTGGTATTGATGTTGTTCGTAATAAAATCAAAATGTTTGCACAGAAAAAAGTGAGTATAAAATATTATAGACGAATTATGTTTGTCTCCTGCAATTTGATTACTCATAATATTGTATCCATTCAATCTATTTTTTTTTCTCTATGCCTTGAAAAATACATAATTTACTTAACTTTCCTCGTTTGGGTCAAAAAGTCATTCCAACAGAGGTCATACATGATCTTTTCAACGAACCTGTGATACCACTCAATAATGTGAAAATATCAGCAGTATGAAATGTAAAATGGAAGTTTTAAGCGATGAACATTTGAAAATTGTATTGTGCGTCACTATTCTGATTTACTCAATAGTATGTTAAATCTGCGTGTTGAATAATGATAATATATCACTTATTAACAGAATTTTTAATTGAAGATATGTGGGTAGTGCTTATCAACAGTTTAGTTCTTCAAATCAATTTTGTAGGATAAATCTTCTGGTCATATTCAAAAAAGCTGGAATCAAAGCATATTTCATTCTACATTGTGAATAAATTCTTGAGTTCAATTTTTGTGGTTCATGACCACTGGCTTCACCGCAAAATTTATTGGAACATTTGGATTGTTCCTCACAATTGAGCGCGCATTTATTCAAGAAAGCAACATCGATATTCTGACCTTTTGCGTGAAGATTGAATTCCTATATTGACTTAAAAAATGTATTCAAACTCAATCGCAATTAGTAGAAGGTGCAATGAAGTTCCATACGATTCGCCATTGTCTACTCCATTTGTAGATCAACAGCATTGATATTTTAAAATTGTTATATTGTCGAGGTAATTCAAAAAAGGGCCCGTAAGACAATTTCTATCCAAGTTTTGTTTACAATATTTGTACTGAAATTTGATTTGTACAAACTCTTCTAAATGTTATTAATTCCATTCCGGAGTCTAACGAAATGATTGTATGTGAACGAAAAAAAAAATTCAAATTACTTCTTGACGTCGTTCAGGATGTCTGTGTGGACTCACAACTTTCGTTCAATCTGCGTGAATTTGAACAATCGTGCAAAATTCCCATTTATCTAACAGCTAAACTCTTCATCGGCATAAGTGGGAACATCGCAATTTCTTGATGCGAAACTGGACTGTAGAGTAACTTACGTTTCACAATAATGTAGAAAATAATTTTCAGTAAGACCAAGAAATATACTGCCATTGATTCACTTGGATTTTGAACACATCCTTCAATTTAATTTTGCACTATCCAACGGTAATTCTTCGTTGATTGCAGGTGAATCTACCAGCAGGAAGACACAAAATAATTATTCTAGATGAAGCTGACAGTATGACTGATGGTGCTCAGCAGGCTTTGAGACGTACAATGGAAATTTACAGTCACACAACTAGATTTGCATTAGCTTGTAATACAAGTGAAAAAATTATTGAGCCAATTCAATCGCGCTGTGCCATGTTACGATATGGTAAATTAACAGATGCACAAGTGCTGGCTAAAATTCTCGAAGTTTGTGCGACAGAACATGTAAGTTTAGATATATACATCCTGCCTTGTAAATATTATTAAATTATTTTTTTAATGTTCGATATCCTTGAAACTATATTCAATTAATCCCAGGTTTCTTATACAAATGATGGTCTCGAAGCGATTGTTTTTACGGCCCAAGGAGATATGCGACAAGCATTGAACAATCTACAATCAACGCACAACGGTTTTGGTCATGTAAATAGCGAAAATGTATTCAAAGTTTGTGACGAACCGCATCCACTTTTAGTTAAAGAAATGCTTGAGCTTTGTACGCAAGGCAACATTTCGAATGCCTATAAAGTGAGTACAATAATTTCGTGAAATTATTTGTTCAAACAATTTGTTGAAAAATTCTTACGTCCAATGAATCAATATTTTGCATTGCAGATATTAGAACAATTGTGGAAAATGGGTTATTCTTCTGAGGACTTGATCAGTAATATATTCCGAGTATGTAAAAATTTAACCATTGATGAGACAGTAAAACTGGATTATGTAAAGGTGAGATAAAATAAACAAAACATGTTTCAAAATCATGAAAATAAATGATTAATTGGCGTTTTTTTGTTCCATCTTTGTATTAGGAAATTGGCATAACACATTTAGGAATAGTGGATGGAATGAACAGTTTACTGCAATTAAACAGTCTTCTTGCACGACTATGTCGTCGAGCTTTAAAAAAGTAAAGAAAAAATATGCAGTGCATACATAATAAAATGCCAAGTGTATGTATATATATATATAAATATTACACAATGCAGTACATTTCAATTAATTTAATCATGATCGTTGCACTTGCCATCCAAAATTACTGCTATATATATTTTTGCTAAAGCGATAAAATAATATTTATACATTTTGTAAACTAATATTTGTGCCACACTATTAAGAACGACGTTTTCATTTATCCGTTGTTTTTTCAATAATATCCATAGCTGATATCAATTGCAAATAATTCATTTGGTTCAATTGAGTGTATGACTCAACACCATTTGTCCATGGTAATTGAAGCGAGATGTGATCGGGGTTTGGGTGATGGCCATCGTAACGCGCTCTGACATGATTCAGCGCGCGACGGTGTTCTCGGCGGTGGCAATGGCGCCGAATGATTATCAATCGAATGGCAATTGGTTTCATTATTACCTAATCTACCATTTTTATCTATTGGAACATCACCACGATAATTTCGCTTCGTTGATTTTCTAGATATTTCGATTGGTCCCGATGGCGGTGCACTTTCAACTGACTGTAGACTAGCGGCGCGATGTAATGAGAGTCGTAATGGTTTTTTCGGTGGTGCTGGACGTTTTTTCATCTCTTGCGATGTATAAATCATTTCAGAATTATCAGATGCACGCGATTGTGTGTCCTGCATACGATAGTAAGTTGGTTCGGAGTCGAATTCCGTCGAATTGAATCCATTGGAATTTCTACGACTTTTTTGTTGCAATTGTGATATATTCGAATCAAATGTTGTCGAACGTCTACGTTGTGATTGCAATTGAATTTGTGATGATTTGAAATCCAAACTTGCGGTGGAACGTGTCAATTGGAACCCCATTGGATTATTTTTTTCACGATTGCGCATTTTATGATGTGATTCTAATGGGAAATCTAAATTTTTCGGGCTTCGTGTTTCAATCAAATGTCTCGGATGATCACTGTGTCTATTACGAATAGTTTGTAAACTCGGACGAATTTCGACGGGACTCCGGACATTGAGTCCAGGCAAATTTGCCACCAGTGCCGTGACTTGAGGTCCTTTCTGAAATACCTGAAAACAAAATCAACTCGGAGCTGTAAGTCGCACATCATTTTCATACATAACTAGATAGCATTCTTTCAATTTTAGTCTGACTGGAAAATTTAACTTTTTCATCTTCGAATTTTTTTCCTGGTTTCCGAGTCACTTTGTGTCCGTGGTTACAATAATATGTAACTGGGATTTAACGTCAAATTTAGAAAGTTGATAGAGATATGCTCATTCCTTCTAGAGTAGCAATTGACTCGCCTGGGCAATAATTGATCTACAATCGCAACCACTTCACAATTACTTCCGCAAGGAATTAGTCACAATCGCTGCAACTGTCGTTGCATGTGATATTTCTCCTCTTTTTGTAATAATGTAACTTTCAACAACTTTTTAGTGACCGTGGAATACAATCTTTTTTACCTAAAACATCATCATTTCTTAACATATTAGAACTTCGGGAAACTGCGAGATGCCAGATAATTTCAGAGTGTACAATATTGGGAAAAACACCGTTTTATTCCCAATATCCGCGTGACACTTTCGAAAAAGCGCGACAAAAAATAAACGAATGTAACTTGGGATAGACATTCATTGTGTCCACATGTCCTCGTGAGGGTTATGATAGGTTGAAAATGAAATTTGTAACGAAATATTATAAGATTACCGATACATAATATACATGCCTTCAGCACGTGACAATATAATATAATAATTTCAAAATATGTTTTAAACCAAACATACCACGAAATGTTCCTACCCGGGTATCACTTCGTCATTTGAAAAAGTTTATTTTTCCAGTCATACAAAAATTAATATTCGATTATTCAATATTACCTGTACATGGTCATGACTAGTCGGTGGTGGTTCCACTGAGACTTCAATTCTAGCTGGCGACAATAGGTCCCGTACTTGCTCCTCCAAATAACTTATTCTGTGCGTTAATCGTAAATTTTCCGAACGTAGAGTTCGCAATGCCGCAAGTGATTCGCTTTTTCTCAACACAATTATTTGCGCTGCGTCTGGTGCAACAGCAAGAAGCCTTGCTAAATCACTTCTACCTGCGCCCACAACGAGTTTCCCATTTACCTCCAAGATCCTGAAAACAATTGGTAAGCTGATAAGTTAATTTTATGTACCGTGTGATATTCACAATGCTGTCAAGCAAATAAGGTACGATAGTTTCACTTCGTTGATCGCGTTATTCGTCAGTCTAACGCTCGAACAACGTTTGCAGTAACTTTATAATAATAGTGAATAATAATAATCAATAATTTGCGTGCGTCAACTTGTGTCTTCTCATATGATTTCTTGGAATTATGTTGCGAATGAGTAGAACAAGTGAGACGAGAGGGAGACAATGGAGTTTAAACTTTCCCAAACTAGTGCATAAGATTATGTTCCACACCTGACTCTTTCCCCCTCTCTGTCTTCATCTTACCAATACATTCACTTGTAATACTAGCTTTGCAGTTTGCCTGTTGCTATAGTTATGGAATCAGAATCTCTGACGATTGTTGTCGGTATTCGCCTGCAGGGTCATGCGAAGTTGTGTTGTATGGGGACCTAACAATTAGCGGGGGCACGCGGCGAACTTCCGGCGTTGCTTAGTGTGCCTTCACGCTACAGAGACGCTTGGGAACGAAACAGCTCAAGATTGCCCATTGTTCTTCTCGATTGTCCATATATACCGGTCTCTCACTTACGTTACTTACCGGTGTCTACGCTTCTTGCACGCTTCTCTTTCTCATATTATTCTTTAAATACCGTATGCTCATTTTGTTCATAAGTTAGGCGGAGTTCGTTCTCCACAGGATATTTTTCTTTAACACAGACATCATCGTAGAAGTCTAGTCAACTAGTTCTCTCTAGAGTTAAGGACAAATTCATAAAAAGTTCAGCCATACTTCTCTTGATTTAGCGAACATTCTACAATATTTCAGGGAGATGAAAAATCCAAGAAGTTTCATACATCGGAATGTTTAGTTATTGTTTGATGGGGCACTTCGAATAAACTTAATTTCATTAGAATGTTCAAATACAAATGATAATATATCAATACTGTTGGTGATAACGAATTAGAACCAGACAATTCACTGCTGACACAATTGGTCGTATGCAAAAAAAGTTCAGATCCCATGCTGTCTGATGATCTATCTATGGTAAATTTTGATTCCATTTTTTCTGCATATAACTAATCAGATTGCGACGAAGAATCGACTTGAAAATTGTTTTGTAACAACTGACTAATCGAGTGTTCTGGAAATAACGTACACATTCGGACTTCTCGCATCAAAATACCTCAGAATTATTCAAATTACTTTCAGAAGGGAGATTGTATATAGAAATCATGCTGGCGAATTAAATTTATAATGAATATACCATAAATCGTGGAAATTTCGGACGCATGCTACTCCATATGTTGTTTTATACGTTATCAATACATAATCTTCATTTGTATTTTACCATTCACACAATTGAATAGACCAGAAATTAGAGAATATAACGAGATTGCTTTGAGCTTTGGCGTCATTGTCGTATAGACTTTTGTGATGAAAGAGATCTATTTGTCGTAGGTTTGTGAGGCAAGATAAATATTAGTTGAGACGTGCAAAAACGACTGGTATTTGTGTAGTTTAGAATTAACAGTATAACTGATACGAAAATAAAGCGATATTTTCTTGTCTTTGCTTTCTCTCTACCTTCGAAAAGTTTATATCCAATTTCAAATGTTTACCTATCGCCTTTGCAAAGACCAGAATCCTCCACTGCCCAATCAACATAAAGTCCCGCAGCATCGTCTCTAGGGCCAGCACCAAATCGTGGACTTTTTGGGTCAGCGCTAATTTCAACTGCGTGTACTGTCATTTGGATTGTGCCCGTAACACAGCTAAAAAAAAACCGTCAATGTTTCAGAAAGAGAAAAAAAGGACGATAACATTCAGGTAAGAGATATATCTGAACCAGTATGGCGTGAAGTGTACCTGAAGATTGTGTCGTTCTTCTGTTTCTCTTGAGTCTCTGCCAATTCCAGTGCGGCTTGAAGCGCTCTACTCTCTTCTCGCAGTGTCAGGAGTTCCAATTCCTCTCGACCTAGTCTGTATTCAAGTTCTGCTTGTTGGATACGAACGTCAATATTGCTAAAAAAAGGCATCGTGATAATTTCAATCAACTTTGTTATATTAAACAATTGAACAGAAGTATTTAATTCATTTTCTGTATCAGTCATTTGAAGAAAATGAAAAATCTTGACCTTGTTCTTAACCTCGGTTCTTAACACAGAAAATTATTAGAATGTTTGGAATTGTCAAGTTCCATTCTAAATTGTACTTAATATAAAACACGTAACGACACCAAAAGATAATTGCAAAACAAAATGTTAACAATCACACATGACTCGTACTTTTCAACGAGGTATTAAATACAAAATGCAGATGAAGATGGAAAATGATCTGTAACTCACTCAGTAATGTCTAATCGTTCCAAAGCCAATTTCAGATTTTTTATAGTCAGTCTTTTGTTATCAGCGTCGCGACGTAATCTCTGAAGTCTCTCTTCTGTGGCCTTCCGGTCTGCTTCAGTCAATGGTGGTGCTCCGTTTCGTAATGCGAGCCGGTTACTCAGAGTATTGCACAATTGGCCTTTGAGGCTATTGAAGAGAATCAAACAATGAAAAATTAAAAAAGAAAAACGTATGTCAAGTAGTTGAGTATCTTTGAAATAATCACATATAAGAAGATTCAACTTCATCTGTAAGTGGAGATGATACTCTTGGGGATTCGTGACTTGGGAATAAACTTGTAGGAAACTAATATGACCAATGGTTTCACTGTGTGTATATCTACACACATATATAAATACATATAGGTATATACTCACGTTTGTATGATGTTCTCCTTGTCCCGAAGGGCGACCCTAAGGGCATCGACCTCTTTATAGTAATCCCTGTTTTTATGCGACGCTGGCGAGGTGATTCCACCAGAAAGACTTCCGCCTTTTTTTCTTCTTGGCGTTGTCGATAACGAAACTTCAATGCTGGCCATCTATGTAAATTAACAGTCAATAAATTGATTTGAATATCAATAAATGATAATACAGAAAATATCTATATAATCGCTAAATGATTACAAATATTGTAGAAACAATATTGACGATGCGATAATACAATACTGAAATAATTAATTGGAAAATATCAAGTAGTATCCATCGCTTGGTATACACAAGTGCATATTGTATACAGGCTCGATGAATAATTTTCACTGCGGGGAGTGGTTGATGTGGGTTTGCTGGAGGATGGAAAGGATGAGGCGTGAAAGCGAAATCAAAGGTGGGAATATTGTGTATATGGTCGTGAGTTGAGGCGCGCAGTGACCGCAACAACAACAACAACAAGTTGGTTTCCTTTATATCCGGCCATGAGGGTTCCCCTTAGGTACATTCGTTTCTCCAACACTCACATGCAGGAGGTATAGTCGCACAAAACATCTTTCACATGTGAGAGGGCGTCTTTTTATTTATTTATTTATTTTTTGTCTTCTCCTGTTTCGTCTTATCTTAGTTGTACGTGGTTGGCTATATTTGCATTGAAACGAAGACTTTTCGCTCGTGTTAGGGATTTAACGTGTGACTGCATGAAGATTTATGACTATCAGACATCAAAGAACAACAGTAGCATATTTATAAAAGTACATTGCTTAACGAAGTCAATTTTTCATCAAGTTATTTATCAACATTTTCTCCTCTTTTTTCAGTTATTCCATTCAATTTTGAAGTGCTCGAATTGACTCTGACACGCGACAAAGAGTTCATCCTCATACCGTTCACTATTGTGTGTATATATGAGTATGTGTGGGGAGTATTTTTCCACACAGCCATCATCAGCAAAACTGCTTCGCTCGCCTGCACTTCCGGATGATATACTCTTCAGTGTATGAGGATCGTTAGAGTCACAAAGGGTGGGTGGGACTTGATAGCCTTTCCCAGTGAGTTAAAAAAAAAAAGTAGCAGCAGCAGTGCAAGAAGCATTCGAAAAAATGAGAAAGGGAATATCATAACGCCTAATTGTGCAACTTTCTAACGGTTATCCTGAGAAGCGGGAAGTGAGGTTTCTCATTTATTCTCTTCCAGACTGTGAATGTAAAAAGCTCTCGAACACGCGAGGCTCTAAAGCGAGAGAGATGGGGCGGATGAGATGCTAGTGTAAAGAAACGAGAGTGTAATTTCAACAGTTGGACAAAGGAAATAGTAAAAAAAAAAGGGACAAATAAACAAAAAATAATACCCGAGCGTCATTTTGGGAAAGAGCTGTTGCCTCAGAAGCTTTTCTGTTGTTTCAGATGAGTCAAAGAGCTTTGGTCACAAAAAACATGAAACAGCGGATTCATTTCTGTCCATCAGAGGTGATTAAAGAAGTTGCGAAAAGTAAAAGCTGACATTTTCTCGCGACATTCATCAACATTTTTTTTTTCACATTCAGTTAACTATAAGAAACAGAAAAGGAAAAAAATATTCATAAATGCAGTACATTTGCATTTTGTCCCTGATAAAAAAGTGGTTTGCCACAAATCGTAAGTACGAGAATTTTTGATTCAGAAGTCCGGGCATAAAGTTTACGAGCGTTTACTGCGATGGTCCGCGCGCAATACTATACACATGCGGTCAAAGAAGGAGTTTTTGGAGCATCAGACAGCAGCAAGGAAAAAAGGAGAGAATGAAAAAAAAAAAAAAAAGGGAGAAGGAGGCCAGTGACTCCTGGATCCAACATACAATCTTGTCCCAGAGATCTCAGTCTGGGATTTCTGGAGCCAACGGCGTACGATGGAAATGCCCCCGCAAAAAATAAGAGACACTATTTTTTGTTTGTTTTATCTTTCGGGTCAGTTTTCTTCATTTATCTCCAGACAAGCTGTCATAGTGTCTGGTAAATCCTCACAATTTTTCAATCCGTCGCTTTTAATTACCGTAAAAAGTGAAAAAAAAAAAAAATAGAAAACAATATAATTGCATGAAATAATAGGAAAAGGACTATAGTATGAAAGTTTTAATACTCGTCCTGAGAACTAATTAACTTGGATTATCAATAACCAACTATATTAAATGACAGTAATTTAAAAATGAGGAGTGGGGTAATGAACGTTACAAGAAATGATAATTATTTGTATATTTATATTTAACTAAGCAGAAGATTATTAATGTCATGTGGCTACGCCACTGGTCAAGAAGAGTACGCGCGTGTGGACGCCAGGGCACTTTTAATGGTGGTCAAGCGAGAGACCAACACAGAATCCACCTCTTTGGTTCGCGTCCATACGAAACGTTGTTTAGTTCACGCATCTGCATATAAATCACTGGCTGGACAGCCCCCAAGGTACTATATACGAACCCTGTGCGGGTGAAAGAGAGAGAGAGAGCAAGGGGATCATCCTCTCTTTCACTTTCTACCCATTTTGGTCCAGACCCAACTTTATTCTGTGTTTATCGTGAAAATGCCGAGACAAAATATCCATCGCAAAAGAAGAGAAAAAGGAAATTAAAATATAAAACACAATGAGAAAATACCAAACCCTATTCATACATGAAGAAAGACATGACAAATATAGTTGCACAAATTTAAACTCAAGTAAGTGAAATTACATATGTTCTTCATCAAATACAGAAAACACTGTCTTCACAAACGATGAAGACTAAAATTAATTTGATGGAGACTAGGAGTTATTTTTCCATCACACATGACAAGTGAGCAAATAATTTCTTCCATCAATATTTCATGTTTCTAAAATACTGTCTTCTTATAAAAATTGTAACTATTTTTTTTATTCTCTTTTCATCAAATTGAAAACACAGTAAAGAAAAACAAGAAATACCGAAAAAAAGTCAGGATTTGACAAGATGCAGAATAATATGTTGTTCAAGTCCACTACTTGGTTCTGAATGTAGACAGGTGCAAAATTTTGGATAAAATCGTTTCACGTGTTACCTTAGCCTCTAGCGTCTCCAATTGTGCCATTCTTGGTTCCAACAGTTGTTTCTGCGATCCGGCAGCTGTACTCAATGCAGTCTAAACGATTAAAAAGAAAGAAATTATTGTCACAAAAAGTGGTACCGTTATATAAATTATAATTCTTTCATGCGGAGAAGCATCCAGTTGAAAATGACTGCATCACTGCCGCGTATTTGAATAAACATCACCATCTCACTTTTCCCATCACGGAAAAATCACGAGTAATGTAAAAAACAAAAAATTATAAACAAAATAAAATAAAATGGAAATAACAACCCAAGGGAACAAACTCGTGATGATGATGATGGTATATAGAATATATGTAGGAGTTGGACAAGACGTGCCATTGATATCTCGGTGATTTGCGTTTGCTTCTCCCGCGTGCATCCGGGACACCATGGGGTTACCGCGTAAGAAAATAAGGGCCTACGAATGATCGCATGTTGAATATATACGTATATATACACATATATGCATACGTAGTTGAGATGGATAATGCGAGGTCGACTCATGCCGCGAGAGATCAGGCGTCGTTGTGCCCAGGAGACTCTTCTTTATTCCATAGAGTCACGAGCCTGTCGCAACCTTGGCAAACGAGTCAAACGATAAGAGTTATGAACAATGGATAGATGATTGTTTGTTTTTTTATCATTTATTCACTTTTCTTTATCTTCCATTTTTCTTTTTTTTTTCATTTCCATCAGGATTTTTATCTTTTATATTATTATTCTAACACTCGTTTTGTCAGCATTATCATGCAGTTAAAGAGGCTCCAGGGGAGATCGCAAGACTCCATAAATCTTCCATGGAAATATATTTATCTATATACATATATTCGTTTGACTATTCTCGCGGCGGGATATCATTTCACTTTTATGTTATCTCTTTGCGAGAAGACGGCGCAATGAGTTAAAGTACTCCCGCATAAAAAAAAAAAACTATTTTATTTATATACCACTGGAGAGAGTTCGTATATCATCATTGCTATATTATTGTCGTTATTTTCAATGGTAATACTGTAGTGAATGAGTAAGAGTGTGTGTGTATGTACCAGTTGGTGTGAAGCAGCGTTGATTGAGCAATTTTGTGCGGGCGTGAAGCAATTTCGCGGTTGACACCCGTCGTAGTGGTAATGAAAAAACTGAAGATGAATAAAGCAACTCATATAGTAGTAGTAGTTGAGTACCCACTGCAAAAGCGCACGTGGAGCAATGTCATTTTTAAGCTGGTGGATTTGAGGTTCGTGACAGACATTTTTTTTATATTTTCATTCAATTTCATTTGAAGTAGTTCGATCAGAGCCGTATTTTGCCGATGTATAAAAATGGCAACGTTATATTAGTCAAGAAAAAAACAGAAATTATTTCTTGTCAATCCAATATTCATTACAATAATGATTCTGTTACTTCAATAATGACCAGCTTTTAGAGTAAAATCATGGCACTGAGCCATTAGTCACATTCCTAGGATGTACAGACTTGTATAGTTTTTTTATACACTTGATTGACTAATAATGTTCAATTATTTATTAATATTACATTATTGAATTGTTTAAGTGTTATGTGGAACAATTTTTTTCATAGATATGTGAGTTATATGTTATAAAAAAATACAAAGATTAACACCGAAGTGTTTTTTTTCCTCGCACGGTAATGTTTAATTGAGAACACATTTCCAATATAAATTTTCCAGCAAAGATGGCTGATGCAGACTTCCGGACAAAATATTTTTTCAAGATAAATATGAATCTTGGAAACATTATATAAAACATTTAATATGCTTTCAATCTTACATCTAGTGATCATTGCATATCAAGTCACACAGCAGATTTTTGAATAAACCCCGAGAGAGGAAAGATCACCAAGAAGACACTTTTAAAAGAACAAAAATTCATATCATCCAGCTGAAATGAAACTGTCGTGAGCAAATGACGCCTGTCGTCAACAATGGAAAAAAATGAAATAAAGTAAAAAAAAAAAAAAAATACACTCACTTCATTGCTCCTGCATTTTCTCTATTTTTATTTCCTTTTGTGTTTCAGAATACCAATGTGATATACAACTATTACGCATGCCTGGGTTTTCCGTTACAAGCTCAACGAATTTTTGCGACATGCCAGTAGAAAAAACAAATGAAAGAAGTGAAGCAAGATATGGAGAAAAGAATAAAGGAGATGACGAGAGACATCTTTGCAGAATTTTTGCTACACCCATGTATTGTTATGTCTCACTATTGTTTCCTCTTTTGTTTAGATACATGAGAATTGATATATCATATCATGAATATTGTACAATGTCTAAGGAAGAAAAAAGTGATAACATTGGATTTTACATGATTAAACTTGAAAATTCCTACTGACACTCTTATACCAATCGAATTCATCCAATGAATGAAATAATCATCGATAAAAATTGTGGTCGTATACAAAAGCAACGAACCCTGCGTATGGCTTCGCCACTAATTGCTCGCACGAGAAGCCGAGGTCACGGTAATTACACGAGTGGGTATACGATTACCTCCTCACCGCCCATCCCTTTGGATAACGTCCCACGCCTCGAGGCACACATTTATATATGCATATACATACACACTACATATTCTCGGGAATTATTCGATATATTCGAGTGCGTGCTCACCTCTCACGGCTCATAGGAACATTTTTAAACACGCGATCTTAATTCTTAAGATGATTCTTTATATATTTATGATATGATGAATTTAATATATCTTTTGGATGGTGTGTATGTCCGAAGCAGTTTTCAAATTTCATGTATACAAAATTCCAGGAAATTTCATCGAAAACACCACACACACATATATATATATACTTGCACATTTTATTATGAAGTGGATGTATATATATATATATATATATATACTGCATCTTCCTCTCTTTCTCTTCCTCACTCTCACGTTTCCAGACCAAAATTCCGATATAATTGGATTCTACGAACGATTTTACTTCAGTCATTTTAAACATAGTGGGTTAATATTCTCTCTTGTAATAAAAGAAAAACAAAAATAAATTGTTGTTATCATTATTGTGAAAATACGTGACTGTTAAGGAGTAGCAACACAAGATATAAGATAACGGCATCAGTAGCTGACAGTATGAAGAAAAATAATGGCGAAATAATTGAAGAAAATTAGTAGTTATTAATTCAGTCGAATTTTTGTCGTAATAATAACAACTGAATGAGTATTTGAAAAATATAATACTATCATGAAAGGATTTTTTTGTCTTTCGTTTATATAGATATTAAATTGAGTTAAGATTGTAGGTAAGTTTTTGCACTAGTGGCAGACACATGTACTCTCGTAATCTCGAATTTTTTATTGATATTGAATAACGATATAGCTGATGTATTTATGATAAAAAGTCACGGATAAAAAATAATCAAATAACTCGCCAGGTTTTTAACAACTTCACATAGTATCTCACGTGTTTTTCTTTTTGGTATCTCACTTGGTATATCACAAAAAAAAAAATATTCAAGAATAATAAATCTACTTCGAAATTAAACATGACATTAATATCACACACATATATGTATGACTAATTTGACTTTTTATATGATGGCACATATTATTAATGAAATGACATGAAAACAGAAATAAATTGATTTTATGAAACCACATCGCATATTTATTATAGCTTAGGAAGAGTAGGATTCAAATGCCTAAGATAATATACTTAATTGAGAAGGTTGTCACGATTCAACAGTGATATGAAGGTATTCAGTGAGAAATCGCAGACAATATGATAAAACATTAATTTTAGCCAATAAATATCAATGAATATGTTCAATTTACAATACAGATAGGGCATTATCAAACTTCTTTTTATAATTGTTCAAAAAATGATTGAAAATAATTTTCATATGTGAATATTCAACCTCGGTGATAACTTCATTCGCTGAGATTTTTTTTCTTAGAATAATTTGTTGCGAAAAAACTTAAAAGAGGTTGAAACTTCGCAAATGTATTTGTTAGTCATTTTTTCCTGTTTTTCAAAGGCTCCATCTATTTTCAGAATTACATCTTTTGTTTAAACAATATAGAAGTATATTTGAAGTAATCTCATTTCTATATTTGTGAGTTCTTCGAGTAACGTTTCTCTATACTCTCTGTGAAAAACTCTGGTTCTATGAAGTATTATATCCTTATTCCGACATGTGAACCCCGCATTTCAAAATTACATTTGGAAAGCATCATATTTTCATTACAAAATAGTGGTCAATACTTAATCCGGAGTTTGGCTTCATGAAAGAACTTATTCAACGACGTTATGAATTTAAAATTTCAACTTTGCATATATTTTCTGAAATTATAGGGAAGAGAAGTTTTACCAAGGATAAAATACTACCTCTTTTTCTTCGTTGAATAAACAATTATCTTTATTAATTGCTTTTTTGTGTGTCAACTGTCCATACTGTTACCTTATGTACATGCATATACAGGTTTCCACTTTGCATTTAGAACTTTTGAAATATGTTTTTAGACGTTGGGATAAAATTGATTTTATGTTGCGATGGTACCCGTGTTCTTTTGTAATATCCATGCACTCAATTTCAATATAAAGTATAACTATATAAGAGCATGCATATCCATGCAACACTTGACCTCGCATTGTCTCTCACATCGGGTGGATATATGGCAACTACAACGACGGCCCATCTAGTCAGCATTTCCGGTAGCTAACGAGAGAGAAAATATACATATACATATGTACCATATATATATATATATATATATATATACATATGTATACGTCAGCAATATTAAGCACCGATTTTTTTTGCGTCAGAATTTCTTGATTTTCTTTTCTTCTGTTATCTCTTTTTTGGATGTTTATTTATTTATTGATTTATTCATCTATTCATTCATTCATTCCATCAACCCTCAAAGATCACTGTTGTATGTATGATATTCTTATATTGAATTGTAGTCATGTCTATTCGATAATTCACCCCTTTTCCATCGAAATTTTATGGCTTGAAGTTGAAATGTATGATTTGGGTTTGCATATTTATCTGATTAAAGTAGAGACCGATTTTATCGACGGGGTCGAGCTTGTAGTTTCACGAATGCATTGTAGTCTTGAATACTTAATATTAAATGTCGAACATTTTTGCAGAATATAAAATTTGTCTCGTCCACTTACTAATGAAACTGAACGCTGTTGTATGTTTAATCCAATATCTTCCTTTTCGTCACCACAATCTGTCGTATAAAATAGAACACTTTTTTTAGATCCACGTGAACACGCGCCTGAAAAAAAAAATATTCAATTGAATATAACTTGTTTATAAATGTATACTTAAATCAATTTGTTTATTTCGATTTGTTTATATCTACATGTAAATCACTGGACTCTAACCAAGTTATATCATTACATGATCATATACGGACATTTGCTCGAAGCAAAACCCACAATTGCAACCAATAAATCCATGGAAGATGCTGGAGCTGAACCACTATACCATCAGCATTACCACCATGATGCACTATACTATACACCTTCTCCTCTGTCACAAGCAATTAAAAGTCGCGGAGAACACATCACGTTTATACCAACCCGCCCAGCATTTATGATAATCATTACCTGAACGTCTTCCCATTCCGATTGAATGCCTGATGATTGGCTGACGATGGTAAGACTACCTCGTTACGATCCTCAATCATCGCATCGTGATACTACGCAACCGTATACGTCCTGTTGACATGGAAAAATAAAAAAGAGGAAATTACAATTGAAAATAAAAATTGTTAAATAACAAATCGATTCACATTCGTTTCAAAGCATAAAAAATCATTAATAATAAATGAGAGGAGTAAAACATTTTATGACAAACAGAAGGCGCCAGGGCGATGTATGATATTGCCTCGTTACATGCTGTCTCAGACATTTACCTACGCAGGTCTATACCATATAGCAATACACAATGAATATTATTCCTTCGGGTCTGGAAGTAGATATTGAGCAAGTATAATAGACAATACAACATTGCCACGACTCATTTGCATGAATTATGCGTGAGGAAATTAATGCTTTGAATGTCTACTGCGAACATAAGTCACTAGACTTTGTCACGTAAGTATAAATTTAATAATTAATTACTATGTAATTTAATCTTCTCCAATCGTGAACCAAGTTTCATTTGTTTCACCATTAAATTGTTTTTGATGTACACTTATGATATATTCAGGAACTTACAGGTTTTGAAGAATTAATATGTATACTACGTAAACGATATAGTCACGATGTTTTGGAAGGAAATAATTCATACTACCACCATACGTTCTCTACTTACATGAATGATATAAAGAGACGAAGCAAATTACTTTGAATATTTTTACTCGTAGACAACAACATGGTGCGTCTATATGCATTTTCCTTCAACGTTATGCCAACATTCTAAAGAGTAGTGGAACATACTTTTGTTTACCAAAACTGATTCATCAAGAATGTGAATTGAACTACAATCGAAGAAGTATTGTAGGTAGAGGATTATTTTCGATACAAACTTTGAAGTTTGCAACAACAATTTGTGACTATCGTTGTAATCAGAATAAACGTTAGGAAATAATGTTTCTACAAATTACTAATCAACAAACTAGAATTAACCGTTTTCATAGTTTCAGTTGAGCTTTGACTACCGAGAAAAAATAGAAGTTCTGAAGGTATTGAGATGATTTGAATACCAATGATAAACATACACAATACTTATATCGTTGATGGAAAAAAAAGTTGGATAGTTCATTTGTGATGACCAGAAACATGACGGTGTGTTGATGAAGGTTAAAAAAATTAGACATAACGGGGAATTCTGTACTCTTTGCAGCTAATTACATTAATTGGGATTGCATGTTTCCACTGTTTTCGCATTGTGAGTAATATAAGAAATCATGTGTTAAAACTTTTATAATCGAAAACCACCTCAAACATGACATTCTAAACTAGAATATCTCCTCCATTCAATTCACACAACTAACACTATTTAAGATTGGAAATAAGTTGAAATATCACTCACATGAATAACTTTCCAATGACGAAACATTTTAATTAAAAATACCCCGAGGGGCTGATAAATTCGAAATGTTGAGAGTAAAAGTTATAAACAAAGACATGATAACAATCGTGTTATTGGTCTTTACCCCATTGATTTAATTCTATGTGAATGTTGAAGTACAAATGATAGTAATTTGTCAATTAAGAGGATAGACAATAATGAATCGGAAGTGGGTAGTTAGTTATTACGATTAATTAAATTGTTCAGAAGAATATTGTGGTGAACCATTTAGTCTCACGTTAAAAATGTTTGAACCGGAAATTTTCCATTCTCCAATTCGAATACATCTGAATCCAATTATTCATTTTTTTTTTTTTTTTGATAGGATCAACAAGGTTCGTTGCGAAATACATTCGAACCGTCAGATTGTTCATGAAAAATGTCTGCCGCCTTTATTAAAAAAATGATCACAATATTATTACTTCCGTATCGATCTATATCACAATCAACAAAACTATTTAATCGAGTTATTCTATGGATTCATCAATATGCTTTTGTTCAGAATTTTATACATAAAATTTCATTTCAATGGTCTCATCGAAATTAAATTCATAGAATTTTTATATTCACTGACATCACGATTACATTTTAACTAACACGTCATTTTTTATTTTTTTTTTTTCATTCAATTCATTAATGTGAAAAAAATCCGAAATTGTTATTTATTCCCACAATAGCTATTCAATTCCCATTTAATGATAAAAATATATAAACTTTAATAGCTATAATTAATTATCAAATCTTATCAATTTGAAGGCTGTATGATGCCGAAATAAATAAATATTTTTCATCACAACAATTATATCCCATATCCATTACATACTTCACATTCCCTTTTCCTTCTTCTTCTTATTCTTCTTCCACCTCCAATATAATTAACCTTAACTGACTTTAATTTCCCCAGCGGTCATGATACATTTGCGTTAGCGGCAAAACTGAAGCATCCAAACTAAATGGGGTAACTATAATATATATATATAAAGCATATATATCACATTCCACCATATACATAGAGATAACTTTAGACATATGTAGAGTATCGTATGGGATACCGTATGTCGCCCTCGAATGATATAATAGGGTTGATATGAGTATACATGCAATCAACAGCCATGACGGATCCATCTGCAGTATATATGAAGAAAAATTTATGTATGTAGGGAGAGGCAGAAATGGGTTTACAGCTGTCAGTCAGGTGTGCTATTTGGGATACGATGGGTGCAGAATGCGCCGCTGCCAATAAGCTGTTTATATCTCGTATATGCGCGTCACTACGACCCCTTCGATGATGTGCAATGTGAAATACACATCAGCCCATGTGACATTAGCAAATGTGAATCATCTCACACACCCCTGTCAACACCAATCGAACGGGATATTTGAAATAAAAATTTGTTAAAATACACATAAGATTATTTTTATAGGTGCAAAACCAGGTGATCCATTAAATCATTTTCCCACCTTCTCTTTGTTTGTTATGTAAAATAATTTTTATTTAATAAATTGAGTTTGACTGCGTAATCTAACGAGGAAAATAAATAGCGTGTTGAATTTATTCGTATTAGATTACGCGAGATGTGTATAATATTTCCATGACGGCAACATAAAAATTAATTGAATAATTCATTTTATTATTTGTTTCGTTGAGGCTCAGACACTGCAATATTTATTTTTTCAGTGATTCTATTTATATTCTCATTCAAATATTACAGAATTTGAAAACACTCAGTCATTCATCTTTCACACTACATTAATTATGCGTGTATATATAGAAAAGAAGGAAAAAAAATCATGATGTCAATTTATTTAATTGCGGCGCGTGTGTGTGAAATTTTATCGTACAAATCGCGGCTTAAAATGCCACAGCTGCGTCCAAGTCATATATATCGCGTCTTTTTTCTGTCTGACATATACCCACTAACGCTAAATAATAACTTCATTAACGACGGCGCCGCCACGGGTATCTATCTAATGGCCGCATTTAGCCTGACCAATACGACGACAACGGTTTGTGCTCAAGGCGTGGATAAACGTCATCCTCGGAATTTTCGATTAATGTTTTTCATCTTCACGTGGAATGGGGAGGAAAAAAAAAATGTATAAGCTAGAATGTAAGAACCTAACCGGATACACACACAATAATAATTATATTCAATCAACGTTATTATTTTCATGTACAGTGAAAATTATTGTTAATCGTGTGCAAAGATTTCCCACGAAATTTGTAATTTGCCATCGTAAATATTGAGTAATGCTGCAATTCAACAATGTGTTCATGTATTTATCTCACGACGCGTTTTATTATGACATATGAAACATAGTGGAAGACGTTATTCTGACGGGAATCATGTAGACATCCTAAAGGCGATTGTCATAATATATCTCCCCCCCCCCCATTTCACAGACATTTGAATTGCCCCAACAGTCAAATAACACCTGTCGACAAGTCACAGTGGGCGTACAAACGAGTCAGCTTTGTTTACTGCTTTAACACTTCTTCCCTTTTCCTCACCGTATCATTTATTTTATTTCATTCTTCACGTGGTTCTATCACCAATTGAATGATTGGGAATACAGTTCAATTTTTGCTTTGATGTTTACCGTACTATTATTTAAATTTCACCAACAAATCTGAAAGTGGATCAGAGACAATTTTCATGAGAGACATTAAATTGGAAAAGTGCTTGTAAATATTGGTGCAGAAGAATGAAAGACACCTCAGGGTTTTGATTCTAATATTTCTATCATTTATGGTCTTTGTAAATTTATTATAAAAATTGAAACAATTTAAGAATTGAATATTTAAACAAAAGTGCAGCTATTGTTTCGGACACCATGAAAATATTAATAATGTAAGCTCAAACATATTGATACGGAAGAAAATGTATTCTTCAATGATGAATACATTTTCTTGTTTCAGTCGCCGGTGAATTCTTAGTCCAAGATGTTAGAACCAATTGTTCTTACGATTTGTACTCGGATTGAAATTAATTAGAAGAATTCGATCGTGCATCAAATGAATTTGGATCAAGTACATTCTTTCTTTCGTGACAGTTTCGAAACAAAATATGGATATTGGTAGCAAAACCAAACTTAAAATACGAGTTGGAAAAAATTGATTATAAACTCAATGTTGGTGCCAAATTTCAAGTCGATGTGTTGATAACTTTTTGAGGAATCGTTCACCGCCAGTTTGAAATACGTTGTTTTGAGAGAGCCAGGTTTCGAGATTCCACGTTCCAATTATATTATACACAAACAACATTTGACACTTTAGGTGTTCGTTGGTGTTTCGAGAGTAACTGTATAATCAAACGGTCCATATTATAGTGATTTAATATGTTTTGATTATGCAAAAAAATGTTTGTTGTCCCCTTGGACCAAACAAATAAAGATAATAAAAATAAATTCATTTCAATCAATTTATTTCTTTGTTGTTTTCATATAATTAATGAGCGATTATTTTACACTTATCCAATAATTCTTTCACAATATTCTCTTCATCATGCGATAAAATTCCATCTCTGAGATATCCGACAACATTTCCGGCATGCTGTACAATCAATCTTCGTCTCTCGTCTTTAATTCTCTGTTTTATCACTTGTTCATTCATTTCATTTTCATACAATTCTTCTTCCATTCTACGCCTCAATGTCTCATTACGTATTCTCATCTTGTCACCAATTAATTTTTCCAATTCTTCTCTGTACTGTACTTGTTTCCGTTTTCTCGCTTCTGCTGTCAATTGCGCCAGTTTCTCGTCTTTCATTACTTTCGCCATCACTTCTTCCACAAATAATCTATCACGTTCCTTTGCACGCGATTCACACTCGATCGACATTAACATTTGACTCTTCAAATCTGCCATCAATTCTCCTTTCGCTTTAATTTTCCTACATTGTTGTGCACGTTCTTCTATCATCGCCTCATTCATCATCTCTTCTGCAACTAAATCAGCGATAACTTGTTCACGTTCACGTCTCTGTACCGCAACATCAACGAACAATCTTGCTACCTCTTCTATCAATGCCTCACGACATTTTACCTGATGCTCCCGTTGTATTTTCATCTCCTGTGACCTTCGTTCAATTTCTTCCAGATACAATGTTTCCCTTTCAGCAGCTTTTAACTCTTTCTCTTCATTTATCGCTCTCTTTATTGCGCGTATTTCTTCGAATAGCAATCGTTCACGTCTCATTTTTTCTACATAAAAATCCCGATGTTTTTGTTTAGCTAACTGGTGCACTTTGTCCATCAACTCGTCGACCTCCTCCAATACCTTTCGCTCTACTATTGCTGCTTCAATTTCTTTTTTCTTTTCCAATTCTTTCGATATAATTTGTTGTTCAAGAATTTTTTTATACTCTTCACGATTTTTTAACGCCACTAAATTTTTGTTTATCTCCACTTCCATAGTTTTTTTATGTTCAAATGAGATTAACTCCCATGATAATTTTTCTTGTACTTGTTTAGCGAGTTTTTCCGCTTGTTTTTCAGCCAATTGCGCCTCTAACGCTTTCATAGTGTATGCATTACGAAATTGCGTCTCGAGTTGAGCTAATTCATCGCATGTTGACTCTCTTTGACAACTTCTACGTAATACTTTCTTAAAACATTTATCAGACATGATGATTTATTTTTTTTTTTTTCCGTAAGATTTTTCCGTTTGGTCTCAACAATTTGTGAAAAGGTAAAAGAACAAATCTCAATTCCTACCTTAAATAAATAATTCCGTGTGAAATTTTTGCTTCATGTGTAAATCACTATATATGAACACTTCAAATAATTAATTTTATTTGAAAAAAAAACAAATGTATAACTGGATTCATGGAATTTTTACGCGTATATTTATGCGGAACAAACATCAACGCGCGCAACTCTTTTGATGTTTTAGGCGTGAAAAATGTGTGCATGTGGACCCTGCCGTTGCCGAAAAAAAAAAACACACACACCGGTGTTTTAAATGGTGTGGTTTTAATGTACGATACGATACGTGTATACGCTATGACGGTTCGGGACCGACTAACCGGCTTTCCGCGCCATGGCGCAGCATGAAGAGGGGACTCACTCATTGGGGGCCCATTCCTCCCCGCTTTACAAAAGGATATCCCGTCGCGCGCACAATATAGCAAAAGAGGGTCCACGACAACAGTCGTCTCTCTCACTTCTCCCCCTCACAATTTTTTTACTTCACGTGTCGTTGATTTCCTACTCATTGTCATACACGTTACTTTATTTATTTTCTACTGTTTTATTTTCCATTTTTTTTTTTTCTTATTTTATTTAGTCCTTGAAATACGCGAAAGGGAAAAGTGAGTCACGCAGTATGGTCAAGAGTTGAAGGAATATTCTCTCCCAAAACCCTGAAATATATTTAATTTTTATGAATACTTTTTTTATGTTGGAAAGAAAAAATGACAACGTACATTTTTCATTGTATGTTCTGTATCGCGTAGACATGTTGTTTGTACAATACCGTTTGAGAAACATTAATAATATAGGTGCTACAGCTGTGAAATTCATACTGAGTTTGAAATTTATAGGGTGATGGTGATCATTATTCTCGTTTCCTACGTTGATTTGAAACTACGAGAAAATATGTTCCCATGATCAGAACGGTTGACTCTATAGTATTGACTAGAAGAATTCGGAAAATATGATGCATTGTGAAGAAACAAAAGTTTGATTGTGTACCGGGTTGTTAAATTATAATTTGATGAGAAAAAGAGATTTTCCATAAATCATTATAATTCTAGACTTGGGAAAATTATTATATATATTATATACATAATTATATATAAATTACATAACCTATATTTCAATTCAATTAGTGCATTATGTTTTGAAACAACGTGATCGATAATTCATGATAAAAGGAAACGTTTTGGAAACAACTCATTAAGTTTGAGATGTACATTTCTCGCCTTTCATACACTGAACTACAAAAAATCACAATTTCCATGTTGAAAATCTTTTTAAACGCATTGTTCCAAATACTGACTGCACAAGACTCGTTGAAAAAATGTAATGCAAAAATGATCAATTTTTCTTTAGTTTAGTGTGCAAGAGAATATCCCGTTATCTCATTATTAAGTATTCATTTTACTATATAGTACTTGTCGGTCTTTTTTTTTTTTTCTCCTAACAGATTAAAGAGAATCGTGAATTTACGTTAGCATTGTGAATTCTGTTTCACGGTGGAAACATTAATTTGACTTGTATTTTATGTCTCTTTCGCGGTCTGGTTAACACTTGAAAGTGGAAGTAATGAGAAGAATTCGAGCTACTGCTTTAGATAATGAGAACAAAAAAATAAATAAATAGAACGAATGAAAAAAAAAAAAAAAATGCTGCAATGAGACGCGTAATTAGAGACGAACGTTATGAGAATGTTTGAGAAGGAAATAAAAATAAAGTAGAATGAAGGAATGAAAATAAAAAAGAAACGATGTTTGATATAACAGCAAATGTAAACAGTCAGATTGTAACAATATTTTGTTTCACGACATTCCATCATGCGCATAGATACTCATTCCATTAATATATCTACGTGTGCAATGACACACTTGGTTTGTATATATTCAGACAAATTGTAATTACATCGTTGATTTGTCCTTCAATGAATACTTGAGTGTGTGGAGACATTTATTTGCATTCTTCCCTACTAATATTTTTTTAGCACTTATTTCGATGAAAAATATACAAAGAAAATCCCAAGACAGACAGTCTGTGTAAAATTCTTTTTTTATTACCACCGAATCTCTAGTTGGAAGTCTTGTACCCGAACCCACCAAGAATTGTTCCAAGTATCTTTATCTTATAGGCCCAAGACACCGGAAATTTTACTTCGACAGAGAGTTCCTTGTGTTCCATTTCTCGGTACGTTTATTCAAATGCAAGTTTATACGTAACGTACCGTTGTGTATTTCACAGTTCGTTTAACCACATATTCCGTAATATTCGAAAGAGCTTTCAGGTTGACCTGAAAATGTCGTTATTCGCCTGCAAGCAATATATATACACATAGTATAGTATACATATTGTGTAATATATTTTACGGAAAAACTCTTTCCATTAGACTTGGTTTGAAAGCTTTACTTTATTAAATGAAACAACGAAAGAAGGAAAAAATAATAATAATAAATAAGTAGAGAAAGTTTTATATTTCTTCCCACTTTTAGTGCTGCGAGTTTGTCGCTTGATTTGAGAGGAAATGAGACACCAATGCTCATTTGTGGCAACAGAAATAAATGAATTTGTCGCTAGGGTAACTAAATGTCATTACAGTCTTTCACCTTTTTGTTTCTTTTGTTTCCGATATTGCCACAGCCAAATAATTAAATGATACCAAATCCACATGTCTTCGTATATATTCTGATGGACAATTACTATCATTATTGATTTTCAACAGTTGAAATGATGGAAGACAATATGACACTGTAAAAAAATTTATCCCTTTCAGCGTCTTCAAAATTCTGGCTCAATATTGAGTTACGCGAATTTTATTGTGCATATCTCCGAATCTAATGAATCAATTTTGTTCGTAAAACACTGAATCCTGACAGGTGAGCGGTGAATGAATGATTGGTGCTGGCGCAAATTTAGAATTATCGGATCATGGCAATAGAAAATTGGCAATACATCCGGAATTTGCTTTTTTCCTTTTTTTCATTTCAACAAGTATCGTTTAAAAGTGAACACACTGTTTAAATAAACAAACAATTGACAATAGTAGGTTTACCCAGTATTTTTCATCACGCGAATGAATTGTTTGTATTATTTGAGTGGTATATTAGTGACACTATCAGCTCGAGTGGAAATAAAATTGAAGACTGATAACGATTCATCGTTTTCACGATGTCGACTCACTATTTCCAAACTTGTACATTTTTCAGACTTTTCATTGTTTAGACATTATAACTGAGTTTTGATAAAGACCGGCACAGAGATATTGCTGTTGCAAATATAGAATTAAAACTTTTGCAGATGGCTATCTAAGATATACCAGTACCCGCAATATAATGTTCCAATAAAAGTGAAAGTCAGAATTGGATGACAATTGAAAAGACCCATTACCACAGGGCTTCATTTAGACATCCATCAATTTTTCAAATAACTATGTCCAGTAATTCTGAAGATAAATCGAAAATGTGAAAGAATGTATGTCAATATTTTTCAACTCAACTCGTCCCCAATGTGACAGCGGCCGACAGATTTCCAACACTCTCAAACCATGTTGTTCGGTTTCAGTAGATTCAATAATTTCCTTCTCACTACATGATGGAAAGTAAATCATTCCGATCAAACTTTTGTGTTGAATTTCTGTGACAAAAATATTCGCATAAATGTCAACAAATATGTCTCTTGTATGGATCTCCATCCTCGATAAAAGCCCACAAACTTTGTGTCAATTTAACGAAATATATATTTCATTACATTTTTTTTTATTCTTTTTCTGGTAGACTTCAACACATCACTGGGTTTAACCCCAAACCATAGAACTTTCATGCTAAATCAAGATCAACGGTGACAGATACATTGGTCCTGGTGAATTTATCATGGGAATTCAAATTTGAAATGCTAGGTACGGCTGAATTCAATTATGCAAACAATTTTGACCCACGGTAGATGTGTTCGCACTGATAAATGTCAAAATTCAGTGGTCATGTAATTATAATTCTCTTGATAGTGTATACGTGAAATATACGTTATGGATGAGGGGGTACTCATATTCGGAATGCCAATAAATATGTGAATTTTATGAGTTTGTTTTATAATAGAAAAAATAAGTGAAAAGCTTGGACGATTTCATTTATTTAATTATTTTTATGTTCAATCGCAAAACTTTAAGTAGTATCATCTAGAATACTAATGGTTATGACGTTATGATAAAGGTTAGGTAAAAAATTTAGTACATGACTACGTCCATGATAACACTGTTTCATTTTATGTGGAATTAAAAACTCAAGTATTATTATAATCAAGAACGTTACCGCTTCACTACAGACCCGAGTGTGTTACCGAACGTGTAATTCCCTATCCAATGCATTGTAGTCACTACTCACACGTTTGCAATTGTGTGGCGAGTTCCATATAAAACGTTACATACTTACCAACGTATAAAAAGTAACTACAATGCTATGAAAGAGGGATTATACGTTTGGATACATACTGGGATTTGCAGTGAACAGATAGCACCCAGCGGATCTAATGAAATGATGTGATGTTGAAAAAGAGAGGCTGGAAAAGATAATTTATTTCTTCCACGAATTTTCCGAGCTTTAGTTGGCGGAAAAAAAGAAAAAATAAATAAATAATTGACTGATTATTTTGATTTTGAAAGATGTCGGGGAAAATAAAATGACGAATATGATGAGCTCCATTTCAATACAATTCGACGATTAGTTTTGGAAATATTATGGGCAACAGATAAGAAAATACAGTTTGAGACAAAAGCATTTAGAGTTTTCAGCCGTCCTTCATCGACCGTCTTGCTGCACTTACTTACAAACCGTCTTGATTGTCACATTTTTCAGCAAGTTTTTTAGCAAATGGATTCACTCTGAACATTTATTAATGTAACTGCACAAATGACTGATACAAACATTACATTCACAACCTCCAAACCTCTAATTCTCATATGGGAAACTTTTAATTTTCTTCTATTTTCCGTGGGGCTGTTTTTCCAATCTAGTTGTATGATATACACAGCTATCCGCAGAAGTAATTTCGTTCATTTCATTCAGTGGTTAAAACCAAAATTTATAAGAAAATTTGTAAATCACAAGTTTCTATATGGAAACCTTTTATAATTGTGAATTACTCTACGACCTGGATTATCCCGGTTAATAAACCCGAGTCATGCATGGATGATCCAAAAATACGAATGATTGAGTTCACTTTTTAACAAATCATTTTTCAGGCACGTGGGAATCAAAACGCATAGTAATAGTCGTCGTCGAATAAACTTGTTTATCTGTAGAGAACATTGGAAATGAAAGGAGAAAAATTCTTCCATTCAACTAACCAATATCTCGAGCTGTATCCAAACTAATTAAACCGACAATTTCAAATGAACTGTTAACTGAAGGTACATACGAACGCCGCCAACAAATTGATACAATGGAAAAATAAAAAAGCATCTAATGCAGGTGAATTCTCCGGTAGCTTCTCAATGTTTATATGTGTATAAAGATGGCTCGTAAAATTTGACGTTGAGCGGTGCAGTGATTTTGGAGATATTGTCGTCATCGATTTGGATACGGTCATTTTGAAAAAAACGTGTTGGAAATTTCAGCTGCACCGGCCCGTTCGCGTGAACCTACCTATAAATATCCATAACTCGCACAATTTTAAACGGATCGATTTGAAATTTTCAGTGAATATTTTGAAAATATTATATTTTGAAAATTCACCGAAAACCAAAAATCGACATTTCCATATATTACTACTAGATGTACCCCCTCAAACAAAGATTATTACCACACTGAGAAATGATGAAAAATTCATATGAAAGAAGGTATTCGAGACCTTTTTCAAATATATAATGTTTAAACTTCAGATTATTGCATAAAGAATTACCATATTTTTCAATAATTTATTCGACACAATCTCGCAAATAATTACATGAGGTGAATATATAAAATATTATTATCGACCAGACATGTGGGTGAATTGAACAAATAAATAGTAATGATTTATTTCCCTATCTGCACTCGAAACTAACCCAATTTCAAATTATTCGGTTCAGTCGATTCACCCGCACAATTTCATGAATAATTAGTGTCAATCATTATTTGGGTACTATCAGAGTATATAATGCATGGTATCCCTCATTTTCTTCCTCTAAAATAGATGTCTTTACCATAAATAATTCGAAAGAATTTAATCAATCCATTCGAATCTCGTTAAAAGTCAATATTACAATATTGATTTATTTCCGAACCGTAAGATGGATGGCAGGGATGCAAACCACATATGTATTACGGTGATACATATACCCCATCACAACCACTGGCTCATAGTAATTGATTATCAAATACTTGGACAGCTTAGAAGCTCGAATGGACTCGAAAATCGAGCGCTATATTGATCTGCATCCAAACTGGAGTTTCATGACAAAGTAACAATTAAACAAGTGGTGAAAATTATATGTTTTTCTGTACTTAATGTTTGTAAAATATTAATAATTCGAATACGACGAGGCTGGTATTTAGTTCAATTGAATACTTTCCTCATTACAATCAATTTTGATAGGATTAATTGCACAAAATTCATCCGACATTGAATTACATAATATTTGTCTTAAAATATTTGATTAAGTATTTTAATCATAAATTTGGCGTTAAAGCTTTCACCCGCGGTCTCGCCTTTGTGAAAATAGAAGCATCACCATTTTTATTGATGAAAAAGCTTGCTTTTTTTTCCTTCAATTGAAAAGTCTTTCCATAGATCGCATTAAACGCCACAAAATTCAAGAAATTGTAGGCAATCAAATATGTATGGTTTCTACCTCGATTAAATTTATTTATTCAATTATCCTTCATGATTTTATGTGATTTCCCATCTAATGCTTGGACATAAAGATTGTGTGCAGTTGAAACACGCGACAAACAATGTTTCGCAGCATTTTACTCATTCATTATCAATTTGCAAAACGGACTTATAATTAATCCTCCTGAACTATTATTTTTCTTATCTTTGAATTTTTGTCGATGCAGGAATTTTGTTGATATCACACCGTTAAGGCGTGATTTAACATTGACCATACATTAGTATCCCACACGAATTGTCTTACATGCCCGACAAAACCAAACTTACATCCTACTCTATGCTGTCAACTTTATTCATGCAAAATTACATCTAGAACCACTACGCCAATGCAGCGTTATCAGATTACAAACAAACATACTTGTAGATTTTCTCTTTCATATATGAGTATGGATTTTCTCCCCAAGCATCGTCAATTATTTATTTTAGGCATATACCAATGTAGTTCACTACAAGTTCTAGTTCAACTATTTCATTGCGACAGTCTAATATTTAACATGGAGTCTACACACTTTTGATGATTTCAAAAATGACTGCAATGCTTTGAGATAGAAAATAACACACTTTGTGTGTTATTTAGATTAATACACTTGAACTTACAGTATCATCCAAATCAAATGAATGGACAACTCACAATGATTTATATGAGAGTGTAAAACCTATTCGTTAATTTATTTCAACTATATACCTAGATCATTAAAGTGTCAACTATGACAATATATTTTTGTTTCACTCACTTATAAACGTCCAAACGGTTCTTGTGTGTGGCGCGATACGATAGAGAGTATGTGCGGGTGGCTCCGCACAACGAGCAGCCCAGATACTTGACGTGCCCGAGCTTCTACCACCCCCAGCAGCCGACCGCCCGACGACGTTCCCGCGACCCACGACAAACCCTCAAGCGTTCAGTGCCAGCGCTTCTGCCGTTTTGTACGTTTGCATCGGGGCTAGTGCATGTTCGTGCATCAGGCGTTTTAGCTCAGTTCAAATTTTACTTTTTCAAATGTATATAATTATTTTCTTACATCTATCCAAGACAAATAATTGGAATTGTTTTTGTGGTGGCGTGTAAAACATTCTCGTCCACTTCATTATCAGCTCTTATGAATTCGATTGCAGCACTATTTACATATTTCAATCATTATTCAGATATCTTTCTTTTTTTAATACAATTTTGAAACTAAAAGCTCAGGATAAGTGAAGTAATAATCACAAGGCACTTGTCAAAAAATAAAAATTGATTCATATCGGAAAGTAATATTGAACAAAAATAATAAGTTGATTTAAAATTATAAAAAACTTTTAGTTTTTTTCATTTGCAACAAGTGAAATAAACGTGCATTACAATTTTTTCATTCTGGTGTTGGAGTGTTTGGTGTAGAATAATTCATTGTTTATACAAATTGTTCTGAACTTATCCTTCTTTCCGTTTTTTTTTTTCCACACATCTATTTGTATATTTATTTTTTCCTTTTGTTCGTTATATTTTTATTTTTTCTTTGTAATTCTATTCACTTCTTTTTTTCCGCCGCTCAAACTTGTAACATCACTGGTCTCAGCGGATTCGAGTAAAACTCATACCTCGTGCGAATTTTTATCTTATTATTTTTTCCTCTCTCCTTCAAATACATAGTAAAAGTTTCATCACACACGGGGCAAGAGTGCTTTTACCGGTGCGCAAGAAAGAAGAAAGGAAAGAAGAGAGAAGAAGAAAAAAAGGAGAAACCAGAGAATAAGAACGAAAAAGTCGAGCACTACCGTAGGAAGATTTATTCTGGCAGGTCGAATGGATCTTGCCAGCTTACTCTTAGACGTCATCTGTGACTGATGACACCAAATTGAATGCACATACAGAGGCTTGCCGAGGAGGTAGGTGGTTGAAAAAAAAAAGCAAAACAAAATATAAATAGATAGGGGAATTTAAGGATTGACGGAAATCAATAAATCAATCAATTTGAATTATGTACTCACTACTTTTCACTCAATATTTAATATTGCCCAGTATCCATTTGACCAATTCACGCTTTCCGATTGTGAAATAGCTATTTGCATGACAGTTTAAATAGTACAGGAAAAACAATTAAAAATACAATCAAACATATGACACTTTCATTTCATTCGCCTCTATGAACGCGTCGAAAAAGAGAATTACAAAAAACAAACCATTTCCCCTCAATCCGAACAATACAATTATCTGACGTGTATACATATGTTTTGCCTGCGTATAATATATGCACATAGCACACAATATATATACTTTATAAATAGCCAGTGATGGGATATACAGTGGATGATCGGTTGGCTTTCCACCCAAATTGATTCTGTCACTAATTACACGAAAGATTGATCCTTACAGGCGTATCCCACTTGACATAATACGTGTGGAGATTAGCATGCGCACTATGTAAACGCAAATATATGTTTCACAACCCTTCAACAGATTGCGTACTTGACATACACCCTTGATGCTTCTTTAGAAATGAAAAAAAGAAAAATCTCTAAAAACATTTATCATTGTTTGCAGTTGTATCTACTTCTTTTGTTCTCCTCTATTTCTTTTTTTCTTTTGGCCACTCAATACTGGCAAGTACTTTGCCCTTTTTTTTCTATGAGGGAAATAAAATATCGTCGCTCAAAGTAAAATACTGTTGAATCAAACCCCAAGATGACTCATGTCTTTTCCCTTTTTTGTTTGCAATTCTCTCGCGCACTCTATGGTGAACCAATGAAAAAACAAATAGTCAGAAAAAGAGTAGATGTTTTTTTTTTGTCGCCGCGAGCATATAGCTGTCGGTGCAAAATATCGAAAACAATTTCAGGCGACCGTCCAGTAGTCTTTTATGTGGCTTGTGTCAGCTTGGCTGGCATGGAGGATTGAAAACCAAAACAAAAATAACAGAAGCGTTTGGGTTCATCTTAAGGTGAAAAATAAGAATAGAAACGTAGAGACGATAGATGTAAGAGATATTATGTATACGATATGTTTTTGTGACTGGACAATTGTCCTTGTCTCAGTTGTGTAACAAATGTATCTTTGTTGGGCAACTGCTGCTACTAATAAGCTTTTGTCTCCCACATGACAATTGACAAATTTGTGGCAATACTCATTAACTAATCTAAATATAGTTCAATCAATTCATTGTATTATCAGATGGACTGAAACAAAATTAAAAATAAAAGAAGTGGCGCAACAATATTTATCATACAAATAGTGTCCTGACCTTCAGCCTTGTATTTACGTCAACCATCTAACTTGAAAAAATAAAAATTCAGTGGTATTACATTATTATTACTGAATAATAAAAGCATTCATGAATGTTTTTTTCCTCTGACCCTTCAGAGTACACACTTTTTCCTCTTTTTTGTGACCGAATATCTTGAAAATTGGCGTACGTGAGTTTCTGAGATTGTTCATAATGAGAAAAGGGTCATCTTATTCATATTTTCGAATTTTCAAATGAATTTTTTTTGTTTCCTCAATTATTTTAATCGATGGGTTCAATTCTAATTAGTGCTATAAGATTGACCGATCCTCTCTCTTCACTCTGGCTTTGGATTTATTCCCAAGTACACGAAAAAGTCCTGAACACAATTCCAGATTATTACTTGATGTAAATTAATCACAATTACGTTCATTCGGTGAAAAGTGGTTTTTTTTTTCTACTTTATTTTTCACACAGGGAAAATTCAAACAAAATTTCCAATTGGTGAACAATTCCTGTTTTTGTCCCTATGGGGAAAGGGAATATGGTTACACACTTGAACGTGCCAATACATTCCCAATATATGAATGCATACAATTTTGACTCATCGCCTAACAGTGAAACCGTATCAGAACTAACATACTTGAATATGATATCCATCATGATATTGAAAAACTATCTTTGGATCTTACAACTTTATTCCAATATGTCCTTCGATAGAAACGCGTTTCAATAGTATGCTTCACTTTTATCAATTACAAAATGTATGAATCATATATTGCGAATTTTAGTGTGGGTAAAATTTATTGTGGACCATCCGAAAAATGTGGTTGGTGTATTCTCTTTTTTGTGTATTACTCTGTCAATTCTTGTCACGATATCGATGTAATTCTTTTCCAATACGGGATCATACTAATTTTACATTTGATTTTTAATAATCAGTGATATTACAGACAAAATCGAACAAAATATTGTATAACACTAACGACTCGCTCATGCCTGCTATATCAAATTGAAGTAAAAGTAGAAATTACATCCGTATATATAATGATGATTGAAGCGAGTGAATATCGAGAACATATTTTTTCCCCGATTTCTGTTTATTTGTTTGCTTATATTTTATTCGTATGTATCGTTAAAGTTGAGCAAAGCTCAATATGAAATAGCCTACTTTCAAAATAGAAAAACATGTATTTACATGTACCAAACTTTATTAAAATATATAAAGTAATATTGGGTCGTTTCCGAGTTATGATAAAACGAACATTCCGCCGGATAGACAAACAAAAATTCTAGTGATACATCATTTTGATTGGACATCGGTAAACAAACTTGAAAATGTCGGAATAGAAATTAAATGACAAAATATTTCCACAAACTCATTTATATAATGAAAATAAACGAGTCACTTTCGTTAATCTCTTTTTTTCTCCTTTTCTTCTTTCGTACTCTCCATCTCCTTTTAGTTTATCTTCTTTTTGTTTGTATTCTCAGTCTTATACTGGATTTGTATTGCTATCTCGCCATTCAGCACGAATGGTCTCGGCAAATGAAATAAATAAAAGAATAAATGAATAAACACAAAAAGCTACTTTAAATTGTCCATTCGCGAAAATTGAAATTCTGACAGGGATCGTCGAGAGAGTCAATTCTTATTGTCACCATTCACTTGCCATTCAAATTTATGTATGCAACCATGAGATCAAAAAACTATTGTACTACTGCTATACTACCACAGTTCATTACAATATTCTGTTAAATCCGAATATACGAAGTTTTCCTTGATTTACACAAGTGCCTGTTTAATCTTAAACACACAACGTATAACAATCCCTCTCTATATGAATGTTAACTTTGCCAATAACTCAAACATAGATGAGAACACGCGGAACCACAAAGTATATACACATATAGGTATATAAAGTACGTGATGATAACAATAAGTCAGGAAACACACGCGAGAGAGGCATTCACCAAATTGTATGCCGGCATTATATTCATTCGTGTACATGGATTATTAAGCCAATCTGATATAACACAATCAAAACATAGTATAATGGTTCCATCATACCATTTCAATAACGTGAGCAGATATATATCGTAAACTGAACAATCAATTGTAATTGGTATCGAGTACATTTACGTTCGTTTGAATTATACTAACATCTGGTCAATTATGATTCCAAATTATCTCTGGAAAATTCTAATGCTATTAATAATTGGCTATTTATATTTGTGTTTCTTCACAATGCCATACGAGACTGCCATTCGCCACTTTAAATGACATACGAGAACCATATTGACCCCGTACAAATTATATCTCGTCATTTTGTCTGTGATTCCTATTTTTCATCTCTTTTTTGTTTTATTCAATACCAACTGGTTAGCCAAGGTCTGATACGTGCGCGAGATTGAGCTTCGATTAATAGTTGCCATGTTATAGAATTATGAATAGAACCATTGCGAATGGAAATATGATGGAGAAAAAATTGAAAGGATTTATATGATTCAAGTTAAATACAATGAGATTAAAATATCCATAATGGCAAAAGGGTGTCCACACACTCTAAAAATTTCGTCTGCTTGCTTCCATTCTTCTTCGATTCATAATTAAACATATTCTCAAAATATAACCATATGAATGTATTTATTCTTCAAGTATTCAATATTCTGCTACTTAGCTCAACTGTTTCATTTCTCTATTCACATCATTCTTAAATTGACCTGTTATGAAGAATACAAATGACACAAACGATCAATAATCCATAAATAAATTTCCAACTTTTTTTTTTGTCTCTCTGATTATCGCGCATGTGACATAGCCATCAATTGCTGAGAGTTTTATTATGTGTAGCGTGACATGAAAGTAAAATGGATGTATGTTAAAACTAAATAGTATTTTTTTTTACATGATACTCACATGGTCCTAGAGGATAACACATATTGATGGATCAATACAGGAGTAGGAGAACTTATCCAGGTCTATTGTATATTATAGGCGATTGTTTTTATCATTCAAGTGCAAGGGGAAAATCCGATAGCTAGAATTGTATACGTCTATGCGAGTCTATGTATGAAATTCACCTAGAAGCTGTGTGATGAATGCACAATCGGTTCAGTAGACTTGACTTTGGAGTCTGTATATACTGAATCCAATAATAATTATGTATACATTGTGTATACAATCTCAGTGGTGCGATCGATCGGCTCCATTACAGATAAAATTTAATATAATCTAGTTTGGTGAATATGAGAGGGAAACCAAAATGCTCTTCATGTCATAGGTACATGTTAACGAGCTTGCATCTATATTCGTGTATGAATAGATATTATATGTACAGTAAATGATATTGTGTATCGTAGTCTGCAGGCTTTCATCTAAATTATTTTGTGGTGCACTGTACATTATCATCATCTCTGCATTCTCTCGATACGATAGTAATCAATTTGTAATTGGATTTTATGTATAGGAATTAATTAACGAAACAACTCTTTGGCAATGATTAACAAAATGAGTTTTTGGGATTTTTGCGTTTGAAGAAGTATTTGTTCAATGAATTGTGGAATTAATTTACCATTGATTAACAATATGCGAACTTTTAGTCGCAGGGTCAATCTATGAACTATCGTTCGAGGAACATATACTTATTGAAGAGAATACCTGGTTTACAAAACTTAGAAAGACATTGATTTTCCAAACTTCTAATTCATCTTCAAAGCTGTACAATGTGGGTGACTTATCACTGTTGTTGGAAATTGGCGAAGAATATTCACGGCCTTCAATACCTAACTGAATCAAGACATAAAAAAAAAATTGGATCTTGAATCGTCATAACATTTTATCGTTGATGAACGAAGAAAAATAGAAAAGAAGGGAGAAATATGAGAATTATGGGTTCAGAAACGAAAAAGAATGGATAATGTTCGCAGAAATTATTTGCTCTATTTTTTCGGGGAGAAGTGTAAAAATTAAATGTTTTTTCAGAACGATTTAATTGATATTCAATAGTTGGTGATGAGTCGACAGAGAAAGCCCGGAAAAAATTGATGATTCGAATAGCTTTTTCCGTATTTTTACCACTGATTTGAAAATCGTGATATTGAGGAGAATGCAATTAGAATTCCAAGGACGAGCTATACCTACATTATTATTGATTGAAGTTAAAAAAAAAAGAATGAAAATTTTCGACTTCGTGAGCCAAGGTTTTCCCTCAAGTAACGAACTCGGGAGCTTCAAGCCGCGCCGTACTGCATTCGGCGTCATAACGAAGGAATAATTAATGACATGGGAATTAAACAGTTCAGAAAAACATTTTGCATAACATTCCAAATTTCCGGAATCTATAAGAAACAATATATTTCAACATGATTCACGATTTACTTTTTTTGAGCAATAATTGTACGAATTTTTACAAACATATTTTTATTCTCGAGGTTTAAACATATTTAGATTATACGATTTTTTCTCCTCAACATTTTAGTGCGTGAGAGCTTTGGTGCTACCTAATAATACCTTATTTCGTCGATGAATGAAAAAACTGTAACTGGAAAAGGAAGAAAAAAATATTTTCTTGTTCATGAAACAATAATTTACACTCGATGATGATTTTTAAACTATGCAACATTTTTAGAATGTTCACTCAGTCATTAATTGGATAATGATAATTGCCCGTAGCATAAACGCCATTGGCGTCATTGATTGGTAACGTTGTTAGCAGCCACGAATTCCAATTACTGTCTTTTTATCTACTTGGTCGATAAGGTCTTTTCGCGTCTGCCATTAATGATTTTCAGAACCTTTAAAGAAATATATTGGGCGGTTTTTTAGCATTCGACAGCACATAAATCATCGGAATATGGAGATAAAGTCGCGCGGCACATTGCTTTTTTTATATACTATTGGTTGAGAGTACATTTTCAATTTTATTCGATAATAAATAATATATGTATATAAATTTATATTAGTCACATATATTTTAATTGAATTTTGGATTGTATCTTCTATTGGATTGAAATTGTAACCGATGACGACATTCATACTCAATCGAAGTGTTAGAAAAATGATGTAACAATAAATGAATAAAAACTCATCAACGCCAAGTTTCACTTCATTCCTATATTTATCACATTTTTTGTGCAACTACCCTCCGAAATACGAGCAATTTTCATCTTGAAATCTCCCAAATCCATCATTACCAATGTGAAAAATATATCAGTAATTGATTACGTTTATGAATAGGTCGTATAGAATAATAAATGAACGTGAAATTGAGAGAGCTGAAAAGAGGAAAATCTTGCAGAAATAAAAGCTAAATTCAAAATTTATCAGAATCTCCGAACACAAAAATATAAAATACCTTATTTCCAAAAGTGCTGTGAGTGCGATGTTATACGGAAAGTGCTGTTGCACAGGTTCGTGATAGCCTATAGCACAACGATATTCACTAAAAAACCTCGATGAAATCCCCTTTTATGTCATGAACAAAAAAATTGAAATCTAACTCTCTGCTAGAAAGATACGGAGCCACATACAGCTAGGCATACAAATAGACAGACAGATAGATATATAAACATACAAGTAAAACGCATAACCTTCCTGGGTGTCGGGGGGATTGAGAAATAAAACCCACTCGAAAAGTTATCACCTTTCGAAACCTAATTATGAATATTCGGTTAGAAAACGATGTGAAGTACGATCTTGAAAAAACAATTGCAGCTCTCCGAAAACTGATAGAAACTATAGCATGATATCCACTTCAAATACCTGTGCCAAATCTATAGTCAACTCATTTGAAACTTCCAGAGATATTCTCCAATGTGGAAAATATCGTATTGGAAAAATTGTTTCGAACTTCAATTAAGTTATATACAATACTTTATTTATTGTACTAGTTCCTATGCGCATAATTATTTTCTGTAACTATTAAAATATGATTGAGATCTTCACGTATAAAAGTGTTGACATTTTTAAAAAATGCACGAAAAAAAAAACGATTTTTCAGACTTTGTTAATAGACAAGCTGAATAACGAAATGGTATCCCAAATAATGTGATTTTATTATCAAAAAGAATTCATTTTTCCATTCAAACGATGATGGAAGAAAAAAGGAACAAGTAGATAAATGAATAAATAAATAGATGAAAATGTTTACATTCAATCTGATATGTATCAGTAATATTTTTTGACAGTTTATGTTTGTGAATATTTGGACATAAAAAACGAACATTGATATTGGGGTGATAATATATATAACGTGTCGACTGAGGCATTACATATGCTATATGAGTACACATCACGTCAGTCAAACTTTGTTCATCGCACTATTTTCGTCTGGAAAATCCCGTCGAAACTGCGCAATTGATGTAAGAGAAAGACAAAAATTCCTGTAATATTTATGACTATGCATTGGTAGACATTCAAATATGTTTCATTCTCACTATATACCTTGGGTTATTGAGAGCTCAACGTGCTGATGAATAGTTAAGTCAGATGGAATTATTCATGATAAAAAACAAATGAGGTCTCACAAAGTATTCCCAGTGAACCTTCCATTTTACTCAACAATATTTGAAGACACCACGAAATAAAATTGTTAGGAGGAAAAGATGCGAATGAATGAATGTTAAAAAATCATCTTGCAGGCTTCCTTCATATCAACTCAAACGTTGAAGTACGAAATAATAATTGTATATCAATAAAGTAGACAATATCAAAATGAAATAGGGCATTTGATCTTCATGAACAATTTGATTGTTCATTATATTTTTGCGACGAATCGATTGATAGTATCCGAAAAAATTCGAACCAATAAATGTTCCATTCACAACCTAAATAAATTTCAAATTGAACGATTCTTCATACGTTCATTGGGTTCGAACAACCCATTGCTCTGTAAAAAAAAGTCCCGACGTCTCAGCAATTAAATCATGATCCGTTGAAAATCGAAAATGCCGTGAGGTTCGTTATTGTTCACTCTATTGATATATAATAACTCTTAACTCAACTACAAATCAATTTGAGATAAAAGCCCTGAAAATATTTTTTAACATTCTTTTATTCATAACATTCCTATCTGACATTTTAAAATGGTTATTTCTTCATAATATTATCAATTGTAATTCGCAGTTGACTGGGCCATGCGCGTATATATGAAAAGTTTTTTCTGTATATCAGTTAGTATAAGTTGAGTGGACTCAAAGGTAGTATGACCGTACCTTGACCTAACACATCAATATTAATGAGAAAATAGCAGAACCATGTTCAACTTTTGACCGGACACTGAATAAAATTGAATTGACTAGTGTATCTATTTAAAATATTCTCGAATATTTTCTCGTTCACTACAGCTTTAATAATTTAACTTATTCTCATCTTTATTTCTATTTTAGAAAAGTTCATGCAATTTACATAATGGTTTTTTTTTAAATTCCACTTCAAGTTCTGGGTCAATGTATAATGCACTATCGGCTGGATATTCAGCTCGGCAATTCTGCTCTTACAGTTTCAACACAAATACCAAGTGTATCTATATCATATAATATATGTACCTATTCATATTTCGGCGTACTTCACCTCAATAATGTTACAATGCAAAACTGCATACGATATTTGTACAAGATAAAATGAATATGCAGGAATGGAAATGAGGGAAAGAAAAATAAGATGAACAGAAGTAGGAAAATATAGCCGGGGAAATTTTTAGATGAAGTCAGAGAGTATTAAAAAAAAATTGTGGTCTTGAGCGAGCACTAGGTCGTACTAACCAGGACCTGGACCTCAATTTTCCCAAAAAGACCAACAGAAACACATGAAGAAAGTTCTTCAACGACAATCACCACAAATATTTTCATCCATTCACAGGTAATTCCTACAAAATTATTTGCACCACATTGAGGCTAATATTGGTATGTGCTCAGTAGAATTTGCTTAACAAAATATAATCCTTTAACGGTTATATAAAATATTGAGGTGGACAATCTTTTATATATAAATCGTATATATATATATATTTAAATATAAATCGTACTTTCGTTTATTCATCGTGGAAATTGGTTATTGCATGTTGAAAAGATAAACACTATTGATCCTGTCTGATACTCTACTCAGGTAATTTTTCCCCGCGAAAATATTCTTATTTGTCTGTTCCTTTCATCCACCAACTCAAATACATAACAGAAGATACACTGTAATTTTTATCGTAAATATTTTCCCAAACAGGTCCCGCGTACGACATTTTCTTATTTAGTCCCCTAGATATTTTTTGAAGGTTGGAGAACTATGTCAAGTTTTTTCATAAACAACGTTTGAATGTATATATCATAACGTATCTATAACGAGAGGATGATGTGCACTCAATACAGACTACGAGGTTATATATACATATATATACACGAGAAAGAGGGAGAGCAAGAGACAAAGAATCGTTGTGGGATATTTGGAAAAGATATTGGAAGATGAGAAGCGAAAAGTTATCATCCGATAAAATATTTTCGGCCTATAGACTATCAGGAATGGTTAGTGATGCTCACCCTCACCAATATCTCTCATAGACAATGAATTTGTCGTACAGAAGTCCATTCTCCTCTTTTCTCAAACAAGATTCTATGACGTCGTGAAAAAGAAATCGCCTTATCCATGCATTCCCACAACATTCATAAACTCCCCTCAGAGACCACTAACTGTATAGAACACCAGCCAAATTCACAATATTCACAAAGAGAGCGATAAAAAGAAAGTTAGATAAAACTTGACCGTGAAAAATAATACGAACGATGTAGTGATTATTGCCTATCAAAAGATGATAAATAAAATCATCAGATGATAACTCACTTACTATGATCAGTCATATGATGCTCTGGCGAAGTTTGAGATTGATTATAGTTGCAATCTACAGTATATAATAATACTCAGAAGTATTTGTCGTTTGAATTTGTTATCTGGCGATTTTTTTCGAAGATTTGTTAACTTATGAATAAACGCGACATTTACAGATAAGAAAAGTTCAAAAATAGTTCCGAAACCCAAGAATACGGTGATTATTATTACCATTATTTCTATTTTTACCACATACTATATTTTGTCGACAACATCAGGATCATTAGCGATATCATTTCTCCGGAAAACAGAACATGAAAAACTATCGGGCCTAAGAATTTATGCCTTTTTTTGCGTTTAATGAATCTCAGGCCTCAGAAGGATATAAAAGATCTCACATTCTCAACCCCAATGGTCACCTTGGGGTTATTTTTGTCCCAAAGAATTCTTCGTTCTTTGATATGTTCTACAAAAGCGTCACTACCAGTTTCATTAATGCGGAAATGAATTCTATTGTCCTCATAAAAGTTTTGTGTAGCCAGTCACTTTCATACGTTTGTATAGTACAAAAACAAAGTGAGGGGACATTTCCAAATGTCAAAAAAAAAAAAATAGAAAAAAAACGCGAGATGTACTTTCTGACCTTTCTTACCATTCTATTTTTCCCTCATACGTATGTCAATCGTGTGGATACCTGTAACACACTTTTATGCAAATTTCTAAAACAACACACTGAAAACGTGTGAATTTAACACACGTGACTGAATATTATTTTTTTCCTGGAATAGCGTGATAGCAATCAACGAATGTAATTGAAAATACTATATCAACGGGGCTTATATTCAATTTGATCTCTCATTTGATTAAAAAGAAAAAAAAGACATAGAAAGAAACGTCACGCCAAGCGCTCATCCAACCAACTATCAACTTCACCGAATGCTGTTTGGCTCTAGTGATTCTCCCATCTCATAGATTGTCTATGTCCCATAAATCATATGTAAATGAATAATTATTTTGTCTTAAAATGGTCAAAGACTCACCAATCACTCCGTTCGATTCTAAAGATATTTTTATATTAATGCTTACTCATATGAATGTGGTGATATTGAAATGACAACTTTCTCAAACATAATCCAACGTCTAGATTGTATTATGGATTTGTATATTCAAAACGTGTAGTATTCTCGTCCGCTATTTCCTCTAGCGTGCCAGCTCTTGGAGTTTGTTGACTGTTGCCGAGAGTGTACTGTTTTCAAACGTTTCAACCGTATAACGATTCGTTGTGTTGATTATTAGCAAACTTTAAACGTGCCATAATGTTTGTATAGATGAAATATATCAATTAAACTCAGTAAAAAGTCAATACGTATTAATTTCGTATATTATTCTATTTTAAAATAATATAGAGACGTATAGACTTGAATTTCCAGTGTAAATCTGAACCGCAAAAATATTAAAAATAAGTAGATAATGGAAATGATTGATGTATGAAGGATTCACTATTCCAAGTCAAATGAGAAGCATTTTATAAAAAATTGTATTTATGTAACGCAACATACACTTTTTTCAATGCCTCTCACCATGTCAACAATACCGCTCGCTGTCTGTACTATGCTAACAGCAATTTGATGTTTTGTTTATTTTCCTATTGTGAGTTGGGTAAAAGTTGCTGGAAACCGTGAATTCATTATGCTTCTTCTGAATGATGATATACTTGATGTAGGAACAGAAATATAAATGTTCTACATCAAATATATATTTACAACAAAAATATAGTGTAGAGCAGAGTAGATATAGAATGAGAATTCTGGATTTGAAAATCATAAGTCATTATTAGCATTTCCCTGTTATATGTAACATAGAACTGTATTTTTGGTGGTCAGGGAAGCGGGGTATGTTCTAGAATTCTTTAGTGTGTTATAGTGAATAGTATAATACGGAATATTGTCAGGATTAATGGGTTGGTGGTGTTATAAATTGATGGGGGGTTTTTATGGAATATTCGCACGGAGATGTCATATTATAATGCTATTATCGCACGACAATTGTTATTACCATTTTCTAGGTCACTATATTTCATTGCGGTATATTTGAAGGTGTTTACACTATTGTTTATGATAAATAAATTTCTTATCGCTGTGGTATCTCCATACTTGAGTATAATCAATCCTATAGCCATCATCACACATTCAAATATACTGCAATTGAACACAGCGCCATTAATAATTCTAATAGAAAAATATATCCGGCGATGATAGTAATGTAATATGATATTCTAATGAGATAATTCCACTATGCCCTCTCAGGCCCCCAACAATACCATGATATTGCATAACTAATAATCTTTGCACTTTTTGGTCTTGAACTGTCTTCCTATATTTACAACTTCCTAGGTCCACAAAACAAAACCAAGTGTTTTAATTTAAAACGTCAATACGTTTTATTATCTATCTTTAACATTGCTGTCACTCATAATACGTTCATAAGTGTTTCAAAGTGACTACGGACTCTGCAATGTTCAAGACAAGGAATGAAACGTTTCGAACGTTTTAAATTAAAACACTTTTGTTTACAGGGATTTACAGTGCACAAGACAAAAAATATATAAGAGGTCCTCGAAAATTGATTGTAGAATTCATAAATTCTATAAGATGTTAATGTTTATTGTAGTTGATTGTATGGAAACCATACTTGAAATATTGCTAATCTTTCAGAAGATGTGGTTATATTTTAGTTCCTATTCTTTTATTGTCCTAAACGAAGTGAAAAAGTTTTTTGCTGTTTTTTCAAACCACTTTTTTGGTGGATATTTCATCGATGAATAAAAAATAAATAATAAAGCAGTGGAAAGATAAGAATCAATTCGCCTGTGACGATCGAGAGAGGACTTTTGAAGTTGGAAGCAATTATTATTGACTGAAGTCTGAGCTTGCTCTCTTCTTTCATGTAATACTTGAGAGCACGGTAATTTTCATTAGTGTTCAAGAGTCTTCTTCTTTTCGATCTATGATGATGCATCCAATCAAACGCACTCACCTCGCAAAGAAAAAAGAAATACTTCCAAGTATGCTCACGTCTTTATTCATAAATGAGAACTTACCCTCAATTGTGTTTGTCACGATAGAACTTGTGATATTTATATTACCTCAATAAAACTGTCCCAGATAGGAAGTAGAGGGCGATTCTCCAGATAAAATTCGATACAGAAAATTAATTATTTAATTGGCATGACCCTTTCATGAATTTTCGTGAATATTTTAACTATCACGTCTCGTAGCACGAATGAAAGAGGTCACGGACTGATTAATCGATTAATGTGTCAGTTTCGTGAAATCTTTATCGTCTGACATATATAATACAGAAAAAGTCGATACTCAACTTGACACTGTGGCATTCGTCACACATTTCTAAAATAATTTCATCAATGAATTTCTGAAAAATTATATAAAAATTCTATAACTACTGTTCGAAGTTTTTGATAAGACGAGACATCAACTGAATTCAAAATGGTTACAAGAGAGATATAAAGACGCCAGGGAAATTTTGGACCATGAACAATAATTTATATGAATCATCGATAATTATCTATGAAAAGCGGATAAATGAATTATTGAATGATAACTGTATTATTATAATCATTCATAAAGCTCCGATAAGAATGAAATCGAAATAATAATATTTCCACTGTACAATCAAGAGAGGAAGGGATAAAGAGGGAGATGTTGAAGATGAAATGTATTAGAAAAAAATTTATTATTGCTATAGCTTTTTCATCAATTCTCTTGAGCGTCTTACCTATTTTCTTATTGGTAGAAATGATGGTAGGTCATGTAGTGATTCATTTATTGATGCATTAATTCCATGACATCTTGAACATCTTGAATGAAAAGGGAAAGAAACATTTGTTTCTAACTCAACATTGATTTATCCTTGACATTAGGCTGTTACTCAAATACAATTTTCACATAAATTTATAAACAACGTTCCAAAAGATTTCATATCGTCATAAAGAATAGTTTATTCGTGTATTTTCTCCCAATCAATAAATTATCTCGAGAATCTGTGAGTGGTTAAACCATCAACCGAATATGTAGATAATAGTAACGAGAAAAAAAAAACAGCCAGACGACATCATTTATAATGCACCAATAAAAAATAGAAGTCAGGTTGGAATTGTGATAAAACTTCACCATACAAAGTGAGAAGGGATGCGAAAAAGATTCGATACACCAAAATTGCTATTCCATTACCATGAATCTGACATGAATTGTCATTAATCTTTAATGTATTTGTCTCACATGAATGAAAGAGGTCATGGACTGATGATTCCATGGAGTCGTTGATTTCATAAACATTTTGTGCCATGAATATTTTAAATAGAAAAAAAAAATCAATCGCTGACTTGACATTAATCTCCAGAAATCTGACAGCAAAGAAGCCTTTTTTTCTTTGACAAACTGAATCTATTGAATCCTGTCATTTTCAACCTTGTTATTATATTTTGAAAATTCGATATTCTTTTATTTTGTTATTCCCTAGAGGGGAACATACTACATGAAGAATTTTTGGCTTGTTGATTCATGATGGACAATCGATGGACGAAATGACTACTTAAATACAACAATCATTTGTGTGTTTTTATTGTGTCTTGTTGAGTCTTCATTTTTTGAAATGGTGTACGCGATATCTCTGAATGTAATTGATGTATAGAGATGAAAATGTTCAAGACATGTTCGGAGAAGTCATAGTTATTGACTGACTAATGATTCCTTTTAATACATTTTTGGTTCGCCAAATATGAATGTTAAAAACGCAAACTGTTGTCACAAAAATTGTAATAAAGGATTTTTCTTTTTGTTAATAACTGAAGAAGATAAAGAAATAATACTCAGTGTCTATAGTCCACATGATAGGATTCATGAATAAAATTGATTTCTCCATCTCAGTCCGACTACAATGCAAATTCGAGTGTGTTAAAAATCACTATAATGCTTTGATATGGGGAATAAAATATATACGTGTGTTAAAGTAACAAACTGCAATTTTCAGTGTAGGTGGACGGAATGAGATGCAACATCCAACCATTCCGGTTAAACGACCCTTGATGTGACGCTGCACAACTTGCACAAATTTGAATATTTTCACATGCAATTCTGAACATGAATTCATCCAAATATACACTAACGATTAACTAAAAATAAGTTGTATCGTATCTGTAGTTTTCTTAGCGGAAATCCCTGAAATTCTCTCTGTAATTCAGACTGTCTCAGTAAAGTAACTCTTAAGAAAAGGTCAAACGCTAATCTGTTATAAGATAAAAGCATCGGCATTCTTGGATGCGCAATAATTCCGGAACTACAAGCTCTTGAAAAGCAGATAAACATTTTTTTTACACAAACAGCGAAGATTTTGATGGATCAAAAAGATTGCCATAATGTAGTTAGTGTGTGCAAGATACAATTTTCATATAAATTCATCAACGAACTATTAGAGAATTCAATAATGTGGTAAAGAAACTTTCATGAAATATTGTCGCACTATTTGAAATTTCCCAAAGAAACTCCTGGGTGAAAAGTTAGTCTCATTTGCAATATAATCATGAATATATTCTTACGATCACTCATAATGCTTCAACAAAATCGAAATTGTATTGATAATCATATTACAATTACGACGAAACTGCAACACGTCCTGAAAAAAAAGTAGATCCAAAAATTTAATTACCTTATTCGAATAACTCTTTCATAAGTTCTCGTAATTCTTTATCCTATTTTCTTTGACATGAGTGACAAAAGGTCATGGACTAATGAATCTATTGTCGTCTCACTTTTGTGAATTCTTCAGTCTCATGAATATCTAAGCTGAAAAAAAAAATTCCGTCAACAACTAGATACTAATGTGGTCGAGACACAATTTTATTTAGCTCCAGTATCATATAGAGCGTTGTCGATGACGCGTGGTCGAGGTTAAAGTGCTCAGGTGTGGCATCGATATTGCAGTACACCAGACAAAGAACGTATACACGATCGATAAGATCGACCGACAAACAGTACATAAAATAGTGGGGCATCACTACGTTATTACATCGGAACAAAAATCACAGACTATGTTATATGCTTTTTCTCCCGTCTTTTTTTTTTTTTTTTTTTTTCATATCCAATATTATTAACGGCTTCACATCAATGACAATAAAAATTAATTCACGACATGACCTTGCGGGTGTGGCCGAATATTAATAGTCTTTATATAATGATTAAGGTCAAAAATTATTGGATCGTGAATACATAGATAAGTGTATTTTGTATATAATAGCAGAGAACGAGAAAAGTTTATTGTTATAACTTTACCGTGGAAGTACATTCGACTTCCACATCGCGTACAAAACTTGGACTTGATCAATTCAGAGGAACTCACGCCTCCTCACATCGTGTGGAAATATAATTGGATTGCTTTGGGGTAATACGTGAGCAGCAGTTGATGTGCATTGGATATAGTTTGGAAGATAGATAGAAACATATACCTATATATAATAATATTGAATTACTCAATTGAATATATCGGAAAAATAATTTACTGGGAGTTGCAGTAAATCGAGCCACTTGAGAGTTTTATTATCTGATGGAAAAAAAATTTGCTTTGTTGGAGATAATCTTGAAAATGAAGAGTTTAATCCGGGAATAAATAAGGATATTAATTTATCTCAAATTAGAACAATTTTAATCTAATTCAATAATTGTAGTAATCGTTGTAATGTGAAGGTTTTTTGGGAATTCTAATAATTTACAGAGACATGACGTTCGCAATGAGAGAACCAAATGTCGCGATTGCAGAAAAGTGTGTAAAGAATCAGTTCAGAGAAAGAAAAGCTCACGTGCGATAATAGAGACAGTAATTGTGACTAATTATATGCAAGAATCATTTTAAATAACGCGATTGTAGTTATAATATTGCGTAGAGTATTGGATTCTTGATTGCGAAAAGGCGAAATATTTTCGTTGATTATCAGAATCCGAGTGGGAGAAACTAACACTATGAATACTCACAAAAGCTACATTTTCACGAATTTTTCTGCTGAATCATGTAAAAGGAACCAATGAAAAAAATAATAATCAATGTATGAAGCATACTTCCAAGACAATTTCCCGAATTGTGATTGGAACATATTGAGAAGTATGTGAGACGTATCAGCTGTTTAGTCTAGGTCAACTTATAAAATCTGGAAAAATAATTTTCTGGATAATACCAAGTATAAAATTACTTATGATTGTAAGTACAACACAAGTTATATCTATCTGCACAAGGCGAAATTTTTTTGATTTTGAAAAATAAGTGAAATAATTCTTAAATATAATTACACAGGAACCGTCATTGAATTAGAAGAAAAAACCGGTGGTCAATTGGTATCAATTGTCAGACAATTCCTCTACCTCACATCTCTAATTCTAAGTGTACACGAAGAGAAAAAACTAATAAATTTTCCTTCACCGACTACATTACTTCTCACTGTGATCTATAGTAACGGTGAACTAACCTGAAATTATATCACTTTCTACTATACGTTTATAGTGAAAAATTTGATCAACTTTACTTCTGCGTCAACAGAGAACTTTCTGTCAACTTGTTTAAATTTTACAATAGCACTAAGTAAATAATGATACAAACTACTGTAAATATTAATTGTAGTTATGCCTATTGATCGACATCAATCATCAATGAATTATTATGCAGTTTAAAAAATGAACCTTAACCTCAAAAACGAATAGAAATTAAAACGCTTTCAATTTATTATTTTATATCATCTTACACTTCACATACACGTCACGTAACCAACATGCAGATGAATTTTTATAGAAATTTGCAAAAAGCTCAAGCATGAGTGGGATACTAAAAAGAGCAAGAGCAACAGAAGGCCAAATAAAAGAAAAACGCGTCATCGACAAATAACATATACGTTGAACCGCTCGATCGATTGGGCAGAGCTCGAAACGCGTGATTATCAACAGATAGATTGTAAATTAATTTTCGTATCCTGTATGAAAAAATATAATTTACATTATGAGCAATTTTTACTCTGTTACCATACCGAAAATTTGATAGAAAACTATACTAACGTTATTTTTTAAAATTACTATCGGACATGGTAAATATTGATTGAGACTATAGTATATTTTAATATAACCGTAGAAATTTCTGCTATAATGTAAATCTTGTCCACCGATGTTATGTAACTGTAGTAATTTTTCTCTTTTAGTAGTCAAATTTTCTCTCGGTGTAGCTATTGGCTGGGCTAGTTTGTGTGCAAATCTCCGTCGAATACTATTCATTATTTTGCATTTAATTTCCTTGGTGAATACCGGGATCCTCACCCGATCCACCCATCCATCTTTTCCCAACGAATTCGAAAATTGTGTAACACTTCACTACAATTCCCCTCACACTTCCCGGAATCAATTTGGAAATATTGCTGTCCAATGGACAGCGCGACTCGATGTTCACAAATTTTTCCAAGAGAAACAGAATAAACAGAAATAAACCAAAATATTTCTTCATCGTGAACAAGACTAGCCTATCATTTCACGTAACGTATTTTAAAATTCCTATTTTTCGACGGAAAAATCGTGTGTTATCGATAAAAAAGAAATCCAAATTTCACACTGAAAATGAACAAAGATGGCCGAATAATTTTCAAGGGTCAGAATTCGAAAGTTAGTGCTCGATATATTCTGTCCTTTTTTTTTGTTTTGGGAATTGTAATTTTGAGAAAAATAGCCTCAGTAGAATGTTGTCGATAGACGTCAATAAGTTGATAGAAGAAGTTATCCTCGATAAAAATGTGGTTCTGAAAAAATAACCAGCGGAAAAATGCATCATGGTGAAATCATGGAGTCGGACGTACAAATTGTGTATTGTGAATAGCTTTAAGGTGAATATAGTGTATATGGAGAATTTGGAATGGTGACAATACATTGATTGTGTGTGTGTGTGTGTGGACACTTATTTATAGGGCCGAGCTATTTCTGTTGCAGTCTATTTTTCCCATGTTTTTTTTTTCCCCCCCGGAACTAATTTTCCTAGAGACATTTCTTCCATCCACTTCTGTTTCAACCATATATTTTTACGAGTACATAATTTATGAATATGGTAAAAAAAAATCAATATCTTCATCATCTCATACCCAAGGGGTTCATCTAAATGACGAAGGAATAAAAACACTACCGCTAACTTAATCTTTGAGCTGGGTGAGGTATATGTACACCTTTCTGACATTGATCGGTAGACAGAAGTTACCTGACTATCGATTTTGAACATACGGCCGGTTTTTTCTTATTCGTATTAATTCATTCCTGCTATAACTTTAATAAATATACACTTCATAAAATATTCCCACATTAAACTTCAATTGAATTCTAATCAACAGCAGTTGCGATTGTCAGAGAATTTGTAGACATTTTTACTTGAACAGACAAACTATATTGATTTTATTTCAAGTGGTCAAGTGGATTCAAATTGTATTCGAATAATTTGATTCAGATGATTCTTTATCTGAGAGTATAAAAATGATATACCATTCATTTCTATATTATAATCCATACTGAACTTCACCAGCCAGATAAAAAAAAAATAAATGTAAATGAGGAATTTTACAGAAACAGTAAAGAAAAACATACTGTATCGAATTTCCTTGATATAGTTGATATGTATTCAGTTTCCTATACTATTCACCCAGATTCACGGCATATTATATGATGTTTATCGAACAATGTGTGACACACGCGAATAAATATTAGACTTGAAAAAAAAATATCTATACATGAATATACATATACACTATATAAGTAAATACTAACAGTGATTATAGAGAGGAAAAAATATATTTCATGACAAGGAAGGAATGAAAAATAAAGTTCGAGAAGAAAAGTAAAAGTCATGTTGGAAAATTTTTTATCATAAACTTCAAATTGATTTGTATTAAATAAAAAAGTTTGAATGTATTCAATGAACTATTGTGCGCAATTATTCTGATGGTAAACCAACAAATGTTTATCGAAAAAGCACCAACTATGTATTTTTATTTTTCTTTGTACTGCCAACTTTAAACTCCATTTTATAACCACAAATCATATGAGTTTTAAATTTAACACCAGACGACATTGATTAATAACACATAAAGTGCACTTGAATAGTTATTCAGTATTCAAAAAATATTATCATAAATACAGAGCTCCCCTTCTTCATCAAATACCTATATTAAAGTCCCATCGTTTTTAATTCATTTCCTTCATTCAATTTTTCTGCTCGCGCATGCGCCAACGTTTTCATCGCATCAGTGTAAATTTAAAAATCATCAACAGGCTTTGAGTACTGTTGATAAACAATTATTGTATATTTTTCTTTCGATTATTTACGACCATGTTATTTATACCTACAACTCTTCGAAATGGTTTGTGAGCTTAAAATGTATTCATAGAATTTTCACGTTATGAGAAAATGAGTAAAACTAGATAGGCAGCAACTGCTCTAAAGAATTAGCAAGTATCTCACTCATATAGTAACCTAGTAACTCGATTTTACGATAATACTGTTCATGCACTGGCAAAAAAAAAAATAAATAAATGAACAAACTGAAATTAAAAAAATAGTTAAAATTACTTTGAGAAGGGAAAAAATAAATACTATTATTTTCACATGACATGCGAGAAAGCATAGTTGTAAAAGGGAAGCACATACAAATTGGCATGCAACTACTTTCCGAATACCATTTATGCAAAATATAAAACGATTTGCATGATTCTTTCTGTCATCCATGAACGTTCATACCTACACACACGCATACACTGTTACAGGTTTGATGTATAAATAACATTTATATCCGTGGGCAATTTTTTTCTTCTTTTTTTTTCGACACTCCATATAAGTGCTTACATATACAGAGATATAATATGGAGGTATGAGTAGGTGCACGTGCCATCACCGTGACAACTGGAATAATATTATAAACGATAAGAACGTTTTGGATATCATTTGCAAATATATTTTTGTGCTTCAAAATGGCATTAGAGTTTCGTCACGTATCCACAGTTAATAAAATATTTATTTCCACCACCAGGTGTTTTATTTTACTTTTCTTCCACACGCAAACAAATATGAAATTCAACTTGTTTCTCACACAATTGTGGCGCGTGGAAAATAGCTGTTGGAAATAATTGATATTGCGAAGGAAAAAAAAGAAACAATATTGATTTTTCAAAGGCCAGTATAATGGTAGATAATTCGTGCGTACAAATATTCAATGATACAGAGGAAAAAAAAAAAAGTGGTAGAAACGCAAATCTAATGTTATCGCACGTAGATTTGTGCATGTGAGCCCGATGAATGACCCAGATTGAGCTGCAAATGAGCCAGCAACATCGCATGTTATATACTGTACTAACAATGCAATGGAATGTGTGTGGATGTATATTCAATGTTTTGTGTGTCCTCGTAACAGTCAAAGCTCAAAGTGGAATTTAAATTGTTTTCTCTACTTGTGTGCCACCTCCTGTTAATTAATTTCTACTATGAATTAATTGCACAGACTGCTTCCTCTACTAAAGAAAATAGATTTTAACATGTTAATGACAATATATAAGAATATATCGTCGATTAATATTTTATTGTACAAGATTGAACACGCAGGCAAAATCCGCATCGCAAAAAGTTCATTATGTCAATGAAAAAAAATTGATAGCTTACTGAAAGAGAAAAACTCTGAATAAAAGTTCATCTTAATAGACAATATGTAATTTAGGATTATAGAGTTTCAAGTCTTTGGATAATACCATGGTGAACGAAGGAATGATTTTGTGAGGGAAAAGTGCAAGAAAAATATATGCAGGGAAAATAAAACACAAGAAGAAAACTTTTTGGGGGAAAAAAAAAAAGGTATCTCTAAAAAAAGAATAGCTCTCTGAAGAAATAACCTAACAATTTTTATGCACTCAATTCTTGAATGTTCCCATAATTTTCTTCTCCTCAAACTCTTTTCTTTTCCAGAAATTTTGTTCTTGAACAAGTCTCTCATCCACATTCAACATCATTATCTATATAGTACAGTTCATTTTTTCCTTACATTTCTTTTATTCGCATAAACTTTTAGATTGGAACACTTTTTTTCAAGTGGTATTTCATTTTACCTTAATCACCAATTTATAAAAACAAATTTGGTGCGAAGCCAGTCTGTCATAAATATTATCGATACACATTTATCACTATTTTTAGCCAGCATGAAAATAATTGTGTCCAATTTGAAAATTAAATGTTACACACCACATTCATATTTCAAATGTAATCGAATTTATATATTAGTGCAATATCCATTTACATAATTCAAACCAATATATTATAAATGTATTCCAATATATATATATCTCATAGTTATAATTAGAAAGTACGTAAGTATCGCTTGAGGGAATTGTGTTGAAATTTCCATATCTCAATTTATATATTCTAAATACAATTCATATTCATAATTACAACATACATTTGAGAGAACATTGATATTCAAATTGGTTCATAAATATAATTTCAAATATAATTTAGCTTTTATGCTCAAAGAATCTATTCACCTATATTTTACATCATATTATTTTTCATGAGAATTATGATCGAGTATAATATTTGCACGTTGAAATATTGTTCACAGAGTTTCCATGTGCAAACAAGGTTTACCTCAACTTTCCAAAGGATTAAACACATACGAATTAATAAATTATATTTGACAATAATATTCGAATGATAATAGCATTTGAAAAATTCAACGAGTCAGAACCTAACAAAACACGCGATACTTTGTCTGTACAATTAAGGGCAAGTGTTGATATTGGATGTTATGAAGTTAAAGGGGACCACCAAACTGAATGCTTGAGAAACAATGGCTTCATGACAAATTAAGTGAAAGAAAAAAAAAACTATAGTCATATTATTCTAGGATTCCCACCATTCTTCTATTTCAGGTCATTGTACACGAGGTCATTGATGTCGTAAGGAAGACTGTGAATGTCCGACAAAGTTAAAAAAACAACCCTTTATTCCGTTTCTTTATTCAAGAAGTGGGAGATAAAACTCTATACAGACAAATTAGGAAGAAAGGCAAACATTAATTGTGCTATTATTTGTTTGTTTTGGTTTTTTTTTTCATTATTAATTTAAAAGAGAACATTTTTGTCAGGTGCTTATTGTGGTGTTTCCCTTTGATACCACCGGCCATTTATTTTTCATACCTTTTATCATGTGCTCGGTTGTGTGCTAATGAACAGAAATAATTTATTTAAACAAAAGTATGTTTGGTTATAGGCAGAATTATGAACGTTGATACAATGAACTCTACTATAATTACTTTCATCACTAGATTATTCGATAATTGTTGGCGTTATTATTGTTCCAGTTCATATATTCATTAATGAATAATTATAAATACATCAATTCTTTTAGTCAATTTCAAATAAATTACCAGTGTACAGACATGTATGATGCTTAACAATGATTCAATTCAATTTTGAATGTAAAATCGTTATGAGAAATGAATAGTGTGGGGTTGAGTGCTAGGAGTTGACCAAAAAATACAAAAAATTCATTTCAATTCTGTTCGATATGACGACCATGATTCTTTTAGGAACATACGTGAGTACATAAAAGCTCCAGCCCATTCTCAGCCATGTGTATCTATCAAACCCTTTGACGTATGGGGAGTCCTTTCGGAATGTACTATTTTTTTTCATTTACTGTTTTTATTCGTACGAATTTTGTTATAATATTCTACAGAGATTGCACATGCGTTTTTGGGTTCCACGAACATCGATGACTACTGAAACACTCATTGACATCAGTTGATTTCTTAATAATAATGAACAACAAAAGTGCAAAATTAAAAATCAACTGAACACTGGAAATGAAATAATCTTGACCCCAAGATTATTTTCTCACTTGAATAAAGGACGAATTTTATTTTTAATTCTGAGAATCAATTCCTAGAGTAATTCGTGCAAGTTTAAAAAATTATCAATATCAATTATTCCTCCAAAATAATAATGGTATGTATAATGGTTATCATTTTCACTGGGACAGAACAAATAAACCGCGAAACATTAAACAAAAGGAAGAAATTGATAATCATACATGACCAACAAATGATATAATATTCTATTGATATTTTCATAATAATTTTCCATCGAACTTGAGAATATACCCAGTACTAAAACAAGAATGTTTATACTTTAATGAATAGCATTATGGTCAAGAATACTTTTTTCATTGAAGGATAGTGGCATTAGGGCTTAACAAGATACATCTATTGAAACATCTATTACAAGTATACACAATTACAAAAGAAAATTTGTTTTGGACAGCCAATTTTGTTTCGTCTGAGAACAGACAAATAATTAAGTATCTTATCAACCAAGTGGAAATTAAATCAGGAGGGAAATCAAGGTCTTGGCTTGCAATTCAATGTCCATCATCAGCCTTCATACTCCTTCTATCGATTCTCGATTCATTTAAATTTTTCCACAAGGGCTATTGGAAGTTCAATAAAATTTTCTCTATTGCATGCTGTCCTTTGATATATATATAATTACTTCTATTCGTGTGTACGCCACATATGAGGACATGAAACCACGTGGGTTATATTCGTAGAGAATGGTTATTTATAAAACCTACCGTGCCAACCAACGACAATCGATCGTATCGTGTAATTCAATCTTAGACATCAGTGCAAAGTGACTTTAAGAATTATATTTTGTGTTATCAATATTTATAGGTATTTAAATATTCATTTTTTTTTATCACGATCAATAATTTCTTGATAAACATCAGATAACTATTTATCTATATGTTTATATGTGATATTCCTGAATACTTTTTTGATGAACGAAGAAAATCTACAAGTCGTGGTCTCTGTGAGCATCAAACCTCTGCGCTAAAAAAGAAATAGCATTGATTCAAAAACTATTCCTGTGTTCAGTATCGAAATAAATTTTATTTTCGATTTAAAAGCAGATCAAGACTTTATTCATAATGAAAATATTCTCAATTGGAATATTCATCCTGAGCAGTTACTGCAGTTATTGTATAAATCATCGGATAGAACTATCTTTGTGTAAAGAGTGGGTTGGGGGGTTTTGAAAATATAAAAATTGATGATTAACAATGACAAATGAATGTTATAATAATTCAGTTTTATCTGAAGAATATTTCGTTCTTAGACTCAGAATATATTTATGTTTGGAGATTCTGATTATTTTCGACTCAACAATATTTTGCTTCCTGTGCAACATGTTGTGTATGCATGTATAACATTTTGTGGTGAAAAAAATTAATATTCCACACCGACAGGTAGAAAAATGATCTAACACGTTGAGAAAAATATGTTAAAGTTTTTTAGTGGGCTTGTAGGCGCAATTTTTACATTTAACTATCAAGGAGAAGTCATGAATAAATGTTACGCAGAAAAATAATGTTGTTTGCGACTCGGAACATTGTCATTGTCACTTCTTGAATCATGCATCTGCTATTATAGAAATTGATGACAATAATTTATTATTGTAACACAAAATATTTTTATTAATTTATTTTTCTCTTCTTTAATCTCCACAAGTTATATCATGATCCAGAATTTATTATGTCTTACCAATAACGACATGGATTATAATAATAAATGTGACATACTGGTGTATGAGAGAGGGAACAATACATAGATAAAGTCCACCCTCCACACCGTTTGGTAGGAAAGAAGAACCGTTCTCATATATAAAATACAATACAGGCGTGGTACTAAGGGTAGCTTGACACAAGTGATACATCAATCTGGTGTGTGTGTGTGTGTGTGTGTGTGTGTGTGGGGGGGTGTCCTGCGTTTCAAGTTCACGCTTGTAAATGTATTGCGAGAATGAAGACACGACAAGAGCGTTAGTGATTTCCTGCCAGATAATAAATATGCTTTCAACTGTGAATTGTGATTTAGCACACTGGTAAATTGACACCAATATTTAATTTATATATATAACCAATATTTAATCCATCTTAATTTTAAAAAGGGAACATTTTTCTGTTGACAGCTTGGAAGTCAACACCTTTGTTGTTACAGGATAATTGACTAAAAGTGCTCGAAATGAAAAACATATTTTTTCTCTGAACTCTATTCCAAACATGAATATGTTCTTGGGCGTTTGTTCGTTGTCACCAAATTCCAATTTGAAATTTATTTCCAAGTTCGGATTTTGATGAGTTTCAATATATTCTCATAATAGGAAAAAATATCCAACAGTTGATGAGATGTTGAGCATTAGCTAGAAAATACAAAGAGACATTATAGGAAGAATATTAAAAAATTAATGAAATTCACTTGAAAGGAACGATTAAGAAATATATAAAATACCAACGACTGCTTGAATATTATATGAACCCATTGTTATACATAATAAGAAGAACAAAATTTGCGTTAGAGTATATTTTATGGATGAGGGAGATTTTATTGAAGAATTTAAATCAAAAAAATTAGGTCGTCCGCGATGGTTTTATTCTAACATTTAACTACAACGTATATTCTCACTGTTTACTCTTCATTTTCACAATTTTCCGTGGAACCAGAACAGTCGAGAGTGGATTATATCATCTAGCACTCTCACTCTCTCTTCTTCTATATTAAAATATACGGAGGAGGTAAAAAGGTTGATGGAATTAACATCATGTCTAAAGAGAATCTGAACAGAGGTATCAAACTCTTTTTTTTTTTTTGTTCCTATATCCATTTACGTTATTTAATTTCGTGGTTCAAACGTCGAATTTTCTTTCATCTATCTTGAGTCTATTATTGACCGAAAATCGATTAGTATTTATAATATGCGAATACTATTCGATAATTAACTATCGACTATTAACTGATGGTATTTTTTTTCAATCATCATGGCATTTATGAAGACCGTCCTTTCATTCATGTTTAATTCTCTTCTGCACAGTCTCTTCTCGCTGGGATGAAAAATAATATTTACCAGAAAAGATAATATTTACCGAACAATTTATCAAAAAATACCAAATAACTGGAAATAGCTCAAACCTTTGTATACGATTATGTAGAAACTAACAGTCTAGTTCTCCCAATTTCATTCAGATGGAAACATTGAACTGATACGTTTTTTGTGAGTTGAGATAATTTACTTTGATGATATTTTTGCGTCGGGAAAACTATTTTCGGTATAATTCTTTTAATTTTCCCTAAAGAATTGAATAAGCGTACATTATGAAAGTTTTAACATCGATTATTTCTGGTTTATAACAGTAATGTAATAGTAGTACAATATAATTCAGTGATTCCTATCACTTGCAGATGCCATATAGAGATTCTTGTTTTACAGCCTCGGCCGTTCACTTTGTCATTTTTCTATCCACCTAAAAATGGCTACCCAATTTTCTTCATAATTTCTATAAGTGTAGCTATCGTTGGTACTAAAATAATCGTTGAAAGAAAATTATTCGAATTACTAACCACTGAACTGAAATTATTTGATTTCCTGTACTTTTGTTGAGCTTTTGCTAATGGAAAAACAGAAAAAAACAAAAAAGAAAATATGAAAGTTTTCAAATTACTGAAACAATCCTGGTACTTGCCATAACCACACTGATAAAAAGCACAGCAAAAACTGGATAGTTAATTTCAAATGGATAAAAATGTTGCAAACTGTGCAGCCAACTCTCACAGAAATTCTGGACAACTCTATGGCTCTAGCAACTAATAAGAATCATTAAAAAAACATTTCACCACAACTTTTTCCACTAGGAAAAATAAACATGAACACGTGTCAAAATTTGTTTAATATACACTCATCCAATACTTAAAGAAAGAAAAAATGTAACAAAAGTCACATTAAAAATAGCCCTCTACAATACGATATCCATATAATACAATTCATCCCAAATCCACAGAACTTCACGGACATCTCAAATCCGTCATCACGCGACACCCAACCAAATGTCGTCTGAATAACAAAATAAAAAACGACAACATAAAAAAAAAAATGAAAGAAAAAAACTCTGGCAACTTCCCATACAGTAGTTTATATACTCGTGTCGACGACCCACCGAGAATTTATCGTAGTGGATTTGGCCATTCTCCAAAATTCCATTTCGTTGAAGCTTTTTACGTATACGTATATACTACTTTCACTTTAACTCAGTGATCACTATAGTGAATTGATTCTCAAATACTATATCATTACAAATTTACCACTACTAATACCACTACGTATATACCATTACCACGGAATATAATAATTAATCACGACACAGAATTTATGCTTGGTTTTAATTTATTTCATAGCTAGACAAAACCTGCATTGTAATCAATATAAAGTATGGAAATTTTTTTATTTTCTTCCCCATGTTCCTTTTTTTTTTTTATGATTGTTTTTCAATACTTTTTTTTGTCTACTGTTTCGTGTACATATTATACAAAATTTTTTGAAATAATTGTGTCGTGTCAGGCAATCCCAGTACTGCATTAAACCCCTCTTCACTCCGCATCACCCTATTCTATACCCACCGCACTATGTCTTGACCCATGGCATTCTCAAACGACCGACAAGCTCTGAAACTCAGCGGGGGAAATAATTGCCATTACGGTTTCTTACCCGATACATATATGGGGGTTTGAAGAGCTTTCAAAAATATCGTCACTTCCTATTGGAACTTTTATTCCATACTTCTTTCAAGAGCAAGTGCAACACATATTGAAGCTGACTTCATCCATAAGTCCAGGAAAATATTTATTTTATATGTATTATATAAAAAATCTTGGCTGTCATCCATTAAAAAATTGAAGCACTTTATTTCTCATTCAGTATGACAGAATTTTTCAAACAATTATCGAACAAATCAATGATTAAACTGTTATTATAATTATTATTATTATTATTATTGTTATCAAATCTAAATTTTATCGATGTACAATTCTCTCATGAATAATTTGATAATACCACAGCTTGATTTATTCATCAAATGTTTTTTTAATCGTCGTCTCGTTTATTCAATTGAGAAAGTATTCGAGCAATAATTTGTAAAGTTTTTAAACATTTTAACGCATATCTGTGGAAAAGTTTCCGGACAAAGTTGAATGAAATAATAAAATATTATGACGTATACAAATTATCTATTAAAACCTGAATATAAAATGTATCTCTATCGTTTTTATGGTAATTGTGTGAAAAATTGTTTCAAACAGAGAATAAAAAAAAAATCCTCATTGAGAATAAAATGTTGCTATACATATAATAGTTCTTATCACCTGTGAAATTATGCGAAACAAAAAAAAAATCTTTTTACGAATTCCACTCTGATACTTCTTCTTTAAATGTACTTAAGAACTGGCAGGGATAGATGGAGGTTACACTATGAAAGTTGAGAGTTTACGAGACTTTTCATATTATATTTTTCTTGTTAATAAGACTCAAATAAAATTTATATGAATTATAATGTGGCAGACATGCCGCGAATGGAAAAAAAAAAAAACCAGGACAAAACTTGGCCCCGAAAAATAAGGAGAATCACATTATTTTCAGGGGATGGTTCTACTGTATATATTTATTGATTATGTGCATGGTGTGCATAACGACGATGGTACAGGGATATTCTTTACTCAAAAATATTATTTCTAATTCGAAGAATAGTCTCCGCATTTGTAACGCAAAATTTCATTCAAAATTTAAGCATATAGGAGATTGTAACTTGGAAATTTTACATTCAAGTCACTAGAGTTTCTAAAATCCCCATTTCTAGTGACATTCCTAATTCCAGTTCCATATAATATATTAATATGAACATTTTAGACTGATTATATAAAAATTGCCATATACGCAATTAATTGTTACAAAACATTGAAGCAACTATTCTCAAATGTCTGCTTAACTTATGTTATGAAAAGCACATTATACAAGCAATTAATTGAATATTAATTATATTGATAAATATAATGAAATCCAAAATTGGTGAAATAGTTTGTTATTGCAAATAAATCTTATCAGTCTTTTCTCAACAATTTTACACTCAGAAAATATACTCTATAGAATTATGAGAAAGAAGAAATAAATTATTAGATTCAATCTATTCCCATTCAATAATCGCTTGATCACACTTAATTATTAAGAAATACATGCAGTAAGAATGTGCCAAAAAATCAACTTTATCCCAAACTGCGCCCTGGTGTATCCCCTTAAACTGTACGTATATATATATATATGTATATCACAAATTATTCTGACACTAATCGTTTTCTCCCACTCTCCCTCTATGCGGTTTTCCACTCTCGACACACTTATATAAATATATATATATATATATATATATATCAATTTGCCACCAAGTGGGGAGAGAAAAGATAGATGGTTCAGGGTGCAGTGGTAGAGGAAGTAGTTGGAATATATAGAAAACAATATTGAGCTTCATTGCACGTTGACCAGGCGTGCTGGAACATACTGCAGTGTGTAAGCATCATCAAATTGCAGTGTATTGTAAACTTTTGTTATTTTATATTTTTTTATTCATTTATATACTATTGTTATTATGTATTTTTTTTTCATGTGTACTTTTTTTCGCACAATGTCAAGCGAATGAAAACGTTGTCGATAGCAGATGAAATATTCTATTGCCAAATAAACCATCGTTCCAATGTATATTGTGTATATAAAAATATATATGTAATAAAAGTGAACATTTGTACAGTGATGTGTGAGAAGAAAGAAAATCGATTATAACTTGAGTTTCTCAAGCGCAATTATTTATAGTTAATGGCTTTTCTTCCATCTTATGGTGGTTGTGAAATGCACACGTGCGATGCGTTCATTTTGCGCTACATCTTCGTTTTTGTTCAGTCGTGTTCTTCATACTTATACTAAAGCTCACATCTCCTAAATTGTGTAATATCCGTACGGGAATAGACTTGAAACGACTTTTCGTGTGTAGTTAGTTTGAATTTTATCTTCGCATATACAATTATTATCCATTAGGAAATTTCAATTTAGTAAATAAATGTAATTTATTTCTGGTTTTTATGTTACAGTCAATGGATCGACCACGGATGTATGAGAGAAAATCGAGGGCTCGACGGATGTGAATTTTCATAAGAGAATTAACATTGCAAAAAACCAAAAATAAAAAAATATCTTTGACACTAATTTTATTAACATTAAATTCAATGATACAAAAAAATGTCAAAATTATTAAATGAAAATTGTGTGCAATGCGACGACGTGGTAAATTTTGGCTCACTGAATTAGGCTTATTTGCCAGTAAAAATATCAAACAGACAAGTTTATTATTGAATAAAAATAGTGCAAATGTTTCGGCACGTGGATGTGGCAAACGAGAGGTTGTGCGGTCATTATTGTACGTAGACGGAAGTGGTGGTCGAAAAGTGTGCGGAAGTACAAGCGGTCCGAGTTTGGTCTGCCACCCTGGCGGTATGGTCCTTTGGGCCGCTATTTTGATCCTTCAGGGAGCTGGGTTTGTTGGTGAGTCCTTTGAACTCTGTAGAAAAAAAATTGAGGGATAAGATTGTACCAATTGTTCGCTTGCCAGCATCTATTTTCCCATACAGAACTACCTGCATTAAATTCCCCGTGGAAATTGTCTGAGAAATTAACTACCCCGTGTGGAATATCCTCAAACAAAATCTCCACAAATGGAAATGTCCCAAATATCATCCCTCTGGATAAAATTCAGCTTCGTTAAATTTACCGAGTATCATTTACATTTTAAATACTTGAATCATATAATATTTATGAATTAATTTTGACTGAATATTTGTGTTGAGTTTTATTTTGAATATAATTTTCAAATTGATAATTACTTCTCGATCCGTTTTTGTGATAACACTGTTTAATCAATTTCAAAATGAATATGTATGTTTAATTAGTTTATTTTTCTTTTGTTTTATTTTAGAAGATTTTCACAATTATCATTCCTCAATCAACTGTACTCATCCAGTCATAACGTTGTTAATTCCTGAATGAAAGTTTATTCCATTTATGAGAAAGAATTTATAAATTAATCAGTTTAAGCCAAAGTTTATGATTCGGTCCAACTTTTTCTGATGCATGATATTTATTTCGCATTTAATTTGAAAATGTGCAAGAATGCTGACTTACAATTGTATGAATATATTCACTTAACGATATTTGGGAAGAAGATGATTTTTTTTGTTCACAAGAAAAAAATTGCACAAATTATAATTAAGTTTTGCCAATGACTTATTTTCATGAAAGTTAGGTAATTTTTTCAAAAGTGTATTCCCGAATTATAATTTATTGTTAGATTCATAATTTTCATGCGTAAATACTGATGTGACCATATTGACTGCCAAAATTTGTCATTCATGAATTTTTCGAGCGTCAATAAAATGATTCCATTATTATTATAAGGTTATTATAGTACGAAGGAAACTATTATACCGGTGATCTATAGTACAGTGAAGAGTCACAATCATTCAAGAAATAATACAAACACAAATGAAAAGTACACTTTGAAAATAGTTTTTTATAAAAGACAAAAAATAATTAAACAGTGCAGTAATGTTGATACCTGTTTTTTGTAATATTGCTGCAGTATCGACTCTCATATAATGAAGATTATAATTTTCTCCATGCCATTTAGACAATGAAAGTGCCCTTGACCGGTTGCGTGCAATTTACAGCATGCACGATAAAGAATTACAATGTCACCTGTGAAAATGATAATATCAATTTCTCGTTAATTTTCCTTGGCTTGTAAAATTCCATATAAGCATTGCAAATTCATATGTGTTCAAAATAACTACAAAGTTATGGTAATGTATGGACAATTAAGACAATCCTCAGTGTATTCAAAATCACTACAATGCTTTAAGATGGAGATTAACAGATATACGCATACATACACTTTAATTTGTAGTGCGTTCGACTGGTATCTTTATTCAATATGTTCACTTGGCAAAATTTTAAAAAGTAAAAATGGTCAAATATTAAGATAGACTTTGCAAATTATTTCTACATGCTGTTCAGTCAATATTGATATATATCACAATTCTGGTTCCAAACTACTATTTAAATACTGTATTTTTTAACCATGTATTAATATTATTATATCAACTTTAAGCTCTTTATTTTTCCATATATTTTATAAATGCCAAATATGTAATTTTTGTTCCCTAAAGGGCACGCAAAATATATTCCTGCGGTTACAGGATCAATGACAGGCGTGCCTGGCGTGCCGGAAAACATAACAGTCATGTTCCTCAACCCAACATCCGTTCGAGTGTCCTGGAGCACAAGTCAAGTCGACCAGGTGGAGAAATACGATGTAACATACAAACCAACGGATGCAAGGTGCGTATATTCAATTATAATTGTCTATCATTTGCACACTTTGACCTCACAATCCACCATGATATATAAATATTTATATATACGATCATCAAAAGACTAATAGTAATACGCATTATAAATTCAAATTGCAATAGATACACATGCAACATTGTCCGTTCATTAGTACAATTCCTTTTTTTTATTAGCTTTATTGATTATGCTAATTAATAAGAATTTCGGTTATTCTGCGGCAAAGGAATTTCACAATTGACAGGTACAAACATAAAAGAGAGCGCTTTTTAGAAAATTGTGTGTGCGAATTTTTCATAGATGAAATATCAATGAAAAAAAAAAAGCAAGTAAGTTTGAATAGTGGTCGGCAATGAATCAGAAAATAAACGATCCGTTTGTTTGTTTTTTTCTTTTTTTTTCCTTCTTCTGATAGGTATGTGATGGAAATTTAAATGAGATTTTTTTTTACATATTCAGTAATATTGTGAGAAATAGAAATAGTTTAGGTATTGCACTATTGATATGACTATAGCAAAAAAAACTATCTAAATATTTGTGCGTTTATATCATGATATATTGAATAGAGTTAATAAATGTACAAAAAAAAAATCGTGATAGTAATTAGAGAATTTTTTTTTCGGCGTAGGAATGAAACCATCGATGCTTATGACGCAATGTACAATGAAACTTACAACGAAACATTCGCCCTAAGTTACAACGAACCGTACAACGAGACGTACGATGATGAAAGGTATAACAAATATAAACATTTGTAAAAAAAAAAAATATCAATCAATAAATAACGTCAACCGTCTCGTTCTTTTTTTTTTTGCGTTCAATATATATCATTGTTCAAAATAATTATCGTCAAAGCAAGTTTTTTTAGAGAATCATTATTTTTCCTCACACGGGAACGATACGGATTGTGCCCCTTCTATACACCCCAACTTTTTCAATACTGGGATATGTTGTAGTCCATCGAAAATTGAGAAACACGTATTTTTTATTATCCATCCTTGAGCGATTTTCACGGATGAATTCCACCCTCAAGGTTGGAAATATGCAGTGTGCTCATGCAGGTTTGAATTCAAAAATATGCAGGAATCGCAACGAAACTAGTTCCAACATATTTTTGATGTTAAGCAATGGAATATACAAAAGATGAAAAAGAAATGAAAAAAAAAATGGTATGAGCATCGAAACTGATTTATGCAAGTTGTATATAAATGAATGTCTGATCATCTCCTATGCTTGGATTGATACATTGGAATATGCTTTTGAATATTGAACGTATTTCAGTTCCCTATATTTTAACCTATATAAAAACGTTATTCAACTTGTTGTTTTGGTGGTATTATTGATTTTTCTATTCCCAAGGCAGGAAAGATAAAACATGCGTCAATGTGTAAACAATTCCATTATCGCTATATTCATCGAGATTTAACGGATTGTTAGCTCGCTTCATCAGTACATCACAGTCGGGATAAACAAGTTGGAGAGTTACTTGTCACTATGTTTTTATTCACTATATTCACTGTGTAAAAAATTCTTGCACTTAGTTGTCTATAAAAGCTAACATAATGTGTATCAATTCGAAGAACGTAATACGAGTCTTATTAATCTCTCTCGAGACCTTGGATAGTCCTACAAGTCCAGTCTGTGAGCACAAGATAAAATTGGAGGAGAATATAGAAAAAATGGTGATGGGTTGCATAATACAATTCAATAGCTTGGAAATTATATACACACTAGATCCGCAAATTTCTCTGGGCATTCGATGTTGTACCCACTGTTGAACCAAACATAAACAGATAAATTATGATACCTCGAAGATAATAGTTGATTGGAATCGATTCATGTAACAATTCTGTCATTTAACACTTCACAGCAAATTCAAGTGTGTTAAAAATGACTACAGAGTTAGGACTATGTATGTAAAATTAACACAATCTTCACGATGTTAGAAATGACTACAATGCTTCAAGATGGAGGTTAACACATGTACATGTGTTGAACTAACACACTTCAATTTGCAGTGTATCCGAAAAATTTCCAACATACTTCTTCCATATTCAGAACCCGAAGACATCAAATGGTTGAATTTAACTTGTTATACCCGTTGGTATATAATCACAGTAATAGTTCTTCTATATCAAATGGGGTAGGTAGGTCGAAAACGTTGAGGCAGTGTCCACTTCATGAGTTCATCAAAAACACGCTTATCTGTCTCACAATCGGAACAGAACTTTTTCCAACCAATTTTTGAAGTGTTCTGTAAGCAAATACACAAAAAAATATAAAAGACAAAATATTCCAATGTAACTGCTGATGTAAGCTTGTCAGATTCCGGAATAGTAACAATGACGTTAGATAGACGGAACATAGTTTGCTCTACTATCAATCCAAATCAACCACTTGGTTCTTTCCGAACATTGAAAAACAATTTTCCGTCTAACGATATTGTTGGCTGAGTTTTATATTCCGAATTGGAAACCACTTAGATCATAATTGCGAATACTTTCCAAATTATATTGTGCAATTTTTAATTTAACTTCAGAGATAAATTTGACAGTACTGTTAACCGATGATTCTTTGAACTCAGAGGCTTTTCTCGTTATGAATTTCTAAACTTTTCTACTAGTTGTGCGATGGACCCTCCTAAATTAGGTTTCACAGGCTGATGAAGCTGTCAATTGAAAATCTCTCCATTATTTTTCTTCGTTCTTCAATACAGTTTTTGTTCCATGAAAATCGGTGCATTGATGTTTTATTTTAAGCGAATAATTTGCCGGGGTGGATTTACCTCCCCCCAACATGTGACTATATTTATATTTCATCACTTAACATCATATTGTTTGAAATTACTGCTGTCCCGACCACTGCATTCCTTCAATGCAAACCTATATAAACGTCCCAAGATATAACTAATTTAGAGGGTGAATCTCACCCCTCAAAACTGCTCAAGGGCCGATACGATAAGTCTCTGAGTTTTTAATGGACCACAACATATTTCGATATCGTAAAATTTGGGGAAGGGTGGGATACACCCCGTATCGTTCTCTCTGCAGTCATCGCTTTAGAAGATATATAAGAAAAGAAATTAAGCTTTTTCATTATTCTTCCTTATACTGACGTCTTATATTTCTCAATTTATATTTTTTTTATATGCGTGGCTAACTGGAATACCAATGACAGGTATTTGATAAGCCTCTAGAACGCAAAGCAAAGATTTTTCCAAGCATTAATAATTAATTAAACAATAAAAGCTTCAGTAAATATGGTGCAAAGCTTCGATAATAATCCCTGTAATCCTTGTTATTTTCTTCATCCCGTCATACGTCTGTGTAATTATTGCCTCTAATCTCATACTTGAGAAAAAAAGATAACAACAAGAACAATAAAACAAATAACGTCAATGTGAAACACTTGTAGTAAACAAAAAATCGCACACGTAGGATTTAGTCCTTCACAGATACAGTTTATTGAAAATGTAGCACATCAATCTTTTCATTTAAAAAACAATAGGAGAAAGAAAAAAAATTAATACAATACCACATCGTCAAATGGAGAATGCTTATACGAGTAATAAAATTGTCAGAGAAATATTGTGTCGTTTTATCGAGATATATTGATAAAAATAGCCGACGATAAAAATGTGAAAATAAATATAGTGTTGGAAAAGAAAGCAAATAGAGAGTATATATGGTGTGAGGAAATGTTGGGAAAAAGGGATGTTCCCAACAGACATGTACGATGAAAGGAGAAAAATATTCCATGAGCCAAGGGTTAGCCGGCGCATCTCGACCAGTGACACCACGAGTATATACATAATGTATTAAAATTCCCAACATATTTACGAGTTATGCGACATATTGTCGAGCATACAGGAGCAAAATACCATCACGTTGATATCATGAAATTCTTGATCCCTTGTGAATTGCACTCGAGTAGCTTCGAGCTATGTAAATACATCTACCATGAAATTCATATTCTCTTCAACGGAATTATTTACATGACTCTGACGAAAAAAAAAACAACATAAATAAATAAATGGAAAGAGTCAATACGACAAATTTAATTAATATCAAAATGATAATTAATTTTTCTTATAGAAGCTTCTCGTATTTTTATCTAATTACAAGCGTGGAAAATCTACTAATAAATTATTTTCCTTGACGATGATAACTCTTTATTTGTTATTTTTTTAACTATTTACTCTTTGAAAGATTCTACTACTTGCAACAATAGCAGTTACTGAATCATAAACAATTATGAAACTGAACGACGAACCAAAATATTTAAAAAGAGCTTTCAGTTATTTCGTGTTTATCCTTCTCGATGATTTGAAATACTTCACATTTGTTGTAGCATTTCATTGAAATAAATAAAAGCGTGATTTTGTAATGCAATAGTCCACAATGAATCACAGTTGGTATTAATAAGAAGATTTTTTCTGACTCAAAATTCGATCTTCCACAGATTCATATGATAATAATTGATAGATGATGTAATAAAATGCTCATTACTATGGTTAATTTCGCACACAACAGTTCTAATCAATCAATTTTTCTCCATAACTACATGTCGTCATTCCTTTCACAATATCTACTCAACGTTCCGTATCGGACAGCTACTGACGCCGCATTTTCCCAACAATTAAATCAATTTTCCCTCTGACGTGCAAAATTTTCACATTATCATTTATTACATACATAGAAACAACAATGTGAATTGATATCACCTGCGGCAATTAGTTATAACGTGTGTGGAGTAAACATTTAATATGTGTCTGCTTTCTGGTCTATGACAATTGCAATCATTATTATACATATAAATATATTCATTTATAAAATACATACATGTATATTAATTGTGTGTTATAATGTTCTAATGCATGCCGAGCCAAATGAAAAATATCAATGAATAACTGAATTGAATAACAATATCACGATGGTTAGTTACAGGATGGTGCGGTTGGTCGCAGGAAACAGCGATGTGGTTACACTGACCGACCTTCAAGCTGACACACAATACCAGCTGGTCATCACTGCAGTGAGAGCTGGCAAAAAATACCGAAGCCGACCGATCGTCTTCCGTACTTTAGGTGAGAGCCAAAATTAAAAAAATAGGAAGAAAAAACTTTGGCAAGTAGATGGATGAGAGCTGAGTTGTACTCTTTAACTCCAGTTCCATCAGCAGTTAAATCCCAACAGCAATTTTTCACCGTAACTTCACTCAAGTTGGGGACACAAAAAATTCAAAGGCTGGTCCACTTATATTCGAGATCACGTTGTTCATATTCACCACAGTCTGTTTAACTGCCGAAAGACAAATTTTTTTTATCGAGTTGATTTTATCGCAAACTGAGCAGCTCTCGCAGAAATTCTAAATCACACAAAACTCTAGGGCTTCCACAAATAAAATGAATCATTAGAATTGTACTTCATTACTATTTCTGTATTGCTCAAAGACTATGAAAACATTTCTCGTCAGATTTCCATTCAAAGCCACATGCATCATTGTTGTTTTCAAGTTAGCATACTAAATTGTATTAATTGATAGTGTGAAAAATTTTAGTAATCTCTCTTACTATTGATGCATCAGTGTTTGAACACAAATTCAACCACAATCACATTACTTCTTTTTCAAACACATATTTATCATAATTCTCCGAGCTCATTTCACCCTGTGCGAAATGAATCAACCGAAAATTGATTATCAACTGACACAACACCCTAAACGTATAAAGAATATACCGCAGCATTTGAAATTATCGTGTAAATGATTTAAAAATTCATTTTAAATTCCATTTTGATCCAATAGAACGGAGAATGAAGTCTATATGCTGATCTTTTTTTTTCCTTCCTTACATTTCAAATTCTATTACTCCACTTTCCACCTTCTTTGCGGAAGTCAATTGAGTGATATGGTAATAAACTCTGACGATTTGAGGTGGTAAATGGAAGAAAATGTTCATCTGTTCCATCCCCTATTTTTTTCAACTTGATTGAAATATAAAAATATCGTTTATCTTTGCATGGAAAATAAAATCTAACGATTGAAAATGAGATGGATTCTTTTAATGAGAATTGTAAGCGATTGCAGCCGTGAAAGCAACTATTCACTCAGATATTGATCTCTGAGATAAGCATTTGTAAATTTGAGGAACATCTGATAGAGAGTGCTGTCGTACAATCAATTAAATAATGTCAGACATCCATGTATTAAAAATGATAGACGTTCACATTTGAAACTGCGACTTTGGACGAAATGTTTAGTTCATGGATAAACAGAAGTATGATCAAATCGTATGATTTCTTTCTCTGAACCTCGATCTTTGGAGAAAAAAATTACCATTCCCTGACATGGCAATTACAATTTAGTATTATACTAATTCCCACCCATCCATCAGCACCTGAGGCGAATAGCCACAGTGAGGAAGACGTGTCTCGTAAAGTATATTTGGAATTGAACAACAAGAATTTTCACTATCAGCTCAATTGCTACACCAATCTCCACCAATAGTAGTCGACATTCCGTAGCTTATCAGCTACTTCGTAGACCAGATGGACCAGCGATACTGATCATAAAAATTCACTATAAAAGTTTTGTTCCAATTCCATTATGGACGAGAGGAGAGATAAAACTTCTATTGATCAGGCTAGGTGGGCAGTTAAATTAGAGTTCATGCATTTCCACTTTTATAGTCATATAATGACGTTTCAGTAATAGTTAGAAAACAGTCGTATTTCAGTCACCATTTCACACATAATGACTGTCCAATTTTGGTTGGTTCCCAATTGGATAACGTTACTCGACCCTATAGCAATAAAAAGTTCAATACAATTGAGTTTCAATAGTATTATCGGATCCGCTACAGTATTTACGTGTCATTGAATAGAATTACGTAATTCTTCTTTCCATATGAACTATTTTTATGCAAAAAATACGTTATTTCTACAACATAATGGTTGAAAATAGAAACTATGAAAGTTTTGAAGGAAATATATTTTTTATTGCAATTCTTCATTGCAATTCGTTTTTCACAATATAAGAAAAATCAAAATTGAACTTAACATTAGTTATTACGCTCAAATTCTATTACTTATGCATCGAGAACATATAAATGAACATAACATTTGCGTCTGATAAAAATTCATTCCCTTCTGTTATAGCCAAAATAAAAACAATAATGATAAGCTTATAGTACATTCGTTTCATTGAATTTTATCCGCCGAAACTTGTATAGGAAAAACAATGTATTCCTATGGTCGCGAATTGAAATTGTTTTTATTATTTCTCAAGAAAGAAGAGAAAAAAAAACAATTCTGTCACTTTCATGAAGTTTCGGTTGGAAACTGAGGTAAGTTTCCAGCTCACGAAAATCTATATTTTTCTCGAAACATCCTTCCAATTAAAATCGACAATGAGTTCCGTTACCATTATCAAATTATGCATTATAATCACACAAGACCAAAGAAAAATGTTCACCTCAGGCCACATTTGAACCAGTAATAACTTCCTACAAAATCCGTTCAAGTGCTTTGCCAACTAAGCTTTCCAGGTACTTGTCTCAAGGTTTGGAGATGAATGGATGTTGTATATGATTACGTATAATTATGACCCAAATACACCACACAGTTGATTTGATTTACTTTCTCTGTTCATCTTACGGTATTCAAACAAACTAATATTTCGAAAATTATGCAGTCAAGTGTCAAATAACTAGAATAATTATTCAATTTTATTGCAATTGAATCACAGCAATGCAGATGGATACAACGCAACGTTAATTAGTAGTTTAACTTTGACATGGAAATTTCCAAAATCCGCTCGCTTATCATCACCAAAACTTATCACATGCTAAATCTTATTTGAAGTTGACTTATTCACATTCTGTTAAAAAATTTTTGTAAAAATAGTTTCCAGACAACTATATACCTATTCGAAGACGTTTTCCAATTACACGAGCTTCATGAAAAGTATATTCTTGTTTATATCAATCATTGGCGACATTCGAGCCAACCATCAATACTTATTTTTATCGCACCTCTACAGCTTCAAGATGGTGAAAAAACCTGAAGGTTCGTCCCCATTTACTCTTTCAAATTCCCAAGACAATTCTGATACTTTTCTTGTCGCAATAATCAATGAAAGGCGAAAATAAAACAATAAATAATAAATGAAGAAAAAATCCGTGATCCATTTGCAAATATACATTCTCGTCTCTTTCTCCCCCGTGTGACATTTAATGTAATATCTTTATCGGGACCGGAATGACATGTGCTTGGAAAGTCTATCGTTTATTTTCTCTTTCTTTCCTCTCATCAGCTTGTCACATCTTGCTACGAATTTAACTGAGTCTAGAATGAAAGAGAGGACACTTTCATTTAGATTCAACTTGACCTGGAATTGGTTGAGAAATAGATTTTTGCTGCAGCTGGTTTTTTTTCACTATTTTCCTCAGTTTTTTTATGAAAAGACTGAAAATTGCGAGAGCTATGTAGCAGTCAAGTCTCATTACTAACTCATGGTTCCGACGAACAAGGCAGTTACTCGTCCACTAGATAATCAAATTATTTGAAACAATTTTGTATATGAAAATGGTTCATTAACGATGCTTTCATTCACATGCGTTTATACAACCAAGCTCATAATTTGATAACATGCCCTTTCAGAACCACCTCGAACTTCTCCCCAACAGGACGCAACTGTCACTGGTGGACCAGTACCACCACCGCCATCAGCCCATCAACCACATGCATACATTCAGGTATTAATTGAACTAAAAATAATAATATATTAAATTTCGAGAACTAATATTGGAAACCATACGGCACTAGCAATCCCCTTAAGGTTCATATAGAATATCCATTATGTTAAATAAACCTTTTATCTCCCCTGAGCGCAAAAATAACTGATGAATAAAAAATTCATTGAATGTTGCAAAATTTAACGAATAAAGCAAAACCGACTTCTTACGTAAAAGGGACAGAAATAGGAGTAAGAAATTGGAAAATTAACCTTTTTTAAAATAAAATCCGAGACAAAATCTTCATACATGAATAACATAATGTTCCGTCTGTAAGAGAGAATGATACAGGTAATAAATTTTTGTCTTCATGAGAATAGTATGTAAGTAGTTCGAAATAATATCAATAGCACGACTTTTTTCTTTCTATTATTGCCCATAAGTCATTACTTTTGTGTCTATAAATTAGTTTAATGTATTTTATGAAATGTTCAGACCTTAAAATCTCTTCATAGGTGATAGAGATATTAATGACAATTACGAAAGTGCCGAGTGTCAAAAGTGTTGTTTAATATCTAAGATTTGAAATTTTTACTTTGGATTAATTTGCGTATATGGGAAAATATTATCATTTAATGAACTCGGGACACAAAATCTTGGCGACGAAACAACTTCTGATATAATATTCGCAGAATTTAATTATTCATCCAAAGAATTATTCATTCATACAGTAATTTTTAAATTATTTATCATCATAAATTCAACATTCTCGACTGAGTATCGACATACTTTACAAAATAATATTGATCGCCGAACTTTGCATATCCTCCATATATAGAGACAAGGATATATTTGATGTTAATATAATATATTGACTGTAATGCAAAATGGGACACGCATGTCCGCTTTATGAGCGACCAAAACAAAAACTGAACACCGTTGTATGCACTATCAACACTTCACATCGCGATTCTTCACAGACTTCATAGCATTTTTTCTAATTTATCGTTAGAATTCAATTGTCCTTAGCTTCAAAAGTCAATATTACACCAGAAAATCCCCATGACGTCAGCAGTGCATCAATTTTTTGTTCAATTCGAAAATGAATAACTCTAGTTAACACACGCTGAGTTCACTGGAGGACAACAAGAATATTATGTGTCCGTTAGTATACATACGACTGTTCCCTACATCCGTTGCCAAACGGAACGCGTCTCATTCTGCGTCCAAACCAAAACAATGGAACTCGACGTGCACAACTGTGTGTCGTTGAATCAAATATGATATATTAACTGTTAATATATCAGTATTTGAGAGAAATTTTTTCACATTGAACTCAAACTTGTAATTTATATTTATATGAAGCTCTGAGATATATCTGATGCATGTTCATATTCACTTGCACCAAATACAATGGCCCAAATATATTATTCATTTGTAATGAATATAACGATATCCAGTGGTTGTATCAACAACAAGATATATTAACATTCAACATATTTCACTGATAGCAAGTATATTTTTCAGAAAAATAACATCTTGATCAGGATATCAACTACAAATAAACACTTTCATCAGTATACTTTTCACTCGTTCAAAACAGAATCAAATAATAATAATAATAATAATAATAATAATAATAATAATAATAATAATAATAATAATAATAATAATGACAATTAATTATCACAATTATGAGTATGAATGAGAAACTAAATAATTTCGTTCTTAATTAATTTATAATGTTGCCGTTGGATATCGAACCATAATTACTCACTCAAATACTTCAATATTCCGTCACAAATATTCCACAAATTGCTCATTACCATATACATATTGAAACGATATCTCTATCAATCTAGAATTCCCGTATATTCTCCCTCAATGTTGCTAGAAAATTGTTTTTTCTTTTTTGCAATTATATAGAGGATTGATTTCGTCCTATACAGTCACTTTCGTCCTACTCTTCTCTCATGAACTAATGAACTGATTCTACTCAATTGATTTGCCTAGGTGCGCGGTATAGAAGTGGGAATCGTCGTGATGGTTTTAATCATTTGGGCTGGAGCGATAACTCTGTTCTTCAATCGTTGGGGAAAAATTCGAATGTTGCTTCCTTATCAACCGGATTACAAGGAACAATTAAAAGTACCGGGCACAGGAGTTTGCGCCGCAACAACAACAACATGCACTCAACATTCATCGCAACACGCATGCTCCCAGGTGAGTTTTATATTGCAATTTCAATTACAAATTTATAAATATTAATTGGCGCGAATACCTATTCGGAGGTATAATTTCCATCTAATAAAATACATAATTCCAAAAATTACACTTGAGTAAATATATATTATTGACGATTGCTGAATAACAAACATTTTTAAACTAAATCTCAACGGCAAAATTGTGTCTACAACCCCATGAATTAACCATCACTAAAATCGTTAACGAGCGAAAATTCTCTTGCTTCATATTGATGTTTAAATAAAGCTCTTGCCCCGTGTGCCATTTGAGTTGTTTTGAAGTGAATTAAATGAGGTCTTGAAATTCAACATGAAGATACATACAAGTATATATGTATATATGTTGAGAAATATCTGTGAGAAATTCATGGACAGAAGAAACACGAGGATAAAGACTGAGATAAAGAGAGAATGAAAGCAGCAATGATAATCTGAGTTTGGTCCAGAGTTGAGGATTTAACTCGCATTTCCACTCAATCTTTTTGTATTACAATTTAATTGGACTTTACTCATTATAAACCATCCAGTTGTGTGTTATTCTCACATAAAAATGGACCCACATTTTCTGAATTACTTACTTGTGAATTCACATATTTTATTCGCACAGGTTTTATCTGCAATTACTCTTCTCTCGTCGCTGAAAAAAATTTAACTCGGGAATTTTATTGCAAATGAAAAAAGTGTTCGCGATTTCTCTTCAATTCTTTTTTTTTCTCTGGTTTATTGTGGCACTATTCAGTAATAAGAATTGCTTCAAACAATTCATCACGTGTAATTATTTTTAATCGGTATATATATTAGTCATTCATATATATGTACCAGAGTGAAGCTTTTAAAGCTTGGATTTTTTGCCAAAACATACATAATATGCTTCAGTTTTCTCTCGTAGATCGTATCAGTAAGTATACATTCATAATCAGCAAATTAAATTTCATCAATCATTATGGAAATAAATTCATTACGAATAATGGCCGATGAAATTCGTTCATATAAATTGAGAATAAAATCAATAAATCCAATAGTAAAATGGAGTTATCATCCAAGTCATACATCATTAAATTTATTAATCGGGAATTTTAATTAAACACGGTTATTCGTTGAAAATACGTATAGAAATATTTCATACATATATATAACTGATAATTTAATTCACGAATAGCGTACGGAAAAATTAGTTATAAGTCGGTTAATTATCATATCATTATTTTATCATTATTGTTCTTTTTTCTTTTTGATCTCTCTGTTTCACCAAATTATCGTCGTTGACACTTGGGGCAATATCAAATAATCGACGAACCATGTCTATGATAATGATGGTGACCATAAAAATAATGAATAACAATAATAATTAACGTTTGAAAAAAAAAAAATGAAAAATGAAAAATAATGAAATTAATTGAAACAAAAAAAGACAATGACTTCATTGTCGGATATGATGATGCAGTGTGGGGGATGTGGCGTATTGGATCAGTGCTTTCCGAGAAGAACTCGTGAACCAAGAGAGTGCGGCTGCCAATTTGCTCTACTGCACAGGGCGGACATCGCGTGACCATCGGTATTAATATCTTAATACAAGCCGTTCAATTGAGTTTTCACCAATCCGACATACATAGAAAGCAATATAGATATATATATTTATATATGTATATGATAAGACTTCGATTGCATTCCCAAAGGCCTCTTCGATTTCATTTTTATTTGACAAATGATTTTACATTATATATTTTTGGACAGAGTTTCCACATAATTGTTGATGAACAGCAGATCCATATTCACGTTTAATTTTTACGTTGAATTTCATTTAAAATTCGCGATTTGAACATTTGTTCTGTAATTACTGTAGTAATTTTACTGTTTACACCCAAGGAAGAAGAAATAAAACTTTCCATTCAAACAACTACTCTTGCAATTGGAACAAGAAGAAATTCTATTCCCTTATTCGAGTACGAATTTTGGGAGATCATTCAAGATTGAAACATTGTCAATTCAGGATTTCATTGGAGATAATCTATGAATGATTTCATGATACATGAAATATCAAATTAAGCTATGAATCTATTATGACGGTGTTTAGTCAAACTACAAAAGACATTATTGAAAAAAAATTAATAATGATACATGACAATCGAATTTTATTTTATCCTATTCACATTTTGGGACTATTCTCATGAAGGACAACGAATCTACTCATGACAATATCCGAAATATTCATTTTCAATCAATCAATCAATCAATATAACGTCCAAAATTATAATTATTCTCGATTATACAGTCACTTATTCTATTCATTGCACATATAAAATTGTTTACATCTTATATTCTCTCACATTAATGATTAAACTGGATCACGCTGCTGTTTGTTGTGATCGCACTTCCGGTTCATATAGTTGTATCTCTCAAATTCATATTCAACTTTGACATCTTCAATTCAATACTCATCCAAACCTAATAATATTTACCTAATAATAACAAATAATCTTGTCAACAGGCTGTACCAAAAAAAAAAAAAAAAAAAAAATAAAGTAAAAACACTTTGCCAAATGGAAATGATTGATAGAAACTTTCGGGTAACCAATTGGAGTCTCATCGATTATCACACCGATCGGAATACTATCATCTAAATATATATATATATACTTACACTTATTTTCGTTGCGTCATTCTCATATTGACATATCTATATGTATAGACAAGATCATTTCGATTGACTGTTCATTTTTTCGTTTTATTTTTATCACATCAAATCAATTCTAGATTCACTTGAGACACCACAAAAATACACACAGACCGTCCTATATAAATATTATCCCGTCCATTTGAGATCTGTCGCATTATTCAAGTGTGTATATTTCACTTGAACGACAAAAGCACATACAGTATATATACATATATGATTCAACCTCATTTCAAGTATCAATAATTCACCGTTGTCTCACTGGTTCTCCCAACTGTATACGGCTTTAACAGCGATTGATGTTGGGGAGCAGTGCGTCCACGTGTAAATTATAATCCTGTTCATGCATGGTATATATATATATGTACACATCTAAATTCTACCACTACGTGAATGATAATACGAGACACTGTGACATCAAATATACATATGACCTTTACACACAAACCCACATTAATCCCACTTTAATTCCCACTGATTTATTCTACAATCACACTTGTCATATTTATTTTGTAAAATCATTTATTGTTGATTATTTAATCGAAAATCATTTACATATACATTCATTACGAATGAAAAAAAAAAAAAAAATGGAATTCCCGCTGTATTCAATAATTTTTATTGGCACCTACAATGACAAATTGGTTTTGAAGTTTGGCACTGCAGCACTTTTATAAAAAACAAACACTCCTCCGATGTAGATGAATTAAATATAGTATTATTAAATTTATTTGTAATTTGAATAGGCACGCTTATATTAATCACGCGCGTTTTGTTAATGCGTGCACGTATGATGAACAATGGGAATAATTGAGGAAAAACAAAAAACACGAAGACATTTTAATCGAGACGCATGCATTTTTTTATTGCAGCGCAATATTGTATTGAACGAACACAAGGATTAAATATAAGCCATGAAAATTAACGTTATCTCTCGCTGTATAGTATAGTGGCCACTACTTCTCGCTATAGAAGTTGGCTTTTGTATAGAGAGTTCACTATATATGTATAGAGAGAGCATTGTATAATTTGACAATACACTGCTCGAGCTTCAGTGTCATAAAAAAATTGAATATAAAATAAAAAAAGTATGGGGATAACATTCACGTGTATGTGAAGCACTCGCTTGATGATTTTATAATGAATGAATCGAAGAATGAAACAAAAAATAAAAATGCAAATTAAAATTTATATTTATGTGTACATGTATGATATATATATAAAATTGAGTTTATGAAATCATTTTCAGCATCTGCATTGGTCGAGTCATCGAGTTGATTCCCTAGACAGCGCTACTGGTGGTGGTACCGCTGGTGGTGGTGGTCTAGGCTGGCCTAGATCCTCGAGGCCTCGAATTAACAGCGCTATCGACGTCGCTGGATTTTTATCCCAGGTGAGCTATTATAAATTCAATCAATAAACAATTTTTGAACAACAGAGTATTATCGGAAAAAAACTTTTCTATTTTCTCTTTTTTTTTTTTTTTCCCTCATTGCACTTTATCACATCTGTTACCCAACATGTACCAGCCCCGTATGTTTATCGCCCGCTTGGTTTGCATTGTCGATACATCATGGCGTGTATGGTCGTTGAACTATCGTGCAATTTACAGTATCAATTCCAGTCGAATCAACTGATACAACCGGAGGTCAAAGACAAATTTCGATTTCTATCACAGAGGTTCGCTTTTATTGACAACGGATATCAATTACAAATATCGTATGGTCTATAAATCCGGAATGATATATACCAAAATGGGAAAAAAAAAGAATGTTTCAAAAATATACGAATGGATTTCCTCACTTCAACTCTATCTGATGTAAATGGTGGAATACAAATAATGATTGTATATCAAGTAAGCTGGCAATGACAGACTAGATGATACTCGACTGAAACTTCCACATAACTATCAATTGTTGATAAATTTCTGTTAAACATAAACAACCTCATTCGGAATATTATTTCCATGCAGAAAAAACCTATACCCCAGGCTGGACTTAAACCACCGGTAACTTTCTTACAACCCGTTCAAGCCGTTTTACCCCCTGAGTTATTCAGGTTGTAAATCTTGGTTGTTGTCATTCGCCAGATATGTTAAGAAAGATTAAAGATGATGACATATAATTGCGTCACAAACCCACGACACACGTGGAATTAACCAATCGCCACCGTCAATCTTCCGGCATCTTTGAGACACTTATATTCCAGACACTTGTCACTAGGGTGTTGAATAATTACAATAAATATTCATTCTTTTTGCGATGGAGTGGTCACAGTGCAGGTGTGTGAACGTAAGGTCAACTGATGGTTCAATTCATAGTTGAAAATATTTGGTATAGAGATTTATAGGATTAGGAGATTTTTCTCGTTCCCGAAAATCATAGGTTTAGTTCTTTTCATCAAAATCATGAGATCTATTTTTAAGATAAAATCGACCTTCAAATATACCAGGATCACACATTTGATTATGCTACATGGAACCTTTACCCTAGCGTTGTCATAGAATTGGATGGATAGTGAAAATTCCCGTAAAACAATTTTTAAATAAGCTCTCGCTTACTATTGTGTTCGACATTTGAATATGACTAGAGAAAGGTGTTTGAGCTCGGACCGAATTTCAACTAACAGCATCGACAACCGATAAAAAATAGTGGAAGGATCACCACAATATGAAACCCACAATTGAGGTACGAAATATATATTTAGGCCACCTTTTTTTTAGATGACAGAAAAAAAAGTCGGTTCGTTTATAACATTCTTAATTGGTCTGTAGACGGGGTCATTTGTTTATTATTCAAAAATAAAGAATGATACAGAAAACTGGAGGAATTGAGAGAGAACAATTTTAACTAAAATGCCCATTCATATGTTATCAAGCAGGATCTCTTCATTTTTCAACAAAATCAAATTGAATAGAGTGAGAGAGACAGTTGTAGTCAATTACATTGGAGTTGCAGGGATGGATTTGACCGTAATAGCCAACTCGACGTTGCCGGACTTCGTCTATGGCCTCGTGCCATTGTACATATGCGTCAATCAATCATTAGATGTTTTTTTTTTATTCATTTCATGATGTATATACGTTATTATTCTGAATTTCAAGTGCTTCGACGAAAATTGTCGATATTATATTAATTCGAAGTTCTCAATGATATATTTTATTAGACTATTTTATTATTGAACCAACTGTATAGTTAAGTACGGATATTAAATGCATTCATCTGCATATACATTTATATATGGATTAGGTTTCAGACCAGTCGGATCTAATTCCATCCCAGCTAATTCGATATGCTCAGCAATTATTCGAATTTGTTACTACGGATAAAGACAATAAAAGGTAATGGCAAGGTTCAAGTTAATTTATAGCAAAATGTATAATACACACGTACGTATAAACGCGGATCGATAAACATACTCTGGTTGGGTTGCGTCGCATTAGTTGTTGAGCAAGTATATCATGCTTACACATGTGTTGGGTACAAAAAAAAATCGTTATACCCTCCAACTTATCTTCAATGAAATGACAAATAAACTCACTTATTTTCCCAGTTTTTATTCTCCCAATTGCTAATTTTTTATTGATTTCATTGCAAAATTAAATTTACAGGAATTTCTACGTCGTCATGGTTCAACGTCACGACTGTGTCGAAAAGTCCGTAGTGCGGATAATTTGCCACTAGCATCATGCAGCAATGATCAAGACAATGATCATAGAAATTCGAATGATGAAGGCGTAGAGATGGATCGTGAAATATTTTTACAAACGACCAATGAAGAGGATGATAAAACAGATGACAGTGAGTCAAAACGACAAAGCAGTTTAGAGAGTGGTGGTGGAGTGAAGGACAATGCGGAAATTTCTCTTCTTGAACCATGTCCACAACAATCGATATCCAGGTAATTGTGATGAACGCTGAGCTATAGACAATTGATCGTTATTTCCAATTAGGGCTTGTTATTGTGGTGTAAAAAAGCCTGACGTCATTGGTACCCGACTCCTTTCCTCCTACTCAGAGTTCTACCACAAATTCACTTGAACGCCAAAACTTAATAGACAATGGATTAAACGTCTACATCCCAATTCACTCGCCTCATCCTTCGAAACGTCATCCACAGATATTTCAATTAAAATTAACTTTACTTATATATACACGAAGAAATTTTTGCATCTTAAATTACTGTGTTCATATATTAGTGGTGGATGATATTGACATTGGGTCGGAAATTGATACGGGGAAGCGGTATCGAAAGCTGATCCCCTACGAGCAAACATTTCGAGTATCAGAAAAAAATTGACTCATGAAAGGCAAAGGCGATATGGTTTGGGGAAAAAAACGTTGAATCTGTGGGGGTGAGAACGGAAACATTGTCATTATAAAAAGTATTTTTTTCTATCGCAGAATCCCAATCGTTCATTCAAAAATATGTATGAATAATTTGGCGGCAAGAATTTATTTTTCACGCCTTCATGTTGCACACATTTTTCATCTCACATTGTTTTATTTTATCGAGTACACAATTGAAATTTTGCGACAAGAAAACTTTTGTTCTCGTATGACTTTCTGGCTTGCGATTCGAAATATATCACACAAAGTAGAATTTACACCGCACCGCAGATCTGCACAGGCGGAAGCGGATCATTCTAGTTTTTTTCTCTTTTTCGAATACTTCCGTTGAGACACAATTTATTTTTCGATAACTGTTAGATACTTTCCGGCACATTTTCTCAATTCAATATGATGGTGAGAAGGAAACCCATTTTCAATTCCAAATCGTTTCGATTTTCAAATGAACAATTACATTTTGGGGATAAAAAACGATTTTTATTCGAGAGTATTTCTTCTCTGACCCCATCAGTAAGTTTATAAGAGTTATTCAAATTTGTCTGTTGTATTTCCCGTGTTGACATTACCTATTGTCACACAGTTGACTTCAAAGAATCATATTTCGCATGTTGTCACTCATGTAGAACAGCTTTTTGGAAATGGATATGTCATTGTTTTGCGGTAGTTCGAATATCACAGGCGCATCGAATATAATATTTCAACGGCGTCCTGTTCCATTTCAATCGCCGTAAAATTATTTTTTTAACATAGAGGAAGTGGTTCTACCCTTTGCCGATACTTATTCGTAATATCTGTTAGGGAACATTTGGGAAAAAATTCCGGTTTTGTCATATAATTGATTCGAATACTCATTTTATTGAACTATTGCGGGTACGGAAATTCGTATAGTTTTGAACTGAAAATTTACTCCGATATTTGTTGGCTATAGGTAAAAATTTTTCCAAGTAAAATCGTTCACAGTATGTTGAGCTGTGTAATCATCCATAAGTAATGACTTATTACACAGAAATACATATACGTTATATAGTGTCTATGAAAATTTATGATTTTAAAAAGTTCTCTCATCACTTTTTACAGCAAACAAAGATCTGTAATCATATCTGAATTATTTCATTAATTGAAGACTAATAAACTCGAAAAAAGTTCAACTTGGTGAATAAAAGCTTATTTGTTTAGGTTATTTAACAACAGTTATTCTTCAGTTAGTATGCACTCCTGTCGCCATTCGTTTTGCGCGGAGAAAAATAACATGCATCAAGCGAATTTTCCGACCGTGCATAGTAATTTTACTCACTTCACAACTCATAAAATATGATTTATATATTCCGCAACGTTAAAAAGTCGCCGATACTACTCGCGCTCTAATCTGTTCTAGAACACATTGTAAAATGTATTTGTACTTTTCAAAGTTTGTAAATCGGATTATAATTTCACTGTCAATTGATGATGACTATCGCCGTAATTTTCGAAAACGTTTCCTGTTGGCCATAGAAAAAAAAACAGACAAGTAGTTATATTTACTACGTTTTTTTCTTCTGGCTCTTAGAAGAGTATGTGATAGGGTCAATATAGTCCACCATCAGAATGATACATATTAAAAACCGCTGAAATTATCATGTGATTATTTGTGTGAAAATTGATTCGTGTATGCATTCATTCAAACTCAATAAATTGGGACAATTGACATGATTGTGGTTTGCATATAGAGAGTGTGCTTCAACTGCAATAATTGCCAACACCAGCCCGTCATTAATGGCAAAGCGAATGGGTGGGTGGCGAGTTGGTGGGAGTCATGAGTATGTCAAGTGCCCTGTTAGACAAGCATCTGTCACGGATGAGAGGTAATTCATGAAACAGATAGGAAAAAAAAACGTTTATATTGGGAAAATTATCCAATGAATGGATGATTCAATGAATGAATGTATTACTTTTTTATTCTTTTTATAAGATTCCATCGACACTCATGTGAGCCTGATTTCATCCGGCCGCAACATCATCATCGTCGCACATCAGCCATAGGCCACGTCTTTCCTCATCATTCAACCGAAAGTGACACTCATTCAAGAGATCGTGACCACTTGAAACACACAACAGAAACAAATGTTGAGACACAACATTTTGGCCTACCAATATTAAGCATTAGTGAACCAAGTCCACCAGATGAAAGAGATCGCCTCGATGATTATTTGTAGAATTTGCTTGACGAGGAATTCCTGAAGGAGCTCCTCGTATGATCCTCTCCCTCTATATTTTCATAATAAAAAATTCACTTGACATGAAAATAGCACATGTACAATGTGATGCTACAAATTTTATCTCTATTCTTTCTTTGTATTATTCGAAAATGTCGCAGGACAAGAAGTGTCATATTGAGATATATGAAGCCACGGAAATGTCATGAAGAAAAATCAAATACAGAGATGTATATATTTTTTTATATATGTCACTCATATTAAATATATTTCTACATATATAAAAATCACGATATTTCCGTGTGAGAATGAAAATATATATTTGAGTTAATGAAATGATTTTATTAGTTAGTTTCATCTGTCCCACATTATAATTTTAAACAATTACAGCAATTTTATTGTACCTTGGGTTACTTGTTACAACTGACCATTTATAATTCGCCCGCCCGCTTGCCTTCCCATCCATTCCAATGTCGATGTATGCTCATGTGAGTATAGTTACGATCTAGGACTTGGTTGAAAAAAATAAAAAATACAACTTGATATAAAGGAAAATCGATAACGTAACCTTAACTCTAACAATCCTACATATAATGTGTATGTATTCTCGCATTTTTTTTTCTACTCATTGATCCGACGAATGAGCTCGACATAATGTATAATATTCATGTATGCGTTGCAACGTAATGACCCTCTTGTTACGTCTTAGTATTATCCTATTTTTTTCTTGTCTTGTAAATTTATCATCACACTAACTGTGTCTCTAGATATAAGATAACAAGAAAAAAGATAGAATGACTAATATCAAATTAATCCAATATTTCCAGACTCCGAACGATGTATAATGTATACAACGAAACAAAAAAGCATGAGAAATTAACAGATTAGCAAAATTTGCCCAATGGGATTTGGAGAATTTGTCAATTTGAACTATCATCGATTAATTATTGAGAACCAAAGTGGAGATGATCGTATTGCCTCGAAAAAATATAAAAATAGAACAGAAACAATTCTATACATACATCTATATATTTATATATGAATATTGATAGCTTTAATTAACAAGAGACCAAATAATGAAAAAAGAAAGAAAATGAAAAACAGAAACAGAAAGATAAATCTGCTAAAGCTACAGTAGATGAAACAAAATTGGAATTCATTTCCTTCTATATACACATATGCTTAATTATTATCATTCGCCCCGTCTAAAACGTTTATGGGCTTTTATCGTCACCGCAATGTCCGCAATTTTGATTGGTTATTGGCATTGCTCGCCGAATACTGCGGCTTCAATTTCGACGTTCATTTATAATAAATCGATCAATATTGGTGGAGCGCGCTCCACACGCATGTAATCTGTGTAGTAATTTATATCAATTATGAAACTGTGAGATAAAGTATCCATTTCGAATTTAGAAATTTATATAATGTCGCGCTTTAGTTAAGCTATCTAAAGTTGCTGATCCAAATTTAATTTACATATTCATCGGTATTATACATGCCGTTTACAAAGTGGGCGACATACATGTCTCCAAACTAATAATTACATACGAAACCAAAACAAAAAGTATAATAGTATAATATACATATAAAAAAATTGGTATCTACTAAAACAAAACAAGATCACTATTTTTCATTGATGTAAAGATCTTCTACTTGATATATGACCGAACTATTGAATCTCGGTGTGGAATCTCATGGAGTATTATATATAAGATAATTAGAGAGGAAGTTTCATCCCCTTTTCGTGACTGTTTCATCCAGTCAACTAGTTCTACCTGATGTCAAAAACGAATTTTTATGAAGGTCATATATTCTCACTTAAGTTGTAACACCGCGTATATGCATTTCTTCAACTCGTTCCCGGCAGTGACTAATATATGGACAGATGTATCTGACATATATCAATTCTCTATTGAAGTAATTATTCTCACATAAATCAATTGATCAATTTGAAGCATTCAATTTATAACGAAATCCGTTTCATATTTCTCTGTCTAAAATTGAATAAAAAATGTTAATCTCGAAATTTTGACGCTTACGCGGTGCTCTGTTACGTATTATGTTGTCTAATATATAATGTTGTATTAAAATAATATTAAAAAAAAAAAACACCACCAATTCTGAATATCAAGTGGAAGAAACATAAGCAGAAGATTAACATTCGCTGAAACTTGTTATGAATTGCGTTCAATTGTTGCCGAAATCTTTAAATTAATTAAGAAAAGAGTCTGTTCACGTATAGCGTTTTTGAATGCGGAATTCTCTTCTTGAAATAACTTTGACATATACTTTGAAATATCGAAGTTACTTTTAATACAAAGCCAGTAGTGCATTGTTACAAATAGTTCAACTGATTGAATCAATTTCGTGACGAACAAATTGGTCATATGAAAAAAGTTTTAATTAACATCTATTCAGATCAGACAACATAGAACAAATTTTCATTTGAACTTTTGTGCATTCAAAGAATGGACTCGTCACGAATAGCTTCAAACAATTAGAGGGTTCATACCAATAAACTATCCCTTCCTAATTAAATGTCCTATCATCTACTCTACGAATATATAATCATCGCATGTACCTCAATGTTTTTATGCGAGCTAATGGATAAAAGCCACAAAAGTCATTTCTGTATCTTCTTTCGCTTGTAATTTTTTCCCTTAAGGTTTCGAAATATTAATGTTTGCAAAATTTCGTACATTACACTGTGAGGCTCAATGATAAGACCATAGATGACCTTCATAAATATTTCTCTAGATTTGCGGTAATACGAATTAACCGAACTGACTATTGCAAGTCTCGATATAAAATCAATTACTATTGTAACGCAACCCTATATATATATATATATATATATATATATATATATATGTATTTAGATGTAAATAACTACACATATCTCAAATAACTTTATTACGAAGATAGAACAACTACAAATGGCTGAAAAAATTTTAGCTAATGATGTCAACGTTTTTAAATTCGAAGTTTATAATTTTAAATGTAATTTTTTGTCATAGACGATCGACCACTAATAGATCTTTTTATCGTCAGGGAAACAAATATATAGGTATACGTATGTAGAAATGGACCATTGCAGCCGCTATATATACACATATGTATCTTTATATGTATATAGGCTTATAAATGTATGGAACCACTTTATTGCCTTTTGCGACTTGATGTTATAGGCATATGTCGGCAATTATGCAATTTACATTTCTTTCCTTTTTATATATAAATATATGAATAATTAATTTCATTAAACTTTTCAAAATACTTTTGCTTTGTTCAATTTGATTTCTTCTCGCCATTTATTTAACACGTATACATTCATTTCTGCAGTGAAAAAAATATTATTTGAAAACTTTATCTGCAAATGCGTGGGACCAAGGAAGCATTTCCACTGCATGTCAAGTGAAAAGGAGATTGCAGCCTTTAAAGTCGCAAAGGGAGAACAAAATTCTACAGTTTGAAGCCATAAAGACTAAAACTTTTTGTTGTGCAGAAGTGGAAAACAGAAAGAAAACTCATGAGCACACTCCCTGTGTATCCGTTTGTGCTCAAAATCGCTGAATCAAGAAAAAAAACAATACTTCCCTCATCATTACGTGATGTAAAGTGAAAAAAATAAACGTTGAAACCAACTTATATAATTTACTTACTAATAGAACATAAGAAAAGAATCATAATCAAAAATAGATTTATACCTTCGAGGCACAATTTATTCGGCTAATGTAATCCTTTTTTATAACTAAATGGAATTAATTTTGAATCATAAAATAGTAAAATGAATAACAAATCCAATGCGTTGAAAGACTACGCCTACAGTTAACCTACTACGATATAAACACTCGATATATCGATCACTTTGACAGTCAATAAATTATTCAAGTACCTTTAGATCATCAAAGTTCTTTACACTCTAAATCCGATAAATTTGCGTCCACATTCTATTTTATGTCATCAAATCATTTAATCCGCAACCAACCTCGCAAACAAAAATAAGAAAGTGGTCATCTGCCCATCAATACACGGTATCAACCAGCAATGAAAAAGAAATAATCCCCAATTCGGTATAGTAATCTTTCTAAAAAACATTTCGAGAAAAATAACTCTAAAATGCGATTTTCAAGTAGTAAAAAAGAACGTAATAACCACCATGAAAACGAAAGAAAGAAAAAAAAAACACTTCCATCGTCACTAAATTAGATGAGCACTATTTTTTGTACTTATGTGTATGTATCTATTATATAACAATAATTCTAATAATAATAATGTATATTGTCGTGAATCCTGAAACATCTGTAGTCAATGTATATGATAATGAAAAAAAAAACAAAAAACAAATACAACTTATAAAAATTATTTGATTTCAATTGCTGTTTTTTTTTCCACTTAGTACAACGTATTCTTATCAAATCATGAATTTTATTAATTTGTCGAGACGAGAAATAATACATTATTCAATATCATTCTCGAAAATACATATAAAAATAGATATTATATTTATCTCATACCATTTTTAATAATATTCATTTGTGCTTCCACTGTTTATGTACAAATTTAATTTGATTGCACATCGATTATATTACAAACTCTATATACGAACATCTTCACAGCCACGTGAAAATAAAGTTATCGAATCAAAAATCATAGACAGTAGTGGTTATATTAATTAATTATTATCATTAGAATCTCGACTTAATTAGTTATTACTGTCCGATTTATCATTATAACTAATATTGATCTCTTCATTCATATCATGATCCTCGATTTCCTGACTACGATTACTTATATTTGATAACCGCACATCATCGAGAGAATTATCGAGATCAAGTTTACCTGCAGTCGCATTAATAGAAATATCATTCAAAGTCTCATTACTTATCGTTAATTTATTATGTTCATCCATTAAATCTTTCCACGGATCTTCAAGAAAAGATACTAGATCAACATACTGCGATATATGAATTTCTCTCCGTGGCATTCTCTGCTGTAGCATCTAGAACAAAAAGAGATACACTTTATATTTTAGTTTATTAATGGAAATAAATGAAAGATAGTTAATTAACGGCTACTCTCTGTCGTAGTGGTCACAATAACATTTGAATTTATATGAAAGAATAAAACAATTCATTTTCAAAAATGTAAAAGCAAATATATCGACATCAGCACGCGAAACAGTTGACACCTGAGATCGTTGTTAATCTCACAAACTTTAGATAAATAATTTTCACATATTCGATGGAGAAATATTATATTTATGATTTCATATATATTCATCAAAATTCACAGAATATATAATCAAATTGACGGAATTTTCTTGGTTTGAACTATGTTGTTCTATTTATAGTCGATGAGAGAGGTGAACGTGCTCAAAAGCCCAGCATTTTTATCCAATATTCCAAAAGTTACATAATCAATTCACATCAAATTTGAACAATGAGCACTTGTCATTTGATATTCTGGCGTATGGGAAATCAGATTTGGATTTTTATTTCTATTTGGCAGACGAGCGTATCATGAACTATGTGCAACGAAATAACAATTGAACTACTTTTGTCGAAACGTTGAAAAATTAATAATTCTCAATATTTTGTTCACCCCATTCAGTCCTTGATTTGATTATGACAGATTGACACTTACTGAATCAAAAAACTTAACAAACCTTATTGAATCTTATTATATTGATTAATTTCGTGGTTTTCGAGTACCTTCGAAATGATGAACAATCGACAAATTGCCGCAAGATTGTGATTTTCCCCGTCAGTATGGATTTCTTTCTTGATGTGAATATTAACATAATAACATTTCGATTGCAAACTGAATCAATGCTCCATTACATCTGATTCTAACAGACTCATTTTAATATAATTTTAACGTCAGATTTCATATGTTCATACAGAATGCAGAAGTATTAATTGAAAATGAAAAATCTACATCTACACCGTTGTATTTTAGTATACATTTGCTAATGGGACACAGTTCATATTGATCCTCTTCACTGAATTAACCGTATAGAGAAACTTTTTGACCATGGAAAAATGATAAAATTATTTCCATTTTCATTCCTATGTTCACTTATCCTCGATTCAAAATTTTACTAGACTAATGTCTTCACATTGTTTTTACATGAAATTTGACCCACCAATTTTGCTTTGACTAAAATCTTAAAATTATTTCGATTATTCATCATAAAAAACCTACTTTATTGTTTCTACCACGCGATTGTCTCCAATCATTTCTGTATGGTGAGAAAGAATTATCAAAATAAGCTCGTGAAGTGTAATTTTCGTTGTGGTATCCTGGACTACCAGAAAAATTTCGATTTCGCCCACCTCGCGCGCCAAAAAATGATCCACTCTGTCTTTTATCTTGTGATGATGGTGAACTGGTATCGAATGCAATAAAATCATCGCTTCCAGTTGAATTTTGACTAACATTTGGTGAATAATTACTATCAAACGAATTATTCATATGATGGACATAACCTCTACCACCCCGACGCTCATTTGATTTCCATTTGAATCCTTGTTGGCCGGAATTACCACGCGGAGTACTGAATGGTGATTTTCTCATGACGATTAATCACTCTATCACTATTTTACACTATTTTTTTCCCACGTATTTTTACACCGTGCAACAATTATGTATTTTTTTATTTATATTTTAGAGTCAAAGCGGTCAAAACACAACGAACGCGGGGGTGGCAACACAATTCAAGATGGCTGACGTGTATCTACATTATCCGCAGTCGGCATCTTCATTGTGCATTGCAGTTAGTGCACTCTACACGTATGGTGATGTACTAAATGTAAGGGTGCACGCAGTATGCATTCATTCTGTATATTGTAATATTTACGTATAAATATTTGTATTCTATATAAATCATTGTTTAATTCATGAATACACTTAAATATTATTTTTTAAAGGAATGTATGTGAATTTTCAATTATTTCAAATGGGAATGAAAAGAATTTTTGGATACAAAAATTCGATTTCGTACGTTATCTTCGTCAATGACATCGACATGTCCTCTATGAACTTCTGGCTGATCAACTCGATCATTAATATTTAATTTTTATCATCTTGTCCCATTTAGTTTTTGTATTCGATTTTGAAGGAAATTGTTTCCTGCAATACTGTTTTTTAACGTTTCGTTGTATACACAACAAATACAAAAATTTTCACATCTAACTGCATTACCATCCCATTGTGGTAACTTAGTTACGTCTGGCCATTATCAACAAATAAAAGATTTAACCTCAAAAATGAATTCAGCCGCGAAACGTTACCGATGACCCGAAATTCCCACATTGTCCTTGTCCACCAATAAAACATTAATAAATACCAAAAGATTTCAAATATATAAATTCCGAAACTGCACCTCAGAAACAAAAAATAATACTTCTAATACAATATAAATCAACATCCATGATTATGGGTGAAACAGACACACCCTAGTAATGATTAGCTTCCCCGAACAGATGTCGCCACCAACGAGAAAAAAAAATTGGCAATTGTTGATTCACTGCAGGGCCTTGGACCAAACGAAATATTTCGCGCGTGCGCACCAACTCAATTATAAAATAAAAAAGAATCTGTCGCAACAGCAGCGCCCTCATCCACAAGAGTGTATGCGCACACAAGATATCCCAGACGTCGCGAAAGCATCGGCCGGTGTGTGTCTGTCGTGAACTGACCCGAGAATAAACCAAGCGAGAAAGTAAGATAGGACGATAGAGAGCGTGTTGAATCCTGCACAAAATATATATATATATAACATATCTCTATCTCAAACCGGTGTATACACATTCGTCATTCGTTTCATCTTGCACATTCGCCTCGTCCTTGTTTTCATCGAAGTCACCCTTACAATGGACGACACAGTACCTGTTGCACAACTTTTACCACCAATTTCAAACGATTATTCATCATTATATTTCCCTCTCAATAATCATCGAGCGCCCTTCTCCTAGTCTCTGTGTGTATCCACTGCACATTTTGTGTGCCCATGCAAATGAATACGTGTGAGTGTATTCTGTATATTTAATTTGCAAATCGGACCATTAAAAAAATAATAACTGCAATAATAATAATAATAAAAAGCAAAGTAGAAGGAACGTGTGAGTAGCCGGCACGAAAATCGCACGTGTATTTGTGTATGGGTGTGTATATGTGTGTGTATCACACACAATTTGGAACGATGGGGTATATCCCGGTGAATTTTCTGCCGTGGTGAAGAAATAAAAAAAGTGCTATACTACATTATTATTTATTTATTTGGTGAATTTGGAGGGATAATAAAAGAAAAAGGGGAAAAAACCGTGGTGAGAAGGAGAATATTTTAGTGTGTATAATCTTCGTATATTCATTACAAAAATAAGAAACTAACTAAAAAAAGAAACGAAAAATGGGGTTAGTTCAGAGCCGTTGCACCGAAACAACAGCTACCGGTGGCAACGGCGTCGGCATAGGAATGCGAGATGGATTGGGAATTAAAGCAACGAGTGGCCAACAGCATCACCATCAACAACAACAACAACAATATCAGCCGATATTGGGTATGGGTAATCTTGGTGGACCACACACAAGAAGCGGTAGTGTAAGGTCTGCACCGAAACAGCCCATGCCCGACAACATCGAGCTTGAAAGACGTTTCACTAAAGTCCTTGTGAGTCTATGATTTATTTAAAATTCTTTACTTCATGTACGAACACTGTTTTCAGTATACGTCATAGCTACATATACACATGAATATGAGAGAGGCCGAGAAGCCTATATTTCTGTCAGGAGAATGACGAGGTGTATTTAGTGTTTACGTACGTGCCTCCAGGGCCTGAGACAACGTTGTCTTGTTATGGCAGACGAGTTTTTGAAAAAATATCTGAATTCTCTGTAGCCAAGTATATGTATACTTTTGCTTGAGAATTTATATATGTCTGATGCTTATATGTAATACCTCTTAGTTCAGCATGAACATTGGATATATGGAATCCTGTACGGCAGGATGACGTTGCTATATCATTATTCTATTATATGCACGTATTGTTTTTATTCACAAGCTGCAAGACATTTTGATTCAGAATTGGTCTCTCATACAATTTGTTTTCCTTCTGTACGAATTTCTTTATAGACGTCTGTGGGTATTTTCGTATTCATTCATCATACTTTCTGAATAATCGCTTATAACGCAGGAATAAAATTTGTTGATCCGCCTGAATTTTGTTGGGTTCGAATTCCGCCCGATTAATGTAACAACCATATTTTTTTTATACATTCAATTCATTCCTTTAATAACATTTGAAATGATGTAGTAGTTGTACGATTTCTCATATAATTTGTTCTTACGTCAGGACAAGTGTGACAGGTATATAACAGAGCAATGTTTATTTACGTTGTTGGACGAAGGCGAGGATGAGAATGGGGATCGGTACTACGATGACGACGACGACCAAAGAAGAAAGAGATAGCCAAGGGTGTAATGTGACTCGTGTGTGTAGGCTTGATAAGTATCAGTGAACCCATCTCGCGTGACTTGGTATAAACTGAAACACTCATATAAAGCAATACACTCTCTTTCTTCCACGGTCACCCATTCGAAATAATACAATTGTTGCCATCTTGATTCATCGTAATTCATTTTAATTTTCAAATTGAAAGAATTCTATTGATGTTTATTCTTTCTTCTCTAGTTTCTATGATAAACACTCGCTCCCTTCAATTAAAATTGATTGATTGAATGAATGAGAATCAATAGCATTGTTATAAACAAATACCATGATATATATCTATTACCTGTGTTACGTAATTTGGTCGGATGGCTGATGGAAAGGCGATCGGAATTTGCAAACGCGCCTCACACGAACCTAACAGAGTCAGTGTGAGAGAGAAAAAGAGAGACCATGAGCTCGATTAAAATTCCACGAGTGCACCTTTGGCTCACTGCGACACCGCAATGCGTCGTTACAACCGGTCGTAGATTTTCCTCATTATTTATTCGCTTTTTTTTTCTCACGTTTTCTTCTCACCATGCTGATGCATTTCGAAGTGACGATCCATAATGCACAAAATAATTGACCCAGAATCGAAAAAAAAATAAAAATAAAGGAGGAAGTCAATGAACATTCTTATACTTGTTAAATATTTTGTAATTATTGAATAGGGCGTTTTTTATCAACACCCCACAAATCGAATCTTGGTCGATGTGTTTTTTGTGATTGGTTTTTCTTTTAGCATACCGAATTACATCAATTTATAATCAGAGGAGTTCAAAAAGTTTATTTCTTCATATTAATCGAATGCTGGAATTCAAAGTGTGATAAATAATACAAATCATCTGTAAATTTTTAATGGGCTATATAAATTCGCTTTTAACGTATTACATACATATTGTTGAATTGAAGTACTGGACATCAGTCTGATGTGATTCGTTATTTCAAAAACTCGTCATTTTAATATGATGAAATAATTTGAGTGTTATTCGAGCAAGTTTTCGCAGGAAATCGAAATGGTTTTAACTTTCTATATGTATGTTTCAAGCGAAACCGGACAAAAAATTCGGGGTCTGTCCAAAACCACAAACTAAAAACTATATAAAATGAATCGCGTTGTACATTTATTCTGTTGCGCACTATCTTTCGAAAATAGCACTGAGAAAGTAAATTCACATGATGATGAATTTAAATTTGAATGGCTTCTATTGATTTCACCAAATAAAGCGTTCTTCGTTTTTGTGAGATTTTGATTGAGACAACTCATCCAATCTCAACTTCCATTTATATATATAGATAAATATGCGCAGGAACAAACGATAGGGTAGATTTTATGATTCAATGACAGTTTGATGTGAAATGTTTGTTTATAAATAGGGAAAATAATAGTAAAAAAATAAAAAAAAATAATCGGGAAGGACGACGACGGATGTAATGAGCATTTGCACGCACTGGCGACCGTCAAGTTGATGGTGCGCGGGAAGTTTCTTGTTTTTTTTTTCTCTGTGTTATGTGCTCTCTCGTCGTTGCTAAAAGGCGCCTCCGAGATCCAGTTTCTTCAACGACAACTTTGGAGAGCGACTATTATATCTCTCGTGTGTGTTATCCGACCTCTCCAATACGATTCTAGTCCACTTTGGTTCGTTCTACATCAAATGCTATATTGTGAACCCATCCATATTGACAGACGAGAGAAAAAAAAACTTTAGACTCTTCAAAATTTGATTATCGTGCAACGTTCAAGGTTATACAGATCTACATTCCTTACAAATTTTATTTTTATTCTTTTTTTTTCACTCATATTGCCACAACTTATCATTCGTGCTAGTATGAGTTATTATCGTAACGAATTACGGGCAATCGCACAATTGATATATTAATGTTATGTATATTGGAAAAAAAAATTCATGGAATTCATAAATGACGTGAACAATAATGAATACCAATTATTGCTCATTTCGATAAATACGTACAAGGTCGTATATATGACACATCCAGATATAATTTATTCTAAAATGGGTAACCTCATTTTTCTTTTCTTTTCTTTTTTTTTTTCGAAGGATAATCGTTTTCATTCAGACATTCGGAGAAAATTGTTCATTGAGAAACAAAGTTCTCAATTCATGAATTATAATTTTGTTTTCTTGTTCTCACTTTTATGATTATGATTATGACTATTAACGTCGACAATTTCTCACGAGTTGAGAATATCGTAAAATATAAATATACGTTCATAGAATACTTAGAGAGAGTGAGAATTCATTTGGTTTATATATACATGGCGTGTGCGATAAATTTCTCGTTTGGACAAGAGAAGAAAATGTTTCTAGCCAAATGACATGTATAACAGTGTGTGCGTGTGTGAATAAATACATACATTGAATCACTATATATACGCATGTGTACATGTATATATTTAATCATGAACCACAACTTTAAACCACCTTGTAAATTGCAATTAGTTCTCACGCGCGCGTGTGCACGACTGTACTACACGAGCAAATCTCATCATCATGATTTCAAAAACCGATAACGGAATATCAACACAACGACGATGACTTGGCGTGTGTATATTTTATTTTATTTTTTTTCCTCTCTCGTACTATTACAGTTGCTATGGTTGACGAGCTTTGACCATGAGCCAATATCATTTTCAAACAAAAATAACAAATAATTACAGTGATGTAAATATATATTATTCTAACAAGCGGAAAAATTTCACTACTTGCACAGTGATTTAGTGGTACTTTAACTCACTTCACTTAACACAAAACGTATCTATTGCTGAATCATGATATATATCTGGAATTTTTATTCTTCCAAAATTTCTCAGATGAAAGGGCGAATACGAATTTGTAACTCAGATAATTTTCCTTTCTTATTGAACAAATTTACGAATTTTAATTTCATCATATCGGATTTCGATTGTTCAAGTCTTATCTTCAATCTCGGTAAGCAATCCAAAAAACTTGTGACAGCTATGCGCGACTTGAAATTTTAACCATTCACTTGGATTATTTCTTCTTATACAGTTAGCATATTTTTATATCACCAAATCAAATCAACAATCTTGTATTCATTAAATTCAACTTCAGATGCGAATGATGTAATTCAAATAGGACGTCCAACTATTTTTAAGTGAAGAAACGAAAATACTAGTCTATTGTGCAATGAAAAGTCGTTTTTCTTTTTAAATTTATGGAAGGCATTTGAAAATCCAAATAATATCAATAATTTTCTTTCCTCATAGTGTCTTTCGAGGAATTGAAAGTGAACGTATGTTTATTGTCAAAACTGCTCTGCAAAATACATGACAAAGATTGATAATTGAATTTGAAAATAATATAACTATAAATCAAACACGAAATACGATGCTCTGGGTATTAATTCACCAATAAAGCACTGTCGTAGTTTATTGAAACGATTTTACAGAAAAATGTACAGTACATCACACTGTAATATATTTAAGTTGTTTCGTGATATTTCCGTGGGTGTGATGAGGTTGGGAACCCTATCATCATCATGGGATGTCCGAAGGGAAAAGAAGAAGGCGACTCCTCGTCGTGGTCTTCACCACCATCGTCGTCGTCGTCGTCGCCGTCGTCGTCGTCATCATCATTCCAACACAAACACACACATAGAACTCTTGTTTTGGACTGCTGCGCGTGTTCCTCGTCGTCCCATCGCATTTCACATGGGCACGACGACCACCACCGATGTCACTCTTTTCTTTTTCTTTTTTCTCCCATCTACCATTTTCTCCATCTCCGTTGCGCGACCTCACGATTTTATAGGAGAGATAGTTCTGTCTGATAGTATATGTGTATAAATATAGGTATATACATATAAAAGAACGTGATTGCCGTTCATGGGACCACAACACTATATTTCTTTCTCTCTCGTTCTTGTTCTCTCTCCCACAAATGAATCAAACCTCGCCCACGCCCTACACCGCATATGTATATATCTATTTTTGTATATATGTGGATGTCAACGATCACAATGGAACAGCTCTAACGGCCAGTCGCGCCCCGGAAAGAGCCACAGAGAACCATAAACAATTTATTTACACCCAGTAAAATATTTGTCTTTTTATTTTATTTTTATTTTATTCTATTTTCCTTTCGGGAATTGTGAGCTGAACACGATTCACATTTTATAGGAAATCGATGCAACGATTTTATTGAACTATAAAATGTGAACGTGTAACAAATGGTTGTACTGTGTATATATTCAGAGGTATATTTTTGTTTCAAGTCCCAAAAAATACATACTTTTTATTTAATTTTCTGTTATTCCGTCATTTAGGCAGTTTATTATGTTCTACGCAAACAATATTATAATGTTTCGCAATGGTGTTTCTGAGAAGGTTGTGTATGAGATTCTTTCAAAGTGCCAGAGTTCTAATAACAATATTATGCGTCCATCCATTAAAAAAATTGTCAAGTAATAGAGTTATCAACATAAAATTGTTCTAAAACCGTCTAACAAGACTTTTTTCAAATATATTTCACCAGATGTAAATGATGCACTAGGAATCATGGTTATATGATAATGGAATTTGCAGAAAAAAACCGTTCTATTTGTCATTAATTTTTTCAATTGCATTGTGATTGAAAAAATAATAGCAGTTCTTTGAGGATCGTTCTGATCCTTTCAATATGCCTTGACTCTATAGAAACTTGTATGCGTTCTGTGTGAAATCAACCGGTGTATAAATTTTCAAGATTTCATGGGTGGCAGTTTGTACGTGTGGTTTTTGAAAAAAAAAAACAGGAAAAGTTTTTGTGAGCGGCTCGTTACAATAATACCAATAAATTTTCTTTTTGACATTTATGTTCCCTAACTTTTGGAAAAAATTCTCTCACGTAGATATTCATCCTGAAAAAATTGTAAGCGAACGACATATAAAGAAAAAAAAAGATTTCTTTTTATCGAAATTTGACAGGCTTCTCAGGGCGGAGGAATTCAATTTTCATTTCACATATTCTTGAAGCATTTACATCGAAGAACATTTATAAGTTAAATATTCGATAAAAATTCTTCAATTGACGAAAATATACGGATTTTTTTTTTTCAATTAAAGTCAACCTTCTGAATGACAGTTAAACTAATTAATTTTAGAAATGGGAATGTCTGTAATACTCATAAACGAATAAATTACTGTTTTGTGTCAAGATTTTTCCAATATATGGGGTTATTTGCAATCACTCTCTCAGTCGTTGTACGTGGGCCCTCTTACAATATTCGATCCCTTATAACAAGCTTAACAAATCATTGCATTTTTTTATTCAAAGAAAATATTTAGTCTGTTTCCTTTACATCTAATTCTGTGGCCATGATTGTCGCTGTGGGGGTGAATTGATTCAATGAACTTACACATTGGTACGACAAAACTTTCTTGTTCTTATACTATTATACCATCCCCAGGTACTGCAAAGATGCAAGTTTTGGCAAAGAATCCAATTTTTTTTTGCCCAACATCAGAATAATTTTCTTTTTTGTTTCATTTCGGCAAAAGTATTTATATAAAAGCAGTTGAGTGCCACTGACATATATAAGTATATATATATTCGTAATAAATACGACCGTGAGTCTGGTGGATTAAGTATAATTTACACGATTCATCAGACTGCACACGATCATTTCCCATATACATTGGCACGTTGTGGTTTTTCGATTGAGGTCAATACAGCTCTGATACGTATTGACACTTGATACGGTTGACGAACGACAATCGACAAGTGTGTGTCGTAATATGCGTTGCAAAAATAAAAAAAAAAATTGAATGGCAATGACATACACATAGCCGATAAACCGTGAAATTGTTCAATTGATTCATACAAATAATTTTCTATTTTTCATTCAATTTTTTCTCTCTTATCTCTTTTTTATTTATGCTCACGATGGTTAGTATGGATAATTGCTTGGCAATGGGACAGTCGTAAACAATGCGGCAAAAGGGTGCTGCCTCTCTCATGTATGTTTGTGTGTGTGTGAGTGTGTGTGTTCGCGCGCGAGCGCAAATACATCGTATACGGCAAAAGATAAAACGCCGCGCGCTCCTATATTTAGAACAAGTTCAGTCGTCGTCCCCATACACAACAACAGCGGTTCTCCAACGGTTATATATGATACAACCAACATCTTCACAGTGCGTGTATGTGTGTGTATCTTCAAAACGAGCGAATCGAACCAGCAACAGCACGACACAACCACAACGTGATTCGCAGTCATTTCCAAATGGGGAAAGTCACTCAATGGTTGTTGTGGCGCGCCGATTCATAAATAGCAATTTTGGTACAATTCATTTTCTATGCTTCTTTTTTTTGTTTTTTTCTTTGTCAACGCACAATGAATGAGAAATTTTGTTAACTGATTTCAGTCTTTGCTCACTTTGAGCTTTCACTTGGTAAGTATTATGACCATTACATGTGTTCTGATATGGTAGATAAGAATATGTTGGTTATTTTGTCAACAAATGAATTATACGAACAGTTCGCCGGAAAAAGTTTAATTGTTATGTTTGAAATTATTGCTGAACGGTTATAGACTAATGCAAGACAGAGTTTGGAAATAAAAAATGATTCGAATATATATATATATATATTTTGATTAGTTTTTGATATGATAAAAGTGCAATTTTTGAATTAGTTTTTGAATTGGATAAATTGGATTATTCAAACGAACCGCTAAGCTTGCTATTATTTCAATTAGTCCCGCTTCCTCAACTCACATGATTCTGGGTAACTGATAAATTGTATCGAATCCTGAGATTTGTTTTCGATAAATGATAAGAGATCTGCTTCCAGGGTTACTTTGAGGTGCTTTTTCATTCTAGCTCATTACCATCCCGCATAAAATTCATCCCAATACAACTTCTTGATCAATCTCTCTACAATGAATTGACTCAGAGAAACAGCCTCAAACCCGAACTCCAAAAGTCAGAATTTTGTCAGGAAATCGTCCTAAGTTCTATTTGTTCGATCAAATTCGATTTGCACGAAATCCACCATTAAAATTAATTCTTCATTCCTAAACCTATTATTGAAATATTGGTTAATAGATTTTTGTGTAATTGAGGAAATAATTCGTCCCTGGAGACTGTTAGAAAATAGTAACATCATAAAATTGATTCAATCAATTTCACATAAATCTTGTAGTGAATATGGGGAGACAGGAGAAAAGAGAAGGAAAATGAATGAAGGGAGGAAATTTCTCGAGCATGAATGCACTCATGCATTTAACTATAAACATACAGGCGTGTGTGCACACCTAAATTCAGCATCAACACATCATGTGTATAAGTTTATATTGGGGCAACGAAAAACCTATGGAGATATATATACACGAGGAGCTATTAATATAAATGGACTTTCATGACTGCCAAGGGTGAACAACAACCTTAGGAACGAGACTTTGATTCATCACAGTTTGCCGCTTGTATAGTCACTATATGATCATGATGATGATGATGATGATGGGCTTTATGGTTACATATATGTATACATATAGTTATAGTGATCTGTTCTTTTATTCTCTCAAGTATCCATCCCCACAGAGGAGTAATAAAAGTCGAGCGGTGTGTAGAAACGAAGACGATTAATGTAGGGCGATTGTCATCGCGTCACAATCATGATTATCCGGTTCATTCTCCTTAACTCTTAATTAAATGCAGCCAACATTTATTAATTATCGTGTCGTTATAACATCTTTACTCATCATTTTTTTTTAATCACGTATTATTAGTGATGATAAAATGGCAATAATATTTGGAATTTGGTACTGTAAATTATGAGGCAGGTTTGTAGGTATTTTGCACAGTGTACAATTCAGTGGTGAGTGATGAGAATTAATATTGATATTGCACAGTTTAAAGTTGTTTGTATTTTGTTTGTACACAGAAGTTGCATGAGAAAAATTTATGTTGTGGTTAAAACGAGCGTTAAATTGGTTTGCTGTAACATTTGTGTGGTCCAACTTGACGCGAATGATGCGGCGTTGTGTTTGATAAAAAAAAAAATAAAACAAACGTAGAGTATTTTCAACACTCAGTGTATTCGCTGAATTACGGTAATACATTGTTGTGCGGACAGTTATTATAATTAAGTTGAGACATGACTCACTAATTATATTGTTGGTACGATACACTACATACAAACACAATGAAAATCACATATATTGCATCGAATCAGCATCAAGGGCGATCATTGTTGTCCTAGTTGATCGGTGATGCAAAAAGTGGCATGAGCGCTTCAATCATGCGGCGCTAGCGATCAATATTATTGTGCGACAATCTTTCACAAACCAAAATAAAGCTTTCAAATTCTCTAAAAGACCTATTCCCCATTTTCTCTATTCATGTATTAAAACAGCGCACCTCTCATCACAAAATGGTCTTCGAAACGTACGTTTATACAAGTACTGAAAAAACAAATTAAAAAATACATCAATGCTTATGGCAGAGAGATGTTGACATGCCTTTTCACACTTTCTCACATCAACATTCTCATTACAGTTTGTCCAAATCTGTACAATTATAATTTCGAAAGAGGGCACAATAAATACATTTGTAAATTAAACATTGTTGTATAATCACAGGAAGACGATGGTTTGTCACAGGAGGAACAGTATCCTCTTTTCATTCGTCTGTTTGTCAGCATATGCATGTATACATATGTTGTGTACGTTCTATTGTGCAAGTGCACGAGACACATTCAAGTCGAACAGACACTACACAATCAGGGCTTTGAACTTTGTCAAGTTCGAGGGCATCCACCGCGCCGCTGTCATGTGTAGGTGTGTCTCTTTGTTAAGCAACAACGAAAAATATATAAATAACATGAAAAAAAAATTCTGCCAATTACTCGGAGTGACATGTCGTAAATCTTCGTTTCCTGATGATGTATACATATATCCATTGACTCAATTATAATTTCCGTCTCGCAAAAGAACATTTCATTCATCTTTCACTCTATGGACACTTTGTATAATAAAATAAATGAAGGTTGGTCAATAATATATACTCAACAAAGTCTCATCGACAAAAAAAAAAAACAAAAACAAAGGAAAAAATAATCAACTCTTGAACAATCAAAATTACATAAGAAATAATTAATAATTTGAAATCCACATTTCCGTGTTGTATGAGTCAATGCAGAAAATTAAAAGTATGCAAGTTTCATATTTATACAGCAGAACTAAAAACGCCTTCTGCCTATCCGCCTCTTCTATAATTTCTTATACACATCAAGAGATTTGTTACACAATCAGCAGACTGTTATGAATATAAAAGCGAAGTGGTGGTGGTGGTGGTACATAGGTCACTTGTATTTTTTCTTTATCGTCTATAGACAGAAAGAAACTCTGACTCACTCGGGAAATGGATGTGGCTTTTAATATATGTATCATAGTATGCGCAATCATCAATAACGGATGTGTAATATGATTCAGGAAAAACATTTTTGTACAGTATATGTATATGAATGTAAAATTGAGAAAGTTGTAGTGGTAGTTGAAGGAGCTATAGCAACGTTTTGTTGGATCAATTATAAATGACACGTGAATTAATGCAATGTAAAAGAAAATAAAATATTAAAATAAACTTCAGAACTCTAGACTCAATTATAGTTTATAAATGACGTAATGCAAGTATTTAAAATTATCCATTGGACCAGAAACATGTTTCAAAGTAGTTTTATCTTACAAGATCGTAATTCGTATGTAAGAAAGTTGCAAAAATATCAGTCCAAAATTATTATTTATTATCCGTGATTGAAAACAAATACCAACGAACTTTGAAAATAAACAAAAGTCTTCTACAATTATTCGTTCGGTTATACTCACAAGCGTTCAAAGTATGAATGATAATTCAAATCCTGTCGAGTTTTCTTTCCCATGCACCGATAATTCACAGGACATCTATACTTTTATTCATAAACAAAAATATAAATGTACACTTGAATTTTCCAAAAATAAATATTCATTCAGGAAACGTTATATCAAAAATTGAAATCGCTTCCGAATCTTTCGGCTAATGATAGAATACATCTCGAATATGTTATTCAAATTATCTAGAAATATGTAAATAAAATCTGAAGCAGCATCTTCAGTTCAAAGCATTAATAGTCAATGTCTCGACAGAAGATGATAAGAATATGAGAACCGAAGTGCAAGATGTTCCGGTCATCTTCTTTCCGAGATAGATTTTTTTTTATTGCTAGTATTTTTATCTTTATTTTTTTTTTTCACCTTTTTTTTTCCTCTATCACGTTATGCCAGTTTTCAGCCCCCATTGGCTAACAGCGCATCCATATCTACAATGTCCTTTCCCTCGCGTTTTGTTGAAAATTATTATCCTCTCGTACTATCATCCACTCTTTAATTTTACCATGAATATATGTGTGTGCGTTCGTTTTATCCCTTTGGTCGGCGGCAACTGGATTTATTCATCCGTGACGCAAGTGAGGGCGAGCCGAACGCATGAGTACGCGAGAATGTGTAGTATGTGTGTTCATACGTAAATTTATATACAGCACATGCACATATATTTATATATGTATTTCTATGTGCGTGCATGTGTGTGTGTGTGGGTGGTCCGGGCTGACGCGCGTTTGGCTACCGTTTTCTCTCTCCTCTGCTGTTTCCACTGCCGCCGCCGCTGCTGCTGCTGCTGTTGCACGTAACCAACAACTCGTTTCGTCCTGTCTGTTGTATGACTCAACGCCAATCGACGAGTATTGTGTCTTATTTTTTATTCGTTCTCTGAACAAAATTGTAGAACGAATTTGATTCTATTAAATCCTTCGTCAACTCACCAACACTATGCACTTTTATTCCAATTTTTGTTCCTCAATCAAAAATACATTATAAATTCAACACTGTAATTAAATATTCAGATTATGGTATATAATTTCGAATATATTTTCGATTAGAGAACTGTCATCGTAAATATCATTACCGACATCAGTTAATCAAACATTGTTATTGGAGAATTACTTTTCGATAATGAACGTTATCAGTCTGATCGTCGGCGAACTTCACTAAAACATATTCATTTCATTGATTATTTTTTTTGCCTTGATTTGATGGACACACGCGTCATATGATATAGAATGCTCTTGAGACGTTCCGCAAGCAACCTTTTGTTTAACCTTTAAAAGTCACCCTTTACATTTGTGGACCTTTATGTTTTCGAAGTAATTAAAATTTACAATACATAACATTGAATCAATTGGATTTTCTTGACTACACATTATTTTGATGTAAATATGTCCATGGAGTTATTCTATGACTCATCATTTTTTCGTTCCAATTCACTGGTTGACAACAAAAATGGAGATTGAAGATATACACAATGAAAGTCATGCAAATTGATATTTACACAGTATGATTTTTGAAGTTCACTCCTGTTTTATGGATCAAAACTATGATGAGAGTCTTAATGTCAGTGTCTTTTAAATTTAATGTAACACTGACATTATATCAGTTTTCAATTCTTCATATTACATAAAATTATGCAACATTAAACTTTTTCTGTATACCTGCAACAGAAATGAAAATTTTAATCTCTACAGATTCTTTGTTGCAGAAAAAAATCCCACCCTCCATATCCAACCACAATTGTTGCTCGTCTGATTGGCTGAACAATGGCCTGATGTTGACGAGCAGGTTCCAACGAACTGTCTGCTCTTATACTCATGTATATATATCTATATAAAAAAAAAAAAAAAAACAGCAACAGAGGGTGCTTTCTATTTCTCTATTATATGTATTTTCACCCTCTTCTGCTTGTAGTGTACGAACACGTTGTACACGTCTCTAATACAAAGACAAAGACATGAAGCATGCACTCACACGAATCTTTACACATATATTCACTATACATATAGGGGCCATAACCTCCCCTAACCTCGTCTCCATGCGCGGGTTCAGCGATCCCCACATTGGAAGGGTGAATTTGAGTGGTCGGGAGCGTAAGTAAGAAAGAAAAACTCTCTCTTGTCCACTCTCTTTTATTCATGGTATCTAGAATAAACGTCGTAACGAATAGGGGATTGGCAAAAATAATATTCTACCGACATATCAGGATGCTTTTACGTTTATTTCTATTCGATATCTCATTTATTTATATATAATATATGTATTTATATATACAGTTTTGTCAGATCTAATCCAATTGATACGCCTTGGGCGCGGAAACTTCATGAAAAGATCCGTTATCTCAGATGGGCGATATACAAGTCTGAGCCGTTATCGAAGAGAGAATTCTCCTTTACATAGTCACGTTTCCGATTTAATCCGACCTTCAACCTATTCCCGGAATTTCCCTGTTTTCCTCTCTTCATATACTTTCATATTTCAGTTTTATTACGATATTAATACTCGTAATGATGATTGAGAGAGGGGGGATGGGGCCACAACAACAACATTATTGTGCAGGAGGAATTATATTTACGGAAAAATGTGCTGAGTGTTTTTTTTTATAAATAATTTGATTGTTCGAATAGAGACTAGTGATAAACGGTGGGAGATGGGAAACAAGTTCTCATACGAAATATGTGACGTGCGTCTTAGTAACAGAAACATTTTTCATTCGGCATTTCTCAAATGTTGAAATAAGCAATAATTGAAAAGGAGAGCTTAGAATATATTTATTTTTTCAATCTATATGAACTGACGACTGAAATAGAAGATCGGAATTCGATCATTGTAATTTTATGCCATCTTTTTTCAATCATGTTATAATTTAAATTGTTGCAAAATTCAATTCAGATATAGTGAAAATTCATAAAAGATGACTTTCGTTTTACGGAAACGGAATTTCATTGTTTGAGAATTTTTTTCGTGTCTCTGATGGTTTATTAAAATTTGCCATTTTTGAAATTCATTTGTCCGTGAAAAAGAGTTTGCACAATTTTTCGAACGGACTAACCTGAATGTTCCGATTGTGTATGTTGAAGTATATGAAATGCACGAAAATTACCGAGGGGACCTTGGGAATGTTTCCTAATAGTGAAGGAGACAAAGCAACATCATTTATTTATTTTTGTTTCTTTGTTTGATTCTCTTGCTCGGGTCATTGGCTTGTTTTCATTTTTTTTTTCATCTCAACTGCCTCCCATTGAATTTGACTATCAACCTAGTCGATCGGTGTGCATGTTCACGAGCTCACAAGCTCTCGGTACATCCATAAAAAAAAAAATAACAAATAAATAAATAAATACATGAACAAATAAAAATTAAAAGTTTTCCACGTGGGTTAAGATAACGGATGTATGAAATGTGTAACTACATTTATTAATTGAATATGATATTTGTAGAATTTTACACCATGCTGATATATTAACTTTTTTCAAGGTGTTAAATTTCTGTATTGTATACAATTTTAATATGCAATATAATATGCGCGCATGTTAGGTGATTTATTGGTATAAAGTTGAGGTGAAGATCAATGAACCTCGTAAACCCAAGGTCGTAGGTCAAATTACATTAGCTTCAAGTCCACGAACGGATGCTATTGCACGTAACGCTATTCACTGCCATGCTAAACCGCCGTTGGTGGTATGGTGATTCGTTATTTTTCTTTCCGCACTTTTTTTTTTTGCTCATTTTTTCTTCTTGCCACTTTTTCTCCATTACCACATACATAATCATTATGCACTGTGTTTTTCACCTGCACGCAACTATCGCAACAATGTTGTAACACGAACGATAGTGAATGAATGAAAGAAAAAAGGAAATAAGAAATAAAAATATTCAAGGGTAAGTTTGCCACGAGCGATGTAAATAGTCACAAAAGCGCAAAAACAATGAAATACAGCGGAGAATTTATGAGGCAGCGATAAAGATAAAACTTCTCGTTCGGTCAAAGAATGCATTCACATACACATACATATATGCACATATATATTTTGCTACACGAGTACGACAATAGTGTCTCAGTAATTCCTCCGCTTGGAATTTATTGAAAAAAATCAAAATATAGAATATAAATGAACTCAGGATCATTATATTATATATGGCATAAATAATTCCGTCATTGTGACGTTTCATAGATCTATACTGGCATAACGAGAGTTCATAAAAATTTCTTCCTTTTGGAAATTCTTAAAAAAAAAAAAAAAAACAAATAATAATTACTAAAATACAATGGAAATTGGTATATATTAATTTCGCCATCGTGACGTTTAACAGACTGGACACGCCGTAAGAATTTCTTCATTATTAAATATACGATACATACATAATACTTTTTTTTTCCTTTCATCTCAGATGATGTCACTATATAATGGCAAATGAAGAGAAGTGTATATACAAGTGAGAGTGTGCGTGACGTGACGCTTTAATTTTAAACCTCTTGTTCATTTCATTCAGTTAAAACGGATCCTGCTGCAACTCTCTCATTGGCGTAACACAAATTATTCACTAATCTTACAAACATCTCCTCCTGTTTAAAAGTCAATTCTATGTTTAATTAAATGTATAAATAAATATTAAAACAAATTTATTCGTGTTGTTCATCAAGAGATCATTTCTGTGATTACTACGCCATTGCATTCTTGACTATATCGCCTCACCGCAGGGGCAATCGTTGTCTTGAGTCGCACGTCGTATCGTCATCGTCATTGTGAATCAGCAGGCCAAGAAGTCAACGACACATGATCTATCCGATTATTCCATATACATGTCAATATGTATAATCAAAAATTATTACAAATATTTTTTCTTTGGATCAAATAAGCCATCAATGTTGATGTGTATGCTCACCAATGAGTGTTGGATAGTGAAAAAAATTTTTAATGGAAATTCCAATATAACTACGAATCATTTTTCACTTCCAATGAAAAACAGATCACGAAAGAGTTTGGAAATTTTTACTCGTAATCTTGATGATTACAAATTATGAGTGTATGTATAAAGCTAAGACTGCATAAATGTATAAATTTCAATTATCAATTGTTGTTTTTCCATATTGGAAATATAAAATATACAAAAAAACATCGAAGGTTTATAATTGAAGTTATGTATCAAAAATACTTTGATGATAATATTTATGTTTTCACCGACTGGTGGCAGTTGCCTGAGCAGTTGACAATTTAATATTCAAACACAATACTTAAAATGCAATGAAATGTTTACTGTCCGTTTTCATGTTAGCGTCATATGTTGTGTGATTTTAGAGAGAGAGTTATGCATTCGGTGATAAATGTAGTTTTAAAAAAGAATAAAAAATTTGTTACTGTATTAATATATTTTGTCGTCTATGTGAGATTTTTTTCCGAGTAAAGTCACTGAGGACAAGATAAGTTTGTTAATGGTTAAGTAGCCCGTAACTTCTTGTCATAAATACATAAAATATATCAATATTTAACGTCTGCAGGAAATTGTGATTATGAAGAGACATTATGTTAGCTATTAGTGCGAAAACATACCTATCATCTATCTGAATTCTATTCAACATGTTGGGGACGGACAAAATTTTATCATGATAATTATTGTATTTGTTAAATGCTCACACGTTAACAATCCATGATGAGAATGCGAATAAATAAATGACCGCTCCTTTGTTTCATTCATTCAGCGATGACTTTCCGTAATGCTGTTAGCTATAGGTGTCGTTACCTTATTATTTAGTATAAATTTCCGTGTAAATCCGGTAATATCCGTAATTTCACGTTCGATTCATATGCATTCCCAAGTGTCAACTGAACTATTATAATTGAGTTTAGTACTCTCGTACGGACAAAAGCAGTTATTATTAAATCATCTGATTTTAAATGAAGCATTATTCAATTGCGAAACAATCTTCCAGTTGAAACCATCAAATTCTAAATTATGCTGATCATAATAAATAATCTGTTTCAGATAACTATATTAGATATTTAATTATCAACATAGTCCCACTCATTTATATAATGATAACAACAGAAATCGTCAAATGCTCAACTAAAACCCTGAAGCATAAAAAATAATCTGAGAGATAAATTCAAAGTATTTCTTTATTTACAAATGTCGACAGAGTCTTTTGTGTCTGTGCTTGTGTGCATTACTCGATGAGCAATAAACTTATTATTGCCTGAGAATGCTTCAACTCGTATACATTATTCTTTCACTCTACCATCATCACTCTATATTTCACTGCAATGAGTTTATAATCCCAACTGAGCTAACGCATATGTTCGTATACATAATGTATACGAGTAATAACGAGTTCAATGAACGTGACGTGTGTGTGATCTTGTAGATCGTTTAAGGGGGCAAAAGGTTGCCATGCATGCGAGAGAGATTGTCACATTCATTCAATGCAAGTAACATGAAAAATACAAATGCCTTCTCACCATTTTAATATTTCAAATTCAATTATGTGATCATTTTAAAAACGAATGTTAGAGTCATATGTTTGTAGAGAGTTAGTTATTTCATATCAATGATATTTTTTTTTTCATGATGAGGAAACGCATCCGCAAAACGTGAAATTTTATTCTATGAAGTGAAAGGCACGATACGAAAACTACAGCAATAATAAAATGATGAATTTCGATTAAGACGGAAGTAATAGAATCATTTTGGTATTGAAAGGATAATAAAAATGGGTATAGAAAAGATATAAAAATATAAGTAATGTTTGTTTGAAAGTTTCACGTTGAGTTGCTATCTTCTATTTCTCCAATTTCATTTTATCCTCTTGTTTTCTTTTCATTCTGTGTAACAAGCATGTGTGCGAGAATCCCTCGCGTCCACGCCACGAATTATATTCTCTCGGGTCAATACAGGTCAAATTATTGTGTCTCAACTTCGGTTTTGTAATTAAACGTGCCATGGATATAGTCATATTATATTATACAATGAAATAATAATCCTCACGACAATTTGGCGCCGTACTTTATTCAAGTCCAGTTGCGAAACATAATATACCAAGAAAATAAATTTGTAATTTTGTATAGTATGTTCACATATATCATTATTACATAGGGAAAGCACGTAGAACAATCTCGCATATGCCATCCACTTCCTGAATGCAATTGTATTTCTCTCTATTTTTCTTTTCAATCCATATATGTATATGCAGAGAAATGTTTATATCTCAATTTGCTCTGTGCACATATTAGTACTGGTAAATATAAAAAGGAAGCAGTGAAATTCTCACTGAAAAAAAAGAAGGTATGAAATGAAAGTAAAATACGATAGCATTTATTTACCATGTAAAATCATCTATTGTTTCATTTTGTAACTTTTTGAGGTTCAACCGAAATCTTCATAAGAAATTTCAATCATATATTTTACGCGACATAATTATTTTAAAGAAAATACCAGAATTTACAATGTTTTTCGGACGCGAAAGCAGAATTTGCGTTGAAATTAAGAATAAGTTTTGTTATTATTTCATATGCAGAAATAGTTTTTCAATGAAATTTTTCGTTTCCTCAGTGACAGTGTTCGTGAACGCAAGTTAGAATATCCACCCTTTATATAAAGAATTGGTAGCCCAACCATATATTTATGGCAGTTAGTGCCGAGAAGATATAAAATTTATCGTATTCCCCATGCATTCATACCTTTTCTACACTAATTCTTTTGTTTCATGTGCCGCGATTATCTTAGCAGAGGACTCGAATTGGGAATACATATTTACGTATTACAATGCACGAAGTTTCAATATGTATCCCTAATTTGAAAATGAAATTGATTTTAACTTCAAAAGCGAAAATAGTTTTTTTATCAATTATATTTTTTTTTCAAGTGCCTCAACATCATGACACAAATTAATCGAATTGCAAACTTTCCCATTATAACAGTACACAGTAATTTTATCAACGCTCAAATATAAAAAGTACGATTCAAACATTATGCGGTTGAAATAATTAGGCGTACTACTTGAGAGTTAAACTTTTTACTGGGGGGAATAATCAAATCTGTTTGTACTGTTCATCAAAATCGATTATATCATACACAAAGCCCAGTGTTATAATGCGAGATAGTAAAAATAACTCAATTTACAATTTAAAATTTCGTTTAAATATTTGTCTGTGTACAATTCCTCGAAGACAAACTTCAATTCTATCCGAACAAATGAAGAATGAATCTATTTATATTTATGCTCCCTGTGTCGGAGTATATATACATGTGTGACACGTCTACGGTCCCTTTCTTTTGATAGATTTACATATATAAATATAAATACATATATCTGTATACACACATTTGTGGTCACACAGGCGCCGAAGTTATTTTGTACGCCACACACTTGCGATCCCTGTAACGAGTAAGCACGCGTTTCCGCAGTAAGCGGAAGTGGATGTTCTTACGCCTCATTTCATTTTTTTCTTTTCATTTTAATTTCTTTAATTTCAACGTCAAATTTTAATCAATAAATTACATAACTGACATTGTATATGGGCACCATGTAACACGCGAAGGATAATTCAATTAACTTAAATTAATTGAATTAATTAGTTAATGAAGAAAAATAAACAACAATTATAATATATGTATGTATGGAAGATATGGAAACAAAAGATGAGATAAATATCCATGCGATAAATCAGTTGTGAATAAGTGTACGCATAATTTTAAGTTGTGTGTAAAATGAAATATATCTCTGATGGATATTTTATTGCCTCTGGGGTTTTGGTTATGTTGTGTTCATGGCCATATGGGACGCCAAGTTGCTCTCAGTTTCTCTCTCGCTCTCTTTTTGCGTCAGGTATAATATTCTTTGTCCAGCGGGCAGTGAAGGTGGGTGCGGTGAAAATTTCACAGCACGCCACATTGAGAAAGATATAGGAAAAGAAGACGAGTAAAAAGATTCACTATATATTCTCGTGTCATGGTGTGTTTGCGATGTAACTTGGTCTCGTCACACGTGCGTTTCACAATTTCCGTGTGTGGTAGTGATGGCGGTGGTAGTTGTTGGGCTTTATATTCGCCTATGTTGTCCACTGTGTGGAAAGTGCAATGCACAGAGTCCACGACCTCGCTTTATCGATTGTTTCAGCTGGCGTATACAAAATATCATAGTACGGATGCGCGAGCAAATTAGGGTGATACAAGAGACAATATAGAGACGGGAAAAAGAAAGTGGAGTTGATAAAAATAAGAGTTTTATGTTATTCAAGAAATTGATATTTTTTTACATAGTTGTTTGTATCAAAATGTTCAATAATAACTAAATTCTTTCAAAAAATCACCTGGAAATTTATATCTTTATTATTATGGTCAGAATTAATTATGATTGTCATATTACTTTTTTCCAGTGGCCGATTTTCTGATATCTATGAATTTTATTCAACAATGGTTATTTTTTAATATCAGAATAACATACTCTTCGTTATTCTAAATGTCATGCGGGGTCACACAACCCTGTGCGAACTTCCCTCTGTCATTTTCCAATAATCCATTTTTTCAAAGACTTTTTTTGTTGTTTTATTCATTGTTCAGTATATGTATATATATATATGCTCGCGTCGAAGTGAACATTGACTGATTGTGTATTTTCATGTTTTATGATCCGCAATGCAGGTGTTTCAAATAATAAATTGATGAACATGAAATTAAAAGGTCAAATAACTTTTTTCTTTTTTCTTCTTTTTGTTTTTGTCGATGCTTCTCTTTCACTTGCGACAGGTAATTAACGATCCTGAATACAATTTCATAGTTTGTGTATAATGACTATGAGCTCAATAGGTCTTGGTCTATGGCACAGTTATTAAGGAAGAAAAAAGCAAAATTTTTTCTTTCAGAGGAAAGTATGCTTTCCCATCTGAAAATAACTATCTACATCCCGGTCAAACTATACAGGAACCATGAGAACAATTATCGAAAGGAAAAAAGAAAAAAAAATGTTAAATGAGTGTGTATAGAATTGGACAATGCAAAATGAACCGATTGCGCACTTTCTCAGTTGATTACTAACGTTTCACATTTTTATTCCTTCTCACGATAAATTTGTATTAGTTCTTGTATTTCGCGGCATAAATATAGAGTATTGGGAGCATGTGTAAGTGTGTGTGTGTGTGTGTATGTATGTGTGCGAGGAAAGTGTAGGCATATGCTTTCTACGAATCATTCTCTAGGGAAAATTGAGTGAAGGTTTTAAATTTCAACCAAAAAAAAAAAAAAAAAATGGGAAAATCAACGGTAGACTTTCCCATGCATTCACACAACTCTACTGATGCTGCGCACGTTGTGTGTGAAGGAGACTCTATAAATCGTATTATATGCCCAGGCACGTAGAGCTCCTGTGTAGTTTGTGAGATTATATGCAGAGTGTTGGAGAATAATTTGTCACTTCAGTCATCAATGTGTGACGTTTACAAGACTGGGACTGTCTTTTTATCTCTCGCTTTTTTTTTTCTCCTTCCTACTAGTGTCACAATGAATTGACTGTCAAACCAGACCACGTCGTTGTGTCTTATCTATTCCAACTTTACATGTTTTATCGTTATACATTTCCGTCTGGTTCAGTTCATCACAATGACACCCTTTTCTTTCGATAATTCGTTCTTGTCTCCCTTTAATTATACTTGATATATTTAAATGTGTATAATAAATGCACTTTTAACACTCGTGACTGAAGTGATTGATGACTACATATTATACATATTCTTATCTTTATAATTTTACTCTACATTAATTAACAATTCAAGCTGCTTCTATTCAGAATAAGGAAAAAAATGGAATAATGAATCCATCATGTCGTTGAAGAATGTTCTTTTCCTGCACAGCGCCATTGTACTTGTCGTTGGCTGAAATATATATCGATATTTTAAATGCTTCTAAAAAGGCTTTTTAGTCTGAAGCCATGTCAAGTTACTTTATCGACTGCTTTGTCGTTTTACCTACTACTCAGAGGTTATAAACTCTCTTCTGGTGTCAGTTCACTTTACATTCAAAACCACTATACTATATACATACTTGGTATTATATACTTGAGTTGTTTACCTCGCACTAAGTGCACCTTCAAAAGAGAAGCCAGCACCAACATTACCGACAGTTTGACATGCTTTTTTTGTCACAGCTGGTTCCTTCAATTTCGTCCATTCATGAAAAAAAAAAAAAAAAAATAATAACTAAGAGATATTAAGTTGAAATGGTGACGGATGTATTGGTCCTGAGAAAATATTCTGGTAGTTTTATCCAGGGCATTTATCCTTTGTTAATTGTACGCTGAGGATTTAGTAAATTATCAATTTGCTTGAAATTATAATGACGGAAATATGAAAAGAAATTCGAAAGCAGTTGCATGATGTATCATTTTAATTGTTTTTAGTTGGAGATAATAATGTCGTATAATGCAATTTATAATAATATATAATCCCCAAGAATGAAAAATGCAAATAATATACCCATTAAAGATTATGTTCTTTTTTTCTGTGCGGTTTTCGAGAGATAGAGTACAAATGTGCAACTACACATTAAAATATTTCTTATATATTGTTTGAAATGGGGGGAAAATGAACTTGAGAAGAAGATGAATGGTTTTTATCAGATGCAAATTTTTTATTTTATTATAATTAGAAATGATACGAAAAAATGAGATTTTTATCGAAAAACTGAACCAATGCTCAATTGTGATATCACAAATGCTAAGCATATCGATACGTGATAAAGAATAAAGAAAACCAATAGGTCATAAAACAAATGCAGAGTAATTCAGTAGAAAATCTATACATATAATGAATCAAAAAAATTACTTTCAATATTTACGTGTTAACTACAGGGAAAAGTAGGGTTCCTCAAATAATTCAGCTACCTGTGTGTTGGATTAGAATTGGTATTCAAGCATTCATGATATGAAAGGAAAAAAATAACTCTCTGGAATGTTTCCCATTGGAAATTGATGTGATTGGGTATCCAAAAATTGGAAACATTAATGAAAAAGGAATCAATAACAATTCGATTTGTGCAGTTATACCCACTACTTCATGAACCAATGTAGAAATACAAAATCAAGTGATCATAATTAAAAAGGGATGAATGAATGTATGATTGATTTGAGTGGAATTAATTTTGCAAAGATCAATTGAGTTGAATTAAATCCTGCATGAATTAAACGACTAGTAACCATATGAGAAGTTCGTAACACTTTGTATCTGTTATACATCACTTTTGACCTTCCACGAATTTTTTTTTCGTAACGAAAAAAAAATAAAAACAATTAAGTAACGCTGATTTTCACATTGAAATAGTTATGGTTGGTCGGTTATCAGATTCACAAAGGCGTTATAGAAACACTACATCTCACAGAATAAAATGATGTCATATAACCGCTTCCGCATCCGTCAGTCAATGATAATTATTATTTGTCCCTATGAGTCACTGATATTTATAACCATGATATCGTTCATTAATTTATTTGTTTATTTATTTGTACTCACTACTGTATTTTTCAATATTTTTTTTCTGCTGTTTCGAATATATGTTATCAATAAGTTCAAAAGTTTATCTACATATTTTATGTTCCAGGCGTCCATGGATTTGCCGCCGGACAAGGCAAAACTACTCAAACAGTATGATAACGAGAAGAAGTGGGACATCATATGTGACCAAGTAAGTATATTGGCATGATGCGTAACTGCATCATTATACATGTGCAAGAGAATTGGACACGCAACAACGACGTTTGTGTTTGTGTATGTGCATTCTGTCTGTTGCAATTATTATCGTTATTTTCGTTTTCATCAGTTGCGGCAGCAGTAGAAAGCCCAACAATATATACATACGATAAATTACGTAATATCAAACACTCAATGACCCTTTTTCGCACCGTTTATTGTATACGGCCCAGACTCAATCTTTTTTCATCAAATATCTCGTTTTTTATTTCTCTACTATTGCTGCTGCTGCTGCCAATCTTTCGCTTCACGTTCTCCATTTTGTTTATTTACTTTTTTTCTTATTGATTATTTTCATTCACTCTTTTCATCTCGTGTCGACAGATGCGGGCTCGTGTGTCTTTGTTGTTCGATGTTCTCCCTGGTACCCCTATAATAACATAGAGAAACACATGAAAAAGAGTGCTATTCTCCTGTACAGATGTTTTTTTTTTTCTTTTCTTTTTATTGTTATTCCTCATACATTTATTTCGGCGAAAATTTTATCTCATGCACAATGAGAAATAAAAATGGTTTGAATTAAATTAATACAGATTCGAGACAAACCTCATTTTCTATTTGATATTATATATCGATCTCAATCCGTTTGATAGATATTTTCAAATGATTATTGATGTGTGAGTCCAATTTCAAATTATCAAGGTGAAAGAGTGATTTTCATAGTGGTTGCGTCTTCTTTCTCAGCTTGGGAATCCAGTTGGAAATATTCTGAAATGATGTGTACTAATTGAGAGTGCAATGAAGGAATTACCAATGAATAACAGTTTGGGAAATATCTCATGGCTTTTTTTTTCAGATTAACGCGATGGAAATATAATTATTCATATATCGTATGCTGATTTTTGATCAGCACTTTTGTCTCAATTTACATGAATCCCAACTCAGCCTAAACAATTTGATCCTACTGCCAATTTTGATCATCATTCTGAGTATCAGTCCGAAACTTTGATTCCACTTAATTAAAATATGAAAAAAATATTAAAAACATGAGTAGTTTTATACGTGATGACAAAAGAATCAGGTACATGAATCAGAATTATTTTTCATTCTATATAAAGTAACAAAATTGTATTTTTAATGAAATTCATGAGATTCGATTCACATCATTTCTTTCCAGGTGTACGTATTGTATAGTCAGTGTATGTTGCATCTGATCAATATCGCACATTTCAAAAAACCAAGACGGATATGTCAGGGCGTATATGTAAGAGAGCGTTGGCACCACCACGTAATTGAACGGGTGAAAGTGTAACTGACTCCCCAAGGCGGAACGCGCCTCTATCAACAGTGCAATTATTTTTTTTTTTATTCATGCATTTAATTTTATTTTATTTTCATTTAAATTTCGTCTTCTTTTTTTCATTTTTTTTTTGCGGGTCACTTGAATATTCAAATTATGGTATACAAATTGCATATACTAAGCCATACAATATAAGTGAATGTTCTGTCATTCACATTTCATTATATTATGTATGTCTTTCTCTCCTTCTGCCTTACAAAAATTAAATGAACAATTATTTTTGAATTACATCATTATGTAAAAACCAATCATCAATCAAGTGTACGTTCATACTTGCAAGTTGACGTTAATCGAGAACAGCTCTATTTTCTCTTTTTTTTTTTTTCTCAATGAATACAATATAATAATTGAATAGCAGAGGGCCCAAAATCACGTTGATGCTGTCACGGTCTGAAAAACGTTGAGCACCGAAAACTCTCCGCTTGTTCATTATTCTCTCTTATATTATTATTATTATTATTATTATTATTATATATATATATGTGTTTTTTCCTCTTTATTTTTCAAAAGCCAAACGAGAAGCCATATACACATTGCCTTCTGCCAGCTGCAATGAAGAAAAAAAATGAAGCAAGAGAAGGTATAGGCTGCGGTTTATAGCGGAATCTTCTCGCGTACGGAATCCCTTTCGTTATATATACACTAAGATATATATATATATGTATATGTTTACACACACATTTTATGAAGTGGGTAGCAAACGAAGGATCGTCTCAAGTGGAAATTATACAGAAAATTTTGAGCATAGAGGGGTCATAGAAAAAGAGAAATAATTGAATGAATGAATGAATGTATGAATGAATATTACTTTAAAAAAAAGGGATAAAAATGATTGGTCAATTGATTTTATAAATTAATGCAACCAACACTGTCATGATGTTTCGAAATTTTTATCTCTATATTTAGTGGATGCAGTCTGAAAGGAGATAAAACTTGAGTATCTCGTTCTCTTTGACTGTATATGGATATATAGGAGAGGCCTATAAAATAAAAAATAAAAAATAAAAAATAAAAAATAAAATAAAAAGACATTAGCGAAATACATGGACGTCGAGACAGACTACTGTATATGTATAAAACTTGAAAGAAGAGAGTGAAAACGTGCGGACAACAGACAAACAAATTCATCGCACAATCTTGCATGCATTCAACTTTTTACAATTTGTTTTTTTTTTCTTCTCCTTTATTTATTTTCTTTTTTCGCCGTTGCCCATTTTATATTCTCACATATTGTACATATCCATATATAAAAGTAAATGATATATATTATGGTATGTAGTTTTGTGTATGTGATAGAAGTCACGAGATGCATATAATATAAATATTTTCAAGTTGCTCACGAGCTCGACATTTCTTCTACTGATTACGTTCGTGTCTATATTATTATTCCATTCACAACGCGAAAGTTATTTTGAAGACACCATATATATATATATATATATGAATTAAAGATTAAATATTCTGACTGCATATCCATATGTTATTGTGGTCATTTTACAATATACAGGTGTAGAGATTATTCACTTCAGAGATTGGCTTCTGTTTATTTTATTAATACTTATTTTCATTCCTCGTCTCATTTTATTTTACCATTACGATACATGCGGGGCCCACGTAATTTGATCTGGCATTTTTGGATATTATATCAACTGGTGCAAGTTCTTCATGTTCATCAGTCTCTCACTCGTTGCTCCTGTGTATTTTCAGAGAGCATGTGCGTAACACGAGACGGATGTAATGCAAGCCGCGCTATTATACCATAAAAGACAACGGTTTTAGTTCAACAGAAAAAGCGGAAACAAGTGGAGAAAAAAAAAACTCTTCACAGCTTCCTTACACTCTCTTGAGAAAGATTTTTATCTCCATCACCTATCATCGCATGATCTCAAACTCTATCCGATTAGTAAAAATTGGCGACAAAAGGATGATTCATATGAATTTCGGGGAAGCGAGCAAAAAAAAATGGACAGGCCCCTGAAATCGAACTTCAGCCGGTGGAGGAAGGAAAAAAAAATATGTAAAATAAATAAAAAAATATAATGAAAAGGATGAAAGACCTTGGCTTAGACGGTTTCTTGCCTCTTCCTCCCTCATCGTCTCAAAATAAGTTGATTCCAAGAACCCACAAATTATGTGCATACATATATAACGTTGTGGGCGAACCACACGGGCCCGATACTCGATGTATACATATATACATATAACAAAATGCTCGAGTGGGAAGCCGGACTAAACGTTTATATACACACGCGCGTGACATCGAAGAAAAAGATGAGAATTGAAGAGAGGACCCTGTCGTGTGAATTGCACACACTTCAATGCAAGTGCAATTCAGATTCATGAATGTAATTTTGTCTGGATAAAATACGTGTATAACAAATATGTAATATATTTATATGTATACATGTTTAAATATATTATAAAGATATATAATGATAATGAAGGGAGTCGACATCAGTCAAAGCTGCTTTAAACTTTGATCACGAAAAGAATCTATACGCGCACAAAGTGAATCAGACAGAGAGTGCCCTTGTCTCTATCATGTTGTCACTATTTATTTTTATGCCCTTCCTCTAAGTTTATTTTATTTTCAATCTTCTTGTCATTTGTTACATCTTTCTCATTTTATTTTATTCAAATATTCATTCATTTTTATTTTTATTTGAATATGCATACAGCGGAAATAATGAATGGGAAGACAGAGATAATCATGAATATTCATTCATTTGCAGGAGAGAGTTCAAGCTAAGGATCCACCATCTCATTATCTTGCCAAGCTCAGGACTTATCTGGACCCCAAGGCCTCAAGAAGCCATCGAGTAAGTAATTGTTTTGGTTCCACCTTCCACCCTACATCATCACCATCATCATCACCACCATCATCATCATCATCATTATCATCATCATCATCATCATCATCATAAGATCAACGAAGTCGTACTGAATTCATTATTTTATTCATTTTTCCCACTTTTCACATTTTTCACATTTTTTTTTATTTATTTTTTTTTTCTTTGTGGGAAGTATTTCAATGAATACCTGAACTAACAATTATCAAACAGTCGTATCGTTTCTTTACATTCTTTCAGAAACGAAAAATGGTTGGTGAATCAACGTCAACACAAGTGCTAAGAGATTTGGAAATATCTCTACGCACAAATCATATTGAGTAAGCTAAAAAATAATTTCTATAAACAAAAAAATATTGAAAAAAGTGTAAAAAATACATTAAAATACACATCACCATGTGCTGAATATTATTCTTAAATGCCGTATCATATTTATATTACCATTCAACATAAAAGAAAAAACAAAAATTGTTAACAGATGGGTACGAGAATTTTTGGATGAAGAAAATCAGGGATTAGATGCACTTATAGATTATTTAAGCTTCAGATTATTGATGATGAGGCATGAGCAACGTTTAATGGAGTCTAGAACAGAATCTGAAGAGAAAATACAGACAAGTGAGTTTGGTATTTGCCTGGTTCGCTTTACTTGTTACATTATACGTGCACATGCATAGGGAAAAGGTCGAATGGTTAAAGACTCTTGGCATTTAATTTTATGTAGGTGGTGTCGTTGAGAATACAGCAACATTGAATAACGGATGCTTGAGGCCGCCTCTTCATGAGCTCAAAGACAGCCCTGGTGTGAAACGACGATCGAGACATGTTGCTCGTCTCAATATGGGTGAGGCTAAGGACGACATTCACGTATGCATACTATGTATGCGTGCCATCATGAATAATAAGGTGAGTCAATCAATTATATCCACCCTCCACCTATCTATTTTTTCTTTTCTGGTTTCATTTTTGTTTTGTTTTCATTACTATATTAAATTTCCATTACTAATTATGAATTCAAAATTTCAGTATGGCTTCAATATGGTTATTCAACATCGTGAAGCAATTAATTGTATTGCATTGAGTTTAATTCACAAGAGTTTGAGGACAAAAGCCCTTGTACTTGAATTGTTAGCGGCTATTTGTCTTGTGAAGGGTGGCCATGAAATAATTTTATCCGCGTTTGATAATTTTAAAGAAGTATGCAGTGAAAGAAAACGCTTCGAAACTTTAATGGCATATTTCACACAATATGACAATTTTCATATTGAGTTCATGGTTGCGTGTATGCAGTTTGTTAATATTGTCGTACATTCAGTGGAGGATATGAATTTTAGAGTACATTTACAATATGAATTTACAAAACTTGGTCTCGACGAATATTTGGAAAAACTTAGGCATACAGAGAGCGAAGATTTGCAGGTTCGTTTCATTTGTATATATATTTTCAGTATTTTTAATTCGATTTTCAAATATAATACTTATCAAATTTTCAGGTTCAAATCTCGGCTTATCTAGATAATGTATTTGATGTAGCTGCCTTAATGGAGGACAGTGAAACGAAGACTGCAGCGTTAGAAAAAGTAGCTGAATTGGAAGATGAACTTGGCCATGTGAGTGTTCAAAATATTCAATTAATAGAATGAGTTGAATACTAAAAACAATTCACATCGTCTAACACTTTCCGTTCTTCAAAATACTCAGTTATTCAATGATAAAATCGTTACGCACTTAATCGTTCGAAGATAACTCATCCTTTTCATCTAAGTTGTCCATAGTAACTCGATTTTTTCCGCGGTTGTTGAACTAAAATCAACTACCTCCTCAGTTGTTCCTATTGAAATAAAACTATCAATGTTATTCTTTCGATACCGTCAGGAGTTGATTGCTATGAATAATTTAACGAAGCAAAAAATCTCTGCGGCAAACCTGTTGATTGTATGCAAAAAGTTCATATCGAAATTTATTCACGATTGGAGATGGAATATTTCTCAATTTGAATTTTTTGCATACAACGAATTGGTTCGGTAAAAAAGTTCACTTGAACAATACAATTGTTTCTAGACATTAATTGCCAATGTTTAGTTTTTTAATTTCCATTTTATTCACATTCTAACTATCCAGACTTTGATATTTATATATTATCGAGTTGATCGGAAAGAGGGGGGGTAGGTTAATTGTAGTGGACTATAATTAATAATAATCTAATAATTGAACTTTTACAAGCCTGCATTTTATTGCATTGTTTGTTCTAAAGGCGCACGATAGGATGACAGAATTGGAGCGTGAATCTTTGGCAAAACTTGCGGAATTAGAGACGGAGCTCGGAGCAATGAAGGTAGAATACGTTGAAGCATTAGAGTCGCGGCGAATGGTTGAAGAAGAGCTCACGGCATTAAAAAGACAGAAACAAGACTCGGCGCGACGTCAAAGCGTACTCGAAAGTAAAATCATCGAACTGGAAACTCTTACGGGCACACTTACCAAAGGTTCGACAATTGCTAGTCTACGGAATGGATCACCGGCAACATCACCAACCTCAGAGAACGTTGTATCGTCAACAATGTCGACATCACCAATTGGTGACGTTCTACCATCACCTCCGGCGCCAGCACCTCCACCACCTCCACCACCGCCATGTCCACCGCCGCCGCCTATGGCGCCTATGTCACCTGGAGATAATAAAATACCACCACCTGCACCAATTCCACCACCTCCCGCTGGTATGATGCAAGCACCCGATGGCGCCATGACCATTAAACGAAAGGTTTGCTATTTATTCCATGCATCTATAAATATTATACTTCCAATCCAAAAATGATCTGAAAATTACTCGATAATTTACTAATGTATTTTATAACTGATAGGTGCAAACGAAATACAAACTCCCAACGCTAAATTGGGTTGCTTTAAAACCTAATCAAGTGCGTGGTACAATATTCAATGAACTTGATGACGATAGACTGCATAATTATATTGATTTCTCCGATTTTGAAGAGAGATTTAAAATTGGTATGGGTGGACACGTTGCTAATGGTACGAGTGACATTGATGGGCTCCAAAGTTTTCCAAGTAAACGATTCAAAAAACCAGAAAATGTGTCATTATTGGAGCACACAAGATTACGCAATATTGGTAAATATAATTTTTTTTTTGTTTTCCATTATGATATTGCAGTAACGATTTGATTCAAATAATTATTAGTTGACGATTTTATGTAACACATATACGATTGCATTACAGCCATATCGAGAAGGAAGATGGAAATGCCGATAGAAAAAGTTATAACAGCGGTCAATGCCCTGGATTTGAAAGTACTTTCCCTCGAGAATGTTGAGCTTCTGCAACGCATGGTACCTACTGACCAAGAGGTAAGTTTGATGATATCATTATTTATCTTTTTTCTTCCGCTTTCCTCATGATAATTGTATTATATTTAATATTCATTTTCAGATCAAGGCATACCGAGAATATATTATTGAGAAGAAAAATGTGAATTTACTAACAGAAGAAGATAAATTCCTCATGCAATTGGGTAAAGTCGAGAGAATTTCCACCAAACTTTCAATAATGAATTATATTGGGAATTTCTTCGACAATATACATTTGATAACACCACAAATTCACGCTGTGATATCTGCCGCGAGTACAGTCAAATGCTCAAAAAAATTACGCGCTGTATTGGAAATAATTCTTGCATTTGGAAACTATTTAAATAGCAGCAAACGCGGCCCTGCTTACGGATTCAAACTCCAAAGTTTAGATACATTATTAGACACAAAATCGACTGATAAACGTATGTGTTTATTGCACTATATCGTTGCTACAATAAGACTCAAATTCCCTGAATTGATTAACTTTGAATCGGAATTAATGTACATTGATAAAGCTGCAACTGGTGAGTGTCTTGAACAATTTTCATTGGTAAAGAAAACAATCGAAAATAATCGTTGGAACTGAAAAATCATCATTGTGTTTTTAGTATCGCTGGAAAATATAACAACGGACGTACATGAATTGGAGAAGGGGATGGATCAAGTACGTAAAGAATTTGAGCTACGCGGCAAAGAAAAACATAATACCGTGTTGCGTGACTTCCTAAACAATTCAGAGGAGAAATTGCGACGATTAAAATCTGATGCTAGAGCAGCGGGTGAAGCATTCCGTGAGTGCGTCGAATTTTTTGGCGAGAGTCCGAGACAAGCGGATGCCAATACATTTTTCTCATTGCTCGTTAGATTCGCAAGAGCTTTTAAGGTTTGAATCATTTATATTTAAAAGAATATGTTTCAATAGATTAAAACAAATATTTCCGATCTATAATTAATTCATGAATTCAATATAAAACAATTCAGGCAGCGGATCAGGAGAACGAACAGAGACGAAGGCTCGAAGCGGCGGCAGCCGATGCGCTCAACACATCTGAGGAAGTTATTAAACGGAATAAACTTAACCAAAAGAAGCAACAGGTATGTGTTTTGTATTAAAAGTGTATACAAATATATATTTATATATGTATACATACATATATAATAGTATATGCGGCATGCTACTACGGCTTTCACTGTTGTGAGCGTTCAATCGTACTATTATTTAAAATATAAGAAAGCTTTGGCATTTTCTCTCTGAAAACATCAATGCTCGTTTTTTTTTTTTTACTGTTCAATGCATTTGCAAGTGCTAATTGTTGATACATTCAAAATATTTTGCTTTATAATTTGAAGAACAATTCCTATGAATAACCTCCTCGCCATTTACATTAAATACATTCATCGAAATCATGATAATCGACGTATGAAGAGATTGGACATTTATTGGACACGCATGATTTATATTGGCTATTTATACGAGCATGTGTGTAAAATTATTATGAATGATTTTGGATTGGTAATATCGTGTGATACTTTGCTGTGAGATTTTCTTTGAGTGTCATTTAATCCATTTCGATATTCAAATATTCGTTAATAATAAAAACAAAAAAATGATCAATATATCAAACAAAAAAAAAAGATGAAAAACATTTATCGATGTCTCAATAAACGACATTGTTCTTATTTGTTACATATTTATTTGGGTCAATTAAAGTCACCGAAATTTTGCTGTAACACGAACAAGACACTGTTACACCGTCATCTCAATGAACTGGAGCTCAGAACGTAACATTGTAGCAAAACAATTCACAACATGTAAGTCCTCTCTCTATCTCTCTCACTTCTCCATTGACTTTCACTTATTTATTTACTTATTTATTTTTTTTTCCATATCAGTAACTATTAATCCATGCACAACTGTCACTGTTGCTACCAATATAATTATTAGATATCGCAAAATATAGCGCTAGAAATTATACATGGCACCATGCGAAAGCTTGCATTGATGTTGCTGGAGAGAGAGAAAAATTTAATCGAATGTTATATCACATTTTTTTTTTTTCTTTATAAAATGTTTCTTCAACTCACATGAGAAACGTATCCATTTAATTCACTGTGAATGTCTATTTATTTGTCAGGATGCGGTGATTAATGAGTTGAAAAATAAAACTCGACTGGTACACGAGAAAAAATTATTACAACAGGACGAAGTTTACAATGGTGCACTCGAAGATATTTTACTCGGATTGAGATCAGAGCCGTACAGAAGAGCAGACGCAGTTCGGCGTAGTCAACGTCGACGTATTGATAATCATCGATTGTCTCGCACTGCCGAAGAGTTGGAATTGTAATTCTTCTTTTATAATTATTACAATTCGCTTTCTACACGAGATATAAATATTAAAATTCGTGATAATTGTATGTGTAGTCACAAACGAAGACGGTATAAGTCTAGTTCGTTGGTGCTAGCAATTTTAGATAATAATAATACGAAAAAAATTGAGAAACGAAGAATCATAATACCGAATCATAACAATGAGAGCTCTGCCTATAAAAAATGAAGTAGTAGTGGAGCTTCATAGGAATTCGTCCATGACCCAGTGTAATTATTTTATTTTTTTTTCTATTTTTCATCTTTAATTTCCTTTGCATTCAACAACCATATAAAAAAAAAGAGTTATGAAATGAAATTATTTAGTTTATGTTTTGCACGTTTTCATAAGCAAAAATTCTGGGATATGAGCATTTTTTATACTGTATTTTTATACATTGCTACGACTCAAATGTCTTTTGATACTACCGAATTTGCTCTATGAACAAGAGAGAAAATCTTTGTATTGCGTTTCGTTTTCTACGACAAAAAAAAATATAATTTTTATTTATCACTTTTATACGTTCTCCTTTAATACGTCAAAAAATCGTAACCTTAAAGATTAAAAAGAACCAACATGTACATAATCTGTAATATAATCTCTAACAATTTATAAACAGTAAATAATCATGTAATTAAAAATATAATATTAACGACAAAATAATAATAATAAATATGCCAATGTGATGTTTAGATAATGTACTGAGAATATATTAAAAAATATTGAATATTGAATTTGAATTTCTCCTCCGGCCTCAGACTATATATCCCTGCAACCAAACTGTTCCATTTTGAGGGAAAATGGCGGAATTTTCAATGGAAACGTCTGCCAAAATAAATCATATGAACAGGAGGGAGCAATGTGTTAAGTTTTAAGTAAAGATGTTATGCAGAGACTGCGGTTCTATTGTTTGTTCAATCATTTTGGTTTATTTGCCGTAATTTTTGGATTGTAACCTTCCTATCCAATAGGTTCTCGACATTGGATTATGAAACGCAGCAAGCAATACATCCAGGTACTACCCAATCGATTTTCTCCTGAAGGCATAGAAACAAAAGCGTAATTTGTCTAATGGAAAGTTAATTCCATCATCAATATATTATTAGTGATACACGAAAAAGTCTGAACCGTGAATTGAACAGAAAATTTCACGTGAATGATGATAGCCAGTTGAACAGAATTTGATTAAAAATGGACATATATTTTCCCGTTTCAAAAATGATTTTAGAACAGACGACAATCTTTGTATGGTTATTCGTATCCAGATTTATACCTAAATGTTGTGATTTATCGAGTTTACTCAATTACTCCAGTCATTGAACAGTGCGGCAAATTCCAACTATTGAAATAAGGGCCCGCGATTCCTTCGTTGATTATTGTCTCGCATCGATGAATGTTTCGTTTTTGTTGATGATGATATTCTATTACATTATGCATATGGGATATGAAAAAATTCAATTGTCCTTGGAAAAAAGAGCTAATTTTCGCGACAGAAACTATCTAAGCAGTGAAGCAACTGACGAACTATTGGAAGCTGTCAGAGTCAATGACAGCCATTAAACCGCCATAGATGTTTAACAAGGGATCCACGTACACCATTGCACTTAAATGATAAGCGAACTCAATAAAATTTTATCTAGCAAGTATGTAAAAAATTTGTGACAGCCTTGGCGAAACGCATTATCTCGGGACCAGTAAACGCCGTTTGATATCAATGAAAAATATCGAGACACGAGTAACCATATTAACTTAACTTGGGTTTCAACCTAACTGACGATAGAAGAGATACCACCCAACATAAACAACCGAATGAAAAAAATGATAATTTTGTGTTTCCGTACACCTGGAAAGTATATACTCCAAAGAACATGCAGATCAAACATTATATCAAAATTCCGAAAGTTATCAAAGATACATACACGAATTTGTTTTGAACTGAAGAAACGATTTATTCGGTTGATATAATCGATACGCAAAATTTTTCAAAATCACTGTCTTTATCGTTATGTCTGTCCGTGTATTTTTTTCTTTTGAAAAAAAAAAAAAAAACGTAGAATCATATTTTTTTAGTTTAAAATAATATACGTATATTTCCTTTCTATCAGCCAGTCATCATTTTATCAATTTCAACTATTTTTCAATGAAATTTCCTGAATATTTTGTACATAATTGGATAACAGATAACGAACTTATCCAATTTCCTATGCCCGAAGATGATGAGGATAAAATGAAGGAATATCCAATTCTTCGCGTTGTCATCCCCACAATCGAAAAACAAGTTGAAAATAATCAAGGAATTCTATAAGGATTTTATTCTGTGTTCATGTTGTGATTCTAAATTACAATAATTATGATAATAATAATAATAATAATAATAATAATAATAATAATAATACATGTAAAACATTATATATACAAAATATACAATATATAAAAAGGCACAATATTTCTACATACTCGTTCACATATGTGAGAAATGTGAATCGTATTGTAACAAAATAAAGCTTTTGTACTCATATACAGAAAGTTCTATTAGTTGAAACCAAAACCAACAGATCAAAGATTGAGAAAAGAAGTCAGGATTTAATCAATGGAAAAAAATGCTTGGAGTATATAATTCACTTTCAAATGGTATTGTCAATGTTTGTTCTATTTTATTATTAATCTTCTTATATTGATGCGCGTTCAGTCGTATATCCTATAGAAGCCCATTTTCAACTGCTAATGCAGTAATTATCGTCATAAATATCAAAAACAAGAACCAACAAATATTTTCACTAATTCAGCGGCTTGGACACGGAAATATTTGAGTGTGTAAACGCTTTCTATTTGCTTTCAATGTTCAATAATACTACATAGAAGCGACTGTGTATATTAATCTCTGTTCTATTTTCAGTTCAATGTTTGGTGTCAACACAGAATAATCAATCGAGCTGTGCCTTTCTTTCTATTCGTTTTCATTTTTGCCTTATACGCTCTTATATTAAGGAGTACAAATATCTTTATAAAAATGTTACACAAATCGTTGGCCACATTTATTAATCATCATGAGATTGGAAACACATGTTATTAATTTTTTTTTTTTCTACATACAAACATGCATCATGCAAACATGTAAACAGCGTGTAAAAATTCCAACCGTCCATACACTACAAAATATATTGGTATATAAATTCTGTTCGGTAAGAAAATTCAAAAGTATTTTGTTATTCTGTTTTTTTTTTTTTTTTTTTTCCATAAAAGGCGCACATAGTATACTTGGTATATAAAAATGTTCTCTATTTACCACAACTAGGCACTATAAAATATTTATATAAACGGGACTCAATTAGTTCTATAGGAATGTAATAAAATATTAAATTCCAAGAATAGACCAATTTTTTTTCCTCTAATCATGTTCAATATCTACGCTCTATATAAAAATCAAGGCATCGAAAATCTCCACACCCTCCGTATTTAACATCGTAATTTTGTTTCAACATGTTAGAATGCATACAACTTTCTAGTATTTTTTTTCCCTTCAACGTAGACCTCTTTGGTTTTTATATATGTTTTTTTTTGTTCATACCACGTGCAAATATTTTTTAACGGCTATTCACGATTGTGAATGTAACGTGAAAGAGTTCTTATGATACGGAAACAACAGAAAAGCAGTGAGGCTTGGCACGTTAACAGTAAAAACAAGTAATTGAACAAAAACGGATAAAAAAAAAACAAATTCGTAAATGTTCAGCACATACGAGAACTTTTTATTATTTTTTTTTTCTCACGTCAAACTCATTACGCCCAGAATATTTATCAGTATTTTCATCATTTCTCTTCAGTGTCATCGTTAAATAAATTAAAAAAGAAAGCCAATACAGTGAAACATTTAACAGAGGACGATCGACACACATCCCATTAATACTGATTAACACCGCAAGAAAATAATATAATTATTTGATCCTCTGTGTTGCCGCAAAAAATCGTTGTATAATTGTGATCATGCTGAATGTGACATTTGTGTGGAAGAAACAAGTATATATACATATGAAAATACATATATATCTGTAGATCGGCAACAATGAAGCGAAAAATGCGCAATAAACAACAATGAACTTAAATTTTCACCAATTGGAAATTTGAACACAAACTGGTTTAGCGCACTCATTTGGTTCGTATGGCATGGATCTAGTATTTGGTTTCTCTTTCTCTTTCTTCCTCTCCCCCTTGTTATTTGACACATTTATCCGATTAAATACAAGATTAAAAACTGATTAATTGAAAAATAAAAATAATTATTATAATAATAATAAATTACTTCTTCACCATGGGTTTCAATATATAACCTGCCCACAAAAAAATCTATCGCAATTACAACATAACGAGAAAACGTCAATAATTAATTAATTAGATTAAATATCTGTACAAAGTATTAAAACCGAAAATCAAGCTCTTATCATCTAGCTACAAATGACAATAGTCTTTGTTTTTCGTCTACTCATATAAATATATAAATTCTATCATTAAATATTATTGAATGCATATCGCCTATTATTTAGGTGACAATTTGGAGCATACTTTCATGATTTCGTTCATTTTTCTTACTTGTTCAAATGTACTTTTTGAAAAAAAAATTTTTTTAAATGCATAAAACGTTTCGAAAAAATATTTTCCATGTGTGTATTCGTGAAATTTCAATATCCCGTATTGCTTTTGTATATCAGACAAATATTTTCAGTATTGTCTTAGGAAGCATTTCTATCTTATCGTAGATCACTTGATGCCACCATCAAGTTGTAGTTAATCGTTTTAATTGTCGTATTGTCTTGAGAGCTATATCACTACTTCAAAATCAATGATAATGACTTTTAAAAGATAAAAACTCATTAATGATGGAATTAACTCATTGCAACATTAATGACTCTAAATTTCGATGTAATATCGTATCTTTAACTGCATTAAATACCACTTTAATGTTTTCAGTATCAACAGCTGTAGTGTAATGATGAAATAGTGGTTTACGCGGATCCCTTTTTACCGATATAAACATATCGAGAATGAAATTCTGTACGTCTTTAATGGAATGTGAATCACCCGTGAATTGCGGGAAATACCAGCTCACATTCGTATCCGGTGACCTTACTTTCTTTTCCAACAGATCCGTTTTATTCAAAAATAGTATTATTGAAACACCACCAAATACCATGTTGTTTACTATTGTATCAAATATATTCTTCGACTCCTCCAGCCTGTTAGTTCGCCTGCAATAAAATAAAAGTCATATGAGATAAAACACCAGTATCTGGCGGTGGGCAGAAAATTTATTCCTAGTTGATAAAAATGATTGAGTCAAGTATTCGTGTACGCAAATGTTCGAAATTTTAGTTAACGTACAAGTGTTTCAAAAATATAATAAAAGTTGTTAGTAATTAATAAATGAGCCCAGCATGCTTAACAGCTTCACTTGGAGAAAATTTCATATTCGCAACAATTTACAATGATACAGAAATCAATTTCTTCATTTTTGAACTACAATAATGACTCGGCGATATCTCGTTCGAAGATCAAACAATGCGTGATGCTAACACCACCAGCAGACAAAACAGATTAAATTAATTGATGACGTCTTACTGATTGTTTTTTTAATATCAAGATGTCAGCTACAACTATTGGTACCGTTATCTTATTAATACCTTTCTATATACAAGAGATAAAAAAAAATGTATATATCTTCTTATACATACCTATCTTCCAATAAAACCTGATCGAATTCCGACGAGGAGACAAGAAAAAGTATTGAGGTGACACTATCAAAGCATTGATACCATTTTTGCCTTTGTGATCGTTGACCACCAACATCAACAAACAGGAATGGAATATTATTTATCGGAATTACAAATTCTGATATTCCTTTGGTTGCCTTTCTACAGTGTAGAATGTCCTGATGCGTTGGTATATAATCCTAAAAATAATGAAATATTTTTAGATACGAATTATATAATTCATTGAAATTAATTCAATAATATTAGAAGGAAAATAAACATGTTAACAATAGTTATATTTTACCGGCTTTGAAATCCTCTCGAGATGGTCCAAAAAATATTGAACTGAGTCACTCTGAAAATTCAAATATTACTCATATATTTTATCACTAATCAAACACAACGGAAAAAAAAAATACAAAAATAAAATATATATTGGAAAGCTGAACGATGTGGAAAGAGGATTTAACAGCATTATCAAATACATAAAGTCTGGTTTTATAGGTTATCTCTACATAAGGCTTTATTTTCTAGTATCGTCACTAGATACAACGAACGCTCGTCACAAAGAGCAGATTAATCAAGCATACTAATATATCAAAATTAAAATGACAGGGTAATTTCAGATCAATATTAAAAGCGAAAACACGATGAGAATGGGATTTCATCCACTTTTCTGATGAGAATCAAGTTGTTACCTATTACATAAGAAAAGTGGGTAGGAAAAACGGGAAAATATGATGGTTTCGATTCAGATGAAAAATAGGAAAAGAAAATGATGCTAATAATAATAGCAACGATAAAATCCGCCAATAACTGTCTCTCATTCATTCACGCTAGTTATTTACTGATGAAAAAGAAATAATAACTAATTATCATTTGAATATCATATGCACATATAGAAACATGAAAAGGCAAGTCATGCAAATAATTATTACCAGCTGAAATTCTCTTCTTCTATCAAATGCTTTTCTTATTGACGCATCACGCCAAAGGCTCTGCAATGATGATACATAATGTAGAAACAATCTTGCATCAAGTATCATTGTATTTTCAAATTTCAACAGCTGGTATCCAATATCATAATTTTTTGGATTCTCCCACGGTATATTCAATTTATCTCTAGCATCTACCAGCACCTTCATTCCCTTTATGATATTTTGGTAAATAACATGCTGGTACTCTTTGATTAAATCCGGCTAAAAAAAAAGAAACATAAAAAAATCATCACCATTATATATATATATATATATATATATATCTTTCGATTGTCACAAATCCACTTCCAGTATACCATCAGTGAATCAGTGCACCCGGATAAATTTTCAGAATACAGAGACACAATTGTCAACTGACAAATGTATGTATTTCATAAAAAATTATCAGACAACACAGGATAAAATAGTGAATCATTATTACATCAATCAACCATTGTATCGAGTAAAAAATTGTTCTGCCCAAATGTGATTACGGATTTATTTTTATCCATACCTCAAATTTGATTCCATGAATAATTCGCATCTGTTTGAGAAACGTTGATTTACCACTTTCACCAGCACCAAGCAACAATAGTTTAACTTGTCGCCGAAATATTTGTCGATCTTTCTCCAACATTCTATCAATCTCCTGGCTCTTATATCTTTGTTCAATTTCTTCAGGGCTGAATTTAAATCTCAAGCAGCAAGTACATGACCAGGTTAAGGAGCCCGCCATCTTTGCTGATGTACCCTGCTCACCACCTCCACCACTGCCAATTATGTTTTTGCACGTTTTTCTTTTTTTTTTTTCGAAATCTCTCAAACGTTTTTTCCTCCTTCTCACGCTGTCTTTCACTTCCTTCCGGCTTTTCTCCTTCCACAACTTCCTTCTATCTTTATAAATTTACTGGGCTTTGGTTCACATTCACCTTTGGCCTACTATTATCACTCCGACATTAAACCCACAATAACTAATTTCTCTCTTGTTCCAACTATTCAATAATAACTATTCCATAAACTAAAATTATCTCGTCTCAATTCCGTATCCTATCACTGTTTCCCGTATTTCTCTTTTATTTCAAAGCAGGTTATTCTCTTCCGGGGAACATTTCACCTGGGCGTTCACGCCACACATCAGTCTTTTGCTCTTTCTCTCTCTCGCCGTCTCTTTTCCTCTCTCTATATTCCCACTATATTTCTCTCTCTTATTCACGCACTAACTTGAGCGTGTATGTGCACGTATACACCATACTACACACCTTTTACTCGTTCATTGCAGAAATTTCCCCGGTGCACACACATACACATATACACACACACACACACACTCTCTCCTTTTATCAAAGAAAGGGAATGACCTTCTCATATGTGTGTACGGTGATAGCCTCTGAGTCTTCACAATAAATTGGGCATGATTAAATAATCACAGCACAATTGCACTGATGTCCGCGACAGGAGAGAGAGAAAGACGGAGAAAAATAGAGAAATGAAAGATAAGATGATGATGGAGAAGTTGAAACTTTTTACATTATATATATATATATGTATATACGTCTCGTTTTGGTTGCGCATCACCGGTTGAGAAGACGCTTCTTGTCAGGGCCTGAGTTTTCTTGACGTCGTTTGATTTCGTCGTTATAATCACCCTAACCTATATTGTCAAATTGCAATTGAGTTAAGCGAAACGATAATAACAGCATGAGTATAAAGGAATTTATGTAAATATGTATGTATGTATATGAAAAATAATTCTCAAGGACATACAGATGTGTATGTACGTATGTACAAAAGTACACGGTGTGGAAAAACGGTGTACACTATGAGAGTTGTCTCGGCGCGAAAGTACAGACCCGGTTTTAACTTATCGCGCTCACCGAACTACATGATAACTGTGGGGGAGATGAATAATAAAAATGCAGTACCGCGAACGGAAAAATGTATAGGCTCCCCCACCACTGCATTGTTGTCAGTCACACGAGAAGCACGTCACATATTAGTGTATGTGCACGATACGGGAGAGAGACTTGAAGTGGGTTTGATAGCAAGGTAGCAGCACTAGTAGTACAGCAACACCAGCCAAGTCGCATATGGCGTATGTGAGAAAACAGATTGAGAAGAGTGAGATGAGGTTATGTGGGTATTGAAGGTTTGAAGAGAGAGGTTATGTTCTTTGAGATTAGCTGCGCTGTACCGAGAGCGCAGATGTTTTTCCTTCCCCTCTCTGATCCTCTAGCACATAGTCTGTTCTGTGTTCTATTCAATGTGTATCAGAGAAAGTTAGTGTCGCTGCAAGTCCCTGCTGTTGCCACTAGAATCGTATTATTTCTTTCTTGTCCAAGCATGTATTGTTATTACCAAATTCAATTATATTCTATTAAATAACTTCGATTTTTCATACTTTTTGTATTAAGCTCGATAGAATTGATTTGCAACTCGATCAAAATGGACGGAAAGCTGACCAATGGATGCTACAAAAGTTATGTCAACCTTGAACCTACTTGGATCTATCTTCCGTCTAAGTTGATTTCAACTTGATCATGACCTCGAAATGGATATCAAGTTCCATTTCAATTTGATTGAATGAAAATGAATCCCAAGTAAATCTCACAAACTTGCTGTTCATTTCGTTTCATTTTGATTCTTTTGGATGGGGAATGAATCTTCATTGATTGATCAGACGCGCAGTTGAATTAGCGTATATTTCCGGTTTTATAACTCGTAATTATCGGTGACATATACAGAACGCAATTATTGTCCTTCTCGGTTGATTTTCAGTTGATATGACGTTATCCCTCTTCAGATCAATCGAAAATTCCATGCAACTTGTTGTTAGTTCCAACAGTTTATATATCATCCGTTAGGGCGCTTTTGCTTAATTGACTCGGTAATATCCCCGATCTTGCATTGCGTTGTTTACTGTAATACAACTTAGTATACATCAAATTCGGATTTTGACTGCATTTTGAAATTCCTCCTATGTGCTAACTATAAATCTGACTCGAGAAAGGCGTATGACTTTATGCAAACTGTTATTGAAAGTTTTAGCACAATGATCGAGTTACTATGTAGGACGATGGCATAGATTCATGATTATGTTTTCTACCGTCGGTGCATTTGAATTAATAAGAAACAATTCCGAAGTTAATTTTTTTTGAGAAATAATATTGATCATTGATCTCAGATTTCGCATACGGTGATTATTTATTGTAATGAAGTATTATATATTAATTTTGGTTACTACAATTGTTTTATTGGGTAGTTCTATCACGTAGCAGCATATTTCATCGGCGTGTAAAGAGAGCCTGAGTGCATTATTCGAAAAAGCACATTTTTAAATTCATAATTTATACTACACGGGTAAATCCAAAAATATATTAAATTTTTAAAACACTTTTGGTTTGAAAGAGTAATGTTAGGTTTCAGATAGAAAAAAAACCCATGGTTCTACACATTATATTCGTCTACGATTCTTCTGAAATAAGGTGGTGGTAGAATTTACCCGGTGGTAAATTATCGGGTGGTAGAAAAATGCGGTTTGGACCGGGGAGATTGAAAACACCCATTTTAATATTGTTTAGTTTTCAACATGACATCTTGAAAACTAGTGGATAAATTCAATGGAAATAAGTTTCCTTCGACATGTATTCGACGTCTCTATTTCATTAGACGAGATTTATTGGTTCGTCCGAAATAATGCAATTTTTTTATCCACGGAACACCGCCTCGTCTTGATGATGATCGGCGTTCAGAGCGTTAATGGCAGGACTGATTTATGAATTGATTCTCAAATAAAGAGAAAATTGGCAACCTTCCATTCATAAATGAAGAATTCAGTTGAGATTGAATTTATATTCTTCGTACAAGATAGGTCTGGTGAAGCTATTTTAATAGTATTCGAAATGTTTCAATCGCATATATACGATATAGTTGTAAACTATCACATCATATTTCTTGAAAACATTTTAAGACGATGTCAATAGTATTGAATAGTTTTACTGGTCGACTGAAATATATTTCCATTTTTTTTATTGGTATTTCTTAAAATAAGTACATCCAGAAATACTGAGTCATTTTACTCAAATTCTTCGCAATACTTTTATACTTTTCTGAATGTTGAAACTATTGTTTGAAATTTATTCTAAGGTTTGATCACAAGAAATGTGTAGAACTCGCGTCATAGAAAATCAGTGACTCAAGCTTCCATAAAGGTTAGAATTGGAACCACAAAAAAAACTAATCGCGATTATGAAAAATGATAACAATGAAGGTATACCCTATTTTTTACGAAGACGTTGACTATACGAAACTAGTAAACATTGTCGTGGTTGAAATTTTGTATTCATATTAAAGATGAAAAAAAGAAGTTAATAGCACGCGGTGTTCCCAAGCGGTCACCCATCTAAGTACTAACCGCGCTCAGTGCTGCTTAGCTTCAGTGATCGGACGAGAACTGGCGGTTTCAGCGCGATATGGCCGTTAACTTAAGTTATATATTAATTAAATTGTTGAAAAGTTATCAATGATAAAATTTTATGGCGGGAATTACAATTCAAATCAAAATTCTGTGCTATAAGCATAAATCATGGAATAAAGAGATTTCCAGTGATTCTGAAAGTTTCACAGTAATACCCCTATTTTCTTAATATGTAGAATATAATTTATATTAGGGTTTATTCGAAATCCTGGTATTGTATATTGTAACATCAGAACACGATCGAAGTAGGAAAATATGCGTGTGAAGAAAAAGGAAAGAATGAAGAATTTATTGGCGTGAATTCGAAAATTACATGTTGGTTCACCTTGACTATTTCATGCGGACGACACAAACAAAAAAAGGAAAAATGAATGTATGTAAGATTTTCACCTATGTATTTCCGTTTCAATGATTGAATTGTGTGGATATAGAGAATGATGGAATTTGAATGGTTCCTGTAAGTGTGATGTGTTTTTTTACTATGTATAGATATCATCCATTTCATATGTTAATTATATTTGTTATATATCATGTATGACTGTGTGCAATATATAAAGATAGTAGTTCATTGGCGTGAGTATCAATTAAATACAGCGAAATTGCTTCAGGATTGGATCATGAATAACCGCAGGCATAAATATTCACACTACTTAATAGAGTTCATCGTTTTTATATTTGACAACTTTACCGAGTGAGTAAAATTCATTGATCATATTGGGATTTTTGAAGAGACGGTATGTCGTCTGGCGACGAAAAATCGAACTATATTAATTGTAAAGTTGATTTGAGATAAATAGATATTAACAAAAATCCAGTGCCGTATTGCAACACAACAATGTAATGATTATATGTTTGTTTTTATTACCCAATTCAGCTCTAGAAAAACCTGTTACCGATACAACATCACCGCTGTAGTCGAGACAACACTGCTAATTTAATGCAGAATTACTTTTATATTCATAATTTTTTCTTGACTCGATTCACCCATAAAAATACATGTACTATTCAAGTTTTGCCTTTAGCGCGCCATATTTATTAGGCTTGGTCCCCGTGACGGATCCTGATTCAATGTGTAAATCATCCTGTAAAGACGAATTTCCAATTCATCAGAAATGTGATGACCCGTATGTTTCTGCGAGAGAATATTGATATTCGAAATAACCCGCACTTTTCTAGTACCGAAATCGGCCATGCCGATGCGTCACATTAAGGTTCGTTTCCATGCACACAGCAAGCAGAGATGAGTAGAGAACAGTTTCTCATTAACATAATCCGGGCATAAAAATTTCAAAAACACCCAATCTTCAGCATAATGAGTATAATTGGGTTTGAATTTGGGTATAGTTCGTGGAATATACCCAAATCTCACTCAATTTCTACTATACCGTAAAAATACACAAAAGCAACTCAAAAGTTTGGTGTAGAAACGAATTCGCTAGGGGGACAGGAAATAATTTTTTTCGTGATATTTTTCTGTTACTAATCATATGCGCAAGATTGAGTTAAGCTTCGAGAGTTGTTTATTATCGGGATTTTCGAAAGTAAGGACAAAATAGTTAGGTATAGTTTAAGAACAATTTAATGAACTGACACCAATCTTCATCACGTTCTCTCAAAAAATATAAAACGAGAGACATTGACATGGCCGTAGAGTCCCTCAAGAGTTCCTGCACTTTATTTCAATGAAAATAATTCGTTTCTGAATATATTTCATCAATGATTACATTATGATAATTTACAACGACGACTAATCATGATGATTGGATGAATCTCATAAAATAGGAATGAAAAAATAATATAAATTTGAATTACACAGTCGAGGAAATAATAGAAATGTCACATGAACTTCCAAAATTCTTTTAGTGACAAACTATATTATCCTGTATACTTTTGAATTTTAGAGTCGACCGCCGCAAATTAGTTGGCCGTTCTGTTGGCGAAAAATATAATCAACTGAGCAGTCGACTGGTTGCATAAGCCGATGATAAAGAATCGATCTCGTCCCGTTAAGGGTGGGTCATGTCCATGACGGAATGCTTTTTGTAAAAGATTCGGAATTTGGACCAGCACTTCGTTTTGCTATAATAACAAAAGTTGGCGTATTAGTCCACCAATCATCATCAGAAAATCTTCAACACCGTCCACGTTTGGCTTCTTTTCTATCACGATCGCGGCAATCGCCCTCTGGATGCTCGATTCATTAAATATTTAGCGGTCTGAAATTTATAGCAAACGCTTCATTATGGTGACAACAAACTACTTACCGTTCAAATGCAAAATTAGCATACTTGTCGAGGTGGGAGACTCAAATGTTAGTTCTTCACGCGATCTCATCCTGGACACATTAGAAATCCTACCACAAATGTATATTCCATACGAAAGTATATGCGATTATCACCCTTATAATAACTCTTTATATATACGTGTGTTACATGATTCTCATCAAATAAATTATATCCGTTTTTGTGTCTTCAACGTCAATAAATTGCATTTGGTCGAAAACCCGAAAACTTGGGATTAGTGTTCTTGCCTCTGCAGCGGATCCACTATGCACGAATGATGAGATATTTTTTTTTTGTCTTTACATATTCATTCACCAAGTCAATGGGTAACGCATAGTTCCAGAGTGGTGGTCTTTGTTGAATAAGAAGCAGCCGGAAGGCTGCGATGAACCCATTTCGTCTGGTATTTTGAGGCTACAAATTGAGAAAAAAATCATTTATCACCCAAATTTAATCGTTTCATCATACAAAATCAACCTACCCATTGTTGAAACAATATTATCATTCAGTGTAAAACTTTTCTATTCTCATACAATTTATCACACGAGTAGATCATTTATTTGTTTCTTCGCAGTTGGTTCAATTCTGCAGTTCCGCTGCTTCATAACGTTTGCGGTTGCCGCCACGTTCCATGTGATTCGAGTCCCATCGCGCATTCGTAACACGGTATACATGAAATATTGCTTTGATACGATTCTTAAGGACGTGGCTTTACATACCCACTCATCAATCTACAGAAAAGTCCCTAGCCTGGATTCCCGATAAGAATTGTGACAATGGGCCGGCCAGTTCGACCATCCTGAGCCTTAACTTAAGTTAAGGTCCAGTACTCTGTTTTTAAAGTCGGGACCGGATTTTGAAATCGGCTTCATCGTATAACCTGTACCAATCCATTCTGGGTTGTAGCATTCCGTTTCTTCACCAATTTC